>SKCR01030516.1:0-147122 GCA_019454045.1 Zanthoxylum bungeanum
CAGAAACGCAACTTATAGACCGAAATTCAAGGGCTGTCCAACAGAAAAACTGGGCACTAGGGAAGCAGGTCGCCCAACTCCAAAAATTCGTTCCGATCTCGTCTTAAGTCCAAAAATTCTAAATTTTGGATATGTTACTCCTTTATGTGTCTAAAGTACCCAGAATTTTAGGGAAATTGAGTTTGACATCTAGAACGCAAATTATAAAGTTTTCTTTACACCTTGTTCTGTTACCACAGAACCAGTAGTTTACTGCAGTGTGGCCAAGTTTGAAAATTGGTACGACTCCCTCTTAGTCTAAAAATTCTGAATTTTGAATATGATATTCCCCTATGTTTCTAGTTTGCTCAGAATTTCACGGCTTGTCAAACGGATACCTAAAACTCATGTTATAACCTAAATACCACAGCCTGTCCAGAAAGTATAGCATACCAAACTCACTGTCAAGTTCTCATTCACTACTCAAAGCATCATCTTTTACTCAACTTCACACACATCCAACCTTCAATTCATTTCTTTATTCACTACATCACTTACTAACATTACTAAATAATTCTTTAAGCATTTCAAACTAATTTAGCCAACATCATCACCCATTTCTCTACTTCATTCTAACACTTCCAAGCTACAACCCAACCTTTCATACATCATTACCACTTCATTTTATCATACTTTATTCTTCCATTAATCAATAATCAATCTAAATTTACACACATAATTCATATGGTATATATAACCCAAAACTCAAAATCTTAAACTCAAATATCTAATAGCCAAAACATCACTCTTAGAATCATATCCTCATCAATTTAAACTCAAAACATAATATTATCATAATCAAATCATCCATTTCATCAAGAATAAAAACTCAAGATTTTGGATTTTGGATTCTTACCTCTTTTTTCTTGGGTTTCTTTTAATCTTCAATCTTCCATGGATGCCAAGCTTCCTTACTCTTTTCTTTTTCTTTTCCCTTTTCTCTTCTTCTTCTTCTTCTCTCCGTCTTCTTCTTCCTCTCTTCCCTCCCTATTCTCTCGGTTTTCCCCTTTTTCTTTCTCCTTCCATTTCGTTTTTTGTGTATTTAGTAATAGGGAATAGTTGCCTCTTTATATAGTGGACCTATGGGATATTTTACAAGTTAAAGAAGAGTGTAGAAACTTTAAGAAGAATTGAGATTCTTACACCTTGGTCCGAAATCACTATTCACCCAGATTTTATTTTATAATTTTGACCTAGTTCTGATCCGAATTTAGAAAAATATTTAACGCGAAAGTTGCAGGTCTTGGTCTAAGCTTTCCGGTGATATAAAATTCATAAAATTCCGAGTTTGTATGAAAAAGTTATGCCCAAAATACTATATATAGTACAAAAAGGCATACGGTACAGTTTCTTCTCGGGACCTCGAAAATTTTACCGATCGTTCCCGAAGTCTTTTCATAACTGTATTTGAATCCCATCATGATTTATTTTACATTTCTTTGTCTTGTACGCAAAAATATCATCATAGGTAGTAGTAATATCTACCAGTCGTTACACATTGTTGGTTCACTCCCAGCTTCATATCGTCAATCCGTGATGTACTTCAACATGAACGAGATTATCTGTACCTACCATGAGTTGCATAGGATGCTGCTCATAATGGAGTGTTTGAGAGGAGAAATCAGACTTTATTGGATATGGTCTGATCAATGTTGAGTTTCACAGATTTTCCCTATTATTTATGAGGCTACTCTCTTTTAACAGCTGCACATCTTTTTAATAAGATTCCTTCAAAAGTTGTTCCTATGACTCCGTATGAGATATGGATCGGTAGGAGACCAAATCTTAGTTATATTAAGGTTTGGGGTTGTCCTGCTTATGTCAGGGTGACTTAGCAAGATAAGTTTTCGCCTCGAGGGTAAAAGTTTAGGTTTGTTGGATATCCTTCGGAAACAAGGGGATATCTGTTCGATGATACCGAGCATCGAAACGTGTTCGTAGCTCGCTTCGTAAAATTTATAGAAGTAGAATTTTTGTCAGAAGGTGGTAATCATAGACAGGTTGAACTTGATGAAGTCCAACCTAAAAACAACGAACCAACAGAGGAACCTCAAGTTCAAGAAGATGAAGGACCTTCAATACACACACTCCGTAGGTCAGAAAGGGTATCTAGACCTTCTGAACGCTTGAATTTGATACAAGAAAAGAGTCTAGATGTTCTCTTAGTTGAAAAGACTGATCATTTCACCTATAGAGAATCGATGTTAGACATCGACTCCGTGAAATGGCAAAGTACCATGAAATCTGAGTTAGACTCAATGCATGAGAATCAAGTTTGAGACTTGGTTCCGCTTCCCGAATGAATTGTTCATATCGATTGTAAATGGGTTTACAAAAGGAAGCACGAGCCTGATGGTAAGGTTGAAACTTACAAGGCCCGATTGGTAGTAAAATATTACAATCAGCGACATGATGTCGACTGTGATGAAACTTTTTCACCAGTAGCCATGCTTAAGTTTATTAGGATTTTGCTTTCTATAGCTGCCTATCATGACTACGAGATTTGGCAAATGGATGTCAAAACGGCTTTTCTAAATGGATTTCTTGATGAAGAAATCTATATGGAGCAGCTGAAAGGTTTTGTGTCCATAGAAAACTTGGGTATGGTATGTAAGCTTAAGAAGTCCATTTATGGACTTAAACAAGCTTCACGAAGTTGGAATCTTCGATTAGACGGGATTATTAGATCGTTTAAATTTCTCAAGAATTTGGAAGAATCATGTGTGTATCAGAAGGCCAGTGGGAGCATGGTCGTATTTTTAGTCCTATATGTTGATGACATCTTAATCATTGGGAATTATCTAGGAATGTTACAAAGCGTCAAAGCATATCTCTGTAAGAATTTCTCCATGAAGGACCTATGAGAAGCTTTCTATCTTTTAGGGATAAAACTCTATAGAGATAGACACAGGAAACTGATTGGGTTATCCTAATCAACGTACATAGATAAGATATTGGAACGGTATAATTTTGGTAACTATAAGACAGCAAATATACCGTTCAGACATGGGATTCATCTTTCTAAGAAGATGAATCCATAAACATAAGATGATAAGGTTAGAATGTCTAATCATCCTTATGCTTCGTTTTTGGGTAGCATAATGTATGCCATGTTATGTACTAGGCCTGATATCAGTTTCTCTATTAGCGTAACTAGTAGATATCAGTCCAATCTAGGTAATGACCATTGGATTACCATTAAACATATCCTGAAGTATCTTAAAGGTACTAAGGATAAGTTGATAATTTATGGAGGAAGTGAATTGCAAGTTAACGGGTATACGGATTATGACTTCCAATCGGATCCTGATGATAGAAAGTCTACACCTGGATTCATCTTTACCTTTAACGGAGGTGCAGTTTGCTGGAAGAGTTCCAAACAGGGGTCAACATCAGATTCCACAACAGAGGCGGAATACATTGCAGCTTCTGAAGCTGCAAATGAAACTGTTTAGATTAGGAACTTTATCACAAAATTGAGAGTTGTCCCAAGTATCGAGAACGCGATTCCATTATACTGTAATAATACTGGAGTTATTGCGCAAGAAAAAGAACTGAGGGCGCATCAGAAGTCGAAGCATGTGGAATGAAAGTACCACATCATTCGAGAGATTTTATCGCGAGGGGATATTATCGTGTGCAATTTACCGAGTGAAGATAATATGACAGACCCGCTGACGAAGGCCATACCTCCGAATTATTTGATAAACATGTGGAGTTAATGTGTATTAGATATAATCGTTATTGGCACTAGAGCAAGTTGGAGTTTTTGTTGGGGTTGGTGTTTAAAGCACTAATTCCCGGTTGTATTTCTTTATGAATACTACTGTAAAACGTTTTATTATGAATAATATAAGCAGTTTCTATAATATAGTATATCTTTTAATATGATAAAGACGTAATAGACCTTAGGATGATTCGTCATGATACTTTTACAAAAGCGTCGCAACTAACATTGAGTCGTATCATGACGTTGTCATTCTCAGACAGTTCCTGGTCAAGGTTTACACTACTTGGTCAGTAAAGTAAACTCGTTGAGACCGGTACATGTCGTATACTGGAATATATAATTCCAATAGTTTCTCAAATGAACCATAAGTCTTGAAGACTAGTATATACATGTAGGTGTTTATAACGGATAAACACTGAACGACTCATCGAAGATTCTTAATGGATGGTACACTAACGTCAATAAGAATCTTCACGGGTTGAGTAGCATTTGTCTTTCTTAGACTTGAGATGCCACTGTGGGCACATGAGACATCTTCCACACTTAGATGGCAGTCACGTCACCGATCTATTTAGATTAGACCTCCGCCTGTTCATTGGGTGTGGATAGATCCTCAGGGTGTCCTGCGTGTCGAGATATGATCCTTCAGTTCTATGTACAGAGCATAGGTAGTCCATATATGATTAGCAATCAGATAAAAACCATGGGCCCGTGGTACATTTTAGAAGTCAGTTCTAAATGTTCCTTTTGAGATTGCTAATAGAGACATCGACGAGATAGTCCCTATATAGATTTGACGTTTACATCTATATCTCTAGGATATATCTGAATACCTGTGACTGAGGAATTATATATTTTCCATGACCTAGACCTGTATGATTTAGCGAGATTATATGTGATCGTTATAATTTACAGGTGGGTAAATTATGGACACGAAATTGGATTTCGTGACGGATATGCATGAATCTAGAGAGTCTCACTAATGAAATATACTCGTAGAGCACTAGGACAATATTTATAAATAATATTAATTATTTATAAGTCGTTTAAAGGTTATATGCAAAAGTACATGTGTAGGGACCCAATAGTCATTTCTTAATTTTGTGTATTTACATTTAATTATAGATTTTATCAAATACACATTAATTAATTGTCAAATTGATATATTTGACTAATATCATAAATATATATGTCTTTGATATTTAATGTAAATATAATACATATATATAATATATTTGTATTTAAATAATTAAATTAATTAAAAATATAAATATCCTAAGTTGTGATAATTATTGAGATAATTTAAAGATGCTTTATTTGACTTTAAGTTTTTCATTAAATGGTTGATGATTAAAGTAACAAGTTGATCAAGCTTAATTAAATGAAATAAAAAAAAATATCTTGATATTTTGCTAGCACCATTCGGACAAGGACAAAATTTGGGGCAAGTATAAATTTTTTTTATTTCTTTTAGGGTTTCATAAGTTCATATACACAAAAACAGAACACAAAAGTGGTTGAGATAAAAGGTTTGGAGAAAAGAAAAAAAGTCTTGTAAGTTTTATTTCAATTCCTCCAACATGAAAAATATTTCTAACATACTTAGCTTCAATTTGTGATGCTTTGATGTTATCTATACTCTTTTTGTTTTTATTTATATGGTTGTGAACTTGAATGAAAGATTGATGCATGTAAGTGAGCTTAAACTTATTTTAAAGCTTACTTTTGATACTTTAAAAATCAAAATTGTTATTCTAGCGTTAGTAAGACACTCCTTGGTAACCTATAAATATTTTAGATTATTTCAAAGTGGCGAGGCTTGTTTGGTGAAGTATTGAATGGATTAAAGTGTTGGATTTTAAAGATGTGATGAAATTGGATAATTTGATGAAATTATAAAATTAGGGTTCATAACCCACTCCAAATTTGGGGATTTTCATATATGTGATGTATTATGGTATGAATATGATGCATGTAAAATTTTAGGTTGATTGGATTTGATCTTAGCATATTTTGAACAAAAGGGACCAAATTACAATTAATTGAAATTTTTGGGTAGTCACAGCAATTTGAGAAAAAAATGAGGATTTGTATGAAATCCGATTTTGATCCATTGGATGTGTTGAAAAATATTTTAGAAATAATTTAGAATCATCCAAAATTATATTTGATAATTTTTGGGCTAAAATAAATAATTTAAAAAGTTTTGGGGTAATTCGGTAATTACCAAGAAATATGATTTCCTATGTAATTTTTCAGAATTTGATAATCGGATAATTGGATAAATAAGTTTATTTGATTGATCCGAGAAAAATTTTTGAATTCACGATGAGTCTTCCAAAGCTCATGCTCTACTATTTGCTCAACTCCGGGCTCAAGTCCGAGAGGTTTCTCTATGACATAGAGTAATTTCTCGGCTCCCAGGACTATCTTGAGATTCATTTCCCAATCTGGAAAATTGGAGCCGTTAAAGACATTATCGCCCATGATGATGTCCCGAACGCTAATCTTTCCAGCCATTTCTATTGCAATAGTTTAACTATTCAATCATCGATTTTGGGTACACTCAAAATATAATGGTTACTATTGTCCAACTATATAACCAACTATAAGTGGAGTAATAGCTTTTACAGTCTAACTGTTCGAAGAAAGCAATATTCAATATTAGTCCAACTAATATATTTATAACAACGATAAATAAAATAAAAGAGCGTGTGTTGGCAAGTATTCAAACGAAATTGCAAATTTAATACTGGCCTTCCACTATTTTTCGGCGAGCCTCTAACCCTCTGTGGAGTACTCGGGAAACCTAGCTTCCTAGAGGGCTAGGATCCCGTTAAATAACACACAACCTTGACTTTGGCCAACAAACTGTATGAAATTTAACTAGGTAGATCTCTAAGATCAATTGGATCCCATCCAATTCCTAGATCCGAAAGGTGGACCTCCAAGTCCGAAACATATATTCAATATATGTAAATATATCCAATATATTTCCTAATATTTTCCTCTGAATCAACTAAGCCTTGGTTTTGGCTCAACAAACTTAATGATTCCAGTTAAGCGCGACCCATTGACAGTGGGATAGCTTCGTAATCTACGTCGATGAACAAGAAGTTACCTTGACTTTGGCCAACAAGTCACAACCGTCCAAGAGATGCGATATAGAACAAAGCTTTCATTGTTCAAACACATCCGTGATGGACATTGCTCTTGACATTAGCCAACAAACCAATGCCAATCTTGGATCTTGAGAGAGAACCACTCAATGGAAGGAAAAACGCTTAATATTTGATGAGGGTTTTTCGAGTAAATTAGCATCCAATTTATTATCTTTGATTAGGTCTCATTATACACCCTTAAATATTCATTCTAAAAGCATAATAAGGCGCGAATAAAATTAATAATGATATACGGATGGAAATATAATACAATTTGTTCCTAGAACAAATCAGTCTCTCATTCCTCTCTCCTGCTAGCACTATTCATACTTCTACCCAATGAAATAATACATTAAAGAAACCTCATTTACATTGAGGGGAATTGGTGAAAAGAGAAATACAAAAAGTAAAGAGATAATAGGCTAGACACGCAGGTCCAATTTAATAAATTTTAAATTTATTACAACAATTTCCAAAATTGCACACACACTTCTAATATCTATCTGATATACATTATTCATACATATACATCCAAGTATTCACACAAAGCATGTTATTCAATAAATCTAATCCAATTAATTAATCTTTGAATTAATGACCATCCAATGTTCAAACAACGATTTGATTTGCTCGAGTCCAACTCGTTTAATAATAAATACTCAAAGTACGTATTCTTGAATTATATTGAATTACAATTTTAAATCCAATTGAAATTGTTTCCAATACAAACTCATATTTAATTCCAAATTAAATAGTTACACTTATTTATATGTCTTAAAGATTTGGATCCCAAATCCAATCTTAATGGGTCTCAAATGCCCAATTAGTATCCAATACTATTCAATTAAAGCTCAATGGGCTTTCAATTAATTCTTTACGCGTGGGCTTTGGCATTTATGGATCAAACCCAAAATCCAAGGCCCAATTAGGAATCACCATTTGCCCAAAAATCAATTTTGGCCCATTGGGCCCAATTAAATTATTAAAGACCCAATAGTCACATTTAGACTTTATGGAAATGGTTTTAGGCCCAATTGGATCCAATCCAAATGTCCAAAACGAAACTTAGCCCAACCAAGCCCATTAGCCCAATTACAATAATTTAAATTAACATATTAATTTAATTTAAAGTATAATTAACATAATTAATCAACTAATCTAATGTTTCTAAAACACTAATTAATCCAGTTAATCATGCTCTTTAATTCCAATTCATGTCCAACACAAATTGAAGCAAAACAATTCATTCCAACATGCTTAGGCTCACGGCAATGGCAAAGAAATTATCATGCAATTTGATTTCGATCTAATTAAATCAGTATTTATTATACATTTCATGCCAACAACACATCCAATTGCTAATTTTCAAAAAATCACAATGAGAACACACTAGGGTAGTTTCGGCCAAGGGGATGGATTTTGGGATTTTTGATCCAATCAATTTTTCTCAAATCCAAAGATACATAAATCCAATTCATCATCATCCAAACTCAACCAAATAATCAATTTAGGTAAATCAAGCTTCAAGCAAAAAATCCCAAATTAAACTCTATGAATCCTAGATTTCAAATCAAGCTTAGGATGGCTCTAGGTACCATTGTTAGTGTCTTACACATGCCACAAGATCACTAAGATGATTTGTGTGTGAATACATCAAGAAGTTTGCGGAAAAAACTTACAATGATCGGATGAGATTCAAAACTTTTTCATTGTATTTCGGAAGCTCCAAGCTTTCTTTTGCATTCCAAACTCAAGGGTGAGTTTTCCTATTACCTTCTTTGACTCATTTAAGTGCTAGCTTAAGAAAATTTTGAAGAAAAATTTCCCTTGGATATAAGCAAAGTCACATCCAAATGGAAGAGAAAAGAGATAATGAATAGTTTCCAACATATCCAAAAGTGTATTGACTTAAAAATATGTGTGTTGTGTGTTAAAAGTTGTAATAAATACATCCAACAACTTCCATCACACTTATGACAAGTTGATGTAAGTTAGTGGATCCCACCACTTTGAATTCAAAATTCAAGTTGGCTTACACAACAAATTTTGGGCCCGGTTCGTTTAATCCAACTAAACGAATTTTCCATCGCTAGGTAATTAAATCTAATTTAATTAAATAATAATACCCAGTAAAATTATTACGGAAGTCGCTTACTAATTAATTCCAAATTAATTTGTTCACTTGAATTAAAATCCAATTTTAATTACATATTAAAATCCAATTTCAATTAATATATCCGACATATTATTTTAGCCCAATTAAATAAATTAAATAGTAAAATCCAATTTAACTGTTAAATTTACTTTGCCGGTTAATTCCAAATTAATCGCGTTCTTTCTTCTTCATGAATTAATCCCAGATTAATTTTTCTCTGATAATTAATCCCGGATTAATTCTTACCGTAATTAATCCCAAATTAATTTTCTCTCTCATAATTAATCCTAGATTAATTCCGTTTGAGTCAAATGTCATCGGTGAATCTTTGGGAAGCGACCCAAGAGATCCATGTATATGTTGGCAGTAAATACGGTCATCAGACTATCCGAATACGTGTGTACCCGGTACTATGTTCTTACTGATTTACAAGACATGGTTGGCTTCTAGCAAAGCACCGTGCCTACCCAATTCTCCAGAAATATATTCCACATGGAATATATATAATCTATATCAGGCGTATTATACTAAGTATTATATATTGCGATCCAGTATCGGATGTCACATGCTAGGCCTATGGCTGGAATTGTGTCTACCCCTTACGAAGCACATATCGGATCATTAGTACCTAGTTTCTGTAATCAGATAATCATGACCTAGTCATACTATCCCGATAGTTGCAGCGTTTAAGAGTACTAACTATGTATCATACGTGATCATCATCTCCATATGACTAAAGTCATACTTCCATCTCGACATCACACCAATACACTATGATTCTCAGTATACCCAGAAGAGGCGTACACAGAACCTGTTAAAGCCCCAGATGATCAAAATCATAGTATACTGATTTTCGAAGGTAGTAGCGATGTAAGTCTCAAGTTAAGACCATATACACCTACCCTGATTCAGATTCCCATAGACACATAGTTATACTACCAATGGGATTCCGATGGGTCTATCTAGAGCGAAGCTGTTCTGTGTCCAACGGCTAACAGAACCTCCTATCACACTTGCATAAGTATCCAATACTTAAATATATGAGAACTATGCAGTTAAACTTCCATAACGCGCACAAGTGCAATACTAGTCTATTCCGCATTATCAATGTCTAGTCTCGATAATAATACGACTATGAATATTTAATGATTAAATCTTTCGTGGATTAATATTGTCTCTATCTTATTAATCCGGTACTAATCATATGGACTTTATCATTTATATATCCAAGTAATCCAATTACAAAATGATAAAAGAGTAATTTCCTTTGTCACAAAGTTAATTTGTACAAAGAACACCATGTCTTTTACAAATAGTGATGTTATGGGTCATAATTGTCCAACAAGTTATTGTTGTCAAAAATCACGCAATGCTAAATTGGGAATGTCAACTGATTATCATTTTCGGCTGTCTATGATATACTCAAAAGAGTCAACATAATCATTTAGCATGAAGCAGTTTGGACGGTCCAGATTGGTGGGCTTTTTAAATGAATTATTTTTGTCAAACTCAAATATGTAAATCCACACAATACTAAGATCTATTCATGTTAGTAAATATATGATATATACATTGGTTTTTACAAGTAAAAATAATATCATATTTTAAAAGTAAGTGATATATAGAATCTGAAAATTTAATTTGAATATAATTTTGACCGAGACGAGAATTGATAAATCTTGATCCATCATGACTAGTTATCAACTCTAGGATTCAGATGTGCTATAATAAAGTAGGTTACGATTATGTGTGTGCATCTGTCGGTTCGATCGGTTAATCCTTAATTTTTTAATCGAAATTATTTTGTTAAGTAAATGTTCAACCGATTTAATCGTATGATGGCACATAATCATTATTTTTCAATATATTTTCGTTAATTCGGTTATTAACCAGTCCAGAATCTCCACAAATAATAATCCACAATAACATATTAATACAAATTTAAATTCATCAAAAAGATAAATATAGATGTGTTTAACAATAGAAGATAAATTTAAATTCATCAAAAAAATATTCTACAGTTACACTCAATGGAGACAAAAGGTAAAAATTTTAATTTTGTTTTAATAAAAATATATACATAATGTCAAATTATGGTTTGTAATCGGTTAATTGGTCGGTTCATTTATACAAATCTCATATCCTTAATCGAACCGAAAAATCGAAAAGTTAAAAATCTTAACCGAAAAAACTGATTTAATCACAATAACCAAACCATTATTAAAAAAATTGGTCAGAACGGTTGGGTTAATCGGTTAAAATCGATTAATGTACACTCCTGGTTACGATAGAATTTTGATATACTCTTAATATATTTGTAATATAATTTAAAAAAAAAAACCTCAAAAAACATGTGATTATAAAATATTTAAGTTCCAAATGTGACAAATTGATAGTCAAGCACAATTAGTTAGACATTGTCGATTTTTCCAGTCCAATAGACACTCTGAATCTTTGCTCCCTCAGATTTTTGTTCTTAACATGGGCCCAAGCCCATCCAAAAATTCTTTAATTAATTGAGGGAGCTCAATATTTATAAGGACAACATTGGCACTAGGGATGTCAATTGGGTCAGATGTTTAGAATATTCGCTAATATTCATCCAAAAATATATATATGATATTCACAATTTAATGGATGATAGATAGATCACGAATATAAAATTAGGTATCTGCAATTAATATTGCGATAGTTACGAATATCAGATATTCGATATCCGTCAAATATGACATGGTGTAATATTACAACTTGTTTATATGGAACTGATCTTCAAATTTGTGTTGAAATATTGATTTTGTATTAATTTATAGCCTTATATGTAATAATAGTATTGAAATTGATTTTCAAAATTATATTAAATAAATTTATATTGAATTATTGGATATTGTGTTAATTGTAAGTTTATATGTAATACAAAATGGTGAAGTATTGCATCCAATTAGTAATTTTAACATGAAGAACCAATTTCGCTTGTAGTCTCCCGGCAGCAGCAATGCTTGTCATTGTCACCATATTCACACTCATTAAAAACATTAATGTTTTCTTCATTCACATTCCTTCATCATTTAGGCATCATCACCAATAAATTGGAAAATAAATATAAGATGATGTAATAATGATGTAAGATTGTGGTGTGCAATGTGACAAAAAACCCAAAACGTTACTTGGATTTTGCCACTTCAAATTTTGTCTAATCTATTTGTCAATAGGGAGACAAAACATAGATTAGAAATTGTTGATGGTGGTTTTCGACCCCCAAGAAGTCATAATCTCGAGGAAGGGTATAAAAGATATTTCCATTTCCGAAGATTAAGGGCCCAAGTCCAAGAAATATGGACGTCAGGTCCAGCTTAAAGACCAGGGTCGGTTCGCATTTATCGACCGATCTGAGGAGGAAAGATGTTCAGAAGAGTAAAACGGAGTTAAGGCCTCAGGACCGACCCGACCTGTCAGTTCGGTGAGATGAGGTGGATGTTGTTTCGGCTCCCAACCTGGTAGGGCAGGTCAGAGTAGAGATGATATGATCAAGTCAAGATGATGTAAGCCCTACATGGGAACTTGGTCCTTTCAAAGAGGTCAGACGTGACTGGAGAAAGTCGTTGGTTTATCTTCTAGCATACGCACTACAAGAAAATGGATTTTTAGTATCCAAACATCTAACGTCAAAAATTTTTTCGATGCTAAAATGATGCGTCCCACATCAGTTGCGGGGTACCTTCTAGGCTGGTTTATAAGGCCAGAGCCAACCCTCTCCCTCTGAGCTAGCTTTTGAGGCAGAGTTGGGGCTTGGGTTCTTATCAGTTGGTATCAGAGCCACAACTCCGTGTGAATGGTCGGTGTCTCTTGGGGTTCGGCAGAACACCGATTGAGGCAGTCGAATCTCAAAGGGGTGGGGATGATGTGTCCCATATCGGTTGCGGGGTGCCTCTTAGGCTGGTTTATACCCTCTCCCTCTGAGCTAGATTTTGGGGCAGAGTTAGGGCTTGGGTTTTTATCATAAAAGGTAAAACATTAGCGTTGAATTTAAATTTCAACGCTAAAAGGTAACCATTTAGTGTTAAAAATCTATTTGGACACTAAATAGTTGACCCTTTAGCGCCAATATTGGATTTGACGCTAAAATTTGAACCTTTAGCATCGAAATAGTTAATTACCGCTAAACGGTTAACCCTTTAGCGTCGAAATTAAAATTCGACACTAAAGGGCTTCTAATTTTTAGCGTCGAAATTCTATTTGGATGCTAAAGGGTCAAATCTTCAGCGTCGAATTTTAATTTCGATGCTACAAGGTAAATTCAAAATTTTCAATTTCCCGCCTTCTAAAATTTGAACTTTTCGCCTAATAAAATTAGATTTAAAATTTTGACAATTTGTGACGAATATTTCGACGCTAAAAATCAAATATTCGACGTTAAAGGATAAATTTAAATTTTTCGAACCTCCTTATAAAATTTGAATCTATGGCCTAATAAAATTAAATTTAAATTTTTTGACATTTAGCGACGAAATTTTCAACGCTAAAAGTCAAATATTTCGACGCTAAAGGGTAAATTTGAATTTTTCGAATTCCCGCCTTCTAAAATTTGAACTTTTCACCTAATAAAATTTGATTTAAATTTTTTGACATTTAGCGACGAAATTTTCAACGCTAAAAGTCAAATATTTCGACGCTAAAAATCAAATATTCGACGTTAAAGGATAAATTTAAATTTTTTGACATTTAGCGACGAAATTTTCAACGCTAAAAGTCAAATATTTCGACGCTAAAGGGTAAATTTGAATTTTTCGAATTCCCGCCTTCTAAAATTTGAACTTTTCGCCTAATAAAATTAGATTTAAAATTTTGACAATTTGTGACGAATATTTCGACGCTAAAGGGTAAATTTGAATTTTTCGAATTCCCGCCTTCTAAAATTTGAACTTTTCACCTAATAAAATTTGATTTAAATTTTTTGACATTTAGCGACGAATTTTCGACTCTAAAAGTCAAAAATTTCAATGCTAAAGATGAAAATTTTGATGGAAATAATTCCCGTTATTTGGGGACCTTTAGAGACGAAAACCTATTTCGTCGTTGAAGGTTATTTTTTCCTTATAAATTCATTTGCTCTTTCATTTCTCTTATTCTCAGTTTCTTTCTCTCATATTCTTATTTTTCCTTATATGTTTTGTTTCATTTTTTGTATTTTATATTAAAATTCAATATTTTAATCTTTTTTAATTTTTTATTTTTTATAGGGGAATATGAAGATGAAGAAATTGTGAAAATGAAGATGGTGAAGAAAATGAAAAACAAATGAATGTAAAGATGGAGAATGTGAAAGTGAAGGTGGAGAAAATATATAGAAAAATTATATTTTATCATTTTTTTTATTATTTTATATTTTTTGTTGTGATAAATTTTGTGATTTTATTTTTTTTATTAATAAACATATCATTGTCATAATATTTTATAACAATTGTAATTATGTTTTCTAAAAATTTAATACCTTTTGTAATTAATTAGTTTGAAATTAATGTATAATGTCAATTTTGTTATAATTAGTTTTTAAAAATAATTCTAACAAATTTTTTATTGTCACTTTCAGTGTCGAAAAATTTCGTCACTAAAAATCAAATTTCAACGCTAAATCTTGGTCGAGGAAGATATTTAGCGTCGAAAATGAATTTCGATGCTAAAGATAAGTACTTTTAGAGACAAATATTTTCGTCGCTAAATATATATTTTTAACGTCGAAATCAATTTTTGACGCTAAATACCTTCCTCGACCAAACTTCGCATCAAAAATTTATTAGACGCTAAAGACCTTTAGCGACAAAAATTTTCGACGCGAAAGATCTATTTTCTTGTAGTGACGCTATCTTATGAGAAATGACAGATTAAAGGTTGGAGGTTGCATGTGGCAGTGGCCAATAATATCTTGGTTTAGAGATGTCAGATGACAGGTCTACTTTTAGCAGAGCAGTTGGGGAAGAGAGTCATCGTATTAATGGTAGATTCATGTGGCTGACGTCATGAGATTGATGTAACAATAGAACTTGCCTTATATATAAAAGGATTGAGAACTCATTGTAAAAGGGTTGACTAATGAATGAGAATTTTGAACTGGATTTCGGATCTTTGAAACAACAATGAATGCTCCTTTAAATAGACATGGAAATGTGTCTTTGAAGGCACCCTTTGGTTTGGGTGTAACCCTCCTAAGGGTTATACCCCTCCTTTAAACCCTTTGGAGCCTAAAGGTATGTTCTATCAATTTTAGAGGACATGTCCCTACATATCCATGCCTCTCTCATAGGGCACTACTCAATGGAAATGATCATCCTTCATCCATACTCTATATTTACTATAATCCCCCATAATTCTCTAATTATTCATGCAGACACTTAAAAGAGTTTCCGTGAATTAAAACTGCTTCGAAATAGGTAGTTTTCGCCTTGAAACTTTCCTAGTGAATGACAATCGAATTTACTTAGAAAACCAGTGACCCATAGTCTTGAACTGTTCTACCGTTGGTGTAAACCAAGACAATTGCCAACGCACAGCTTTACTTCGACCATTTCCCGCCATTAACATCAGTCCCGGATTCATCAAGCACTTTAGGGAAGTCAGCCAGAAAAATCCCATGGAAGCGACCTCACTTCTTACTTGAAATAGATGATTTACTATGAAGAAGAAATTTGCCTTTACCTCCATTAGGACTCATCTTCTAATATAATGATCATTAAAAACCTTAGTTTATCCTAACATTGACAGAAAGAACTCTGCGTCATTATCGAAATGGGAAAGAGTAACAAACTATATTGTGCTTGTTTTGAATTGCACAAAGTTTCAGTTGTCCCTTTTGAACATAGATCTTTGGATCACTAGTCAGCTAGGTTGGGTTTCCACAGTGACAATTCTTAATTTATAAGCTTCAAGCCCATTCCCCTCGATGACTTCTCAACTTGCTCTCTAGGTAAACTTTTAGTAAGTGGATTCACTAGGTTTTCCTTCGACTTGACATAATCAATCGATATTATACCACTTGAGAGAAGTTGACATATGGTATTTTGTCTCCGACGTAAATGTCGAGACTTACCATTATACATTATATTTTGGCCTATCCCAATAGCCGATTGACTATCACAATGTATGCTTATCGCTGGCACCGGTTTGGGCCAACTTGGAATATCATCCAGGAAATTTTGAAGCCATTCCTCTTCTTCTACTGTTTTGTCTAATGCTATGAACTCTGATTCCATAGTAGACCAGACAAGACATATTTACCTCGGGGATTTCCATGACACGGCTGCTCTACCAAGAGTGAAAATAAATCCACTCATAGATTATGAATCCACTGAATTAGATATCAAGTTAGTATCGATGTATCCCTCTAGAACAACAGGATATCTCGCATAATGCATCCCATATTTTGAAATTTCTCTCAGATGCCTCAAAACTCTTACTATGGCTTTACAGTGGTTATGTCCTGGATTGCTTGTATATCTGCTAAGCCTGTTCATAGTTTGAGTGATATCAGGTCATGTGCAATTCATGAGATACATCATACTTTCGATGATTCTCGAATACTCTAATTGTGATATGCTTGAGCCAGTATTCTTTGATAGATGAATAGTTAGGTATACATGAGTTCTAGCCATATTTAGATCCCTTTTGTTATATTTCTCAAGTATCTTCTCAATATAATGTGTTTGAGATAATATATATCCTTCTAATGTCCTAGAAATCTTAATTCCTATGATCATATCAGCTACTCCTAAATTTTTCATATCAAATCTGTTGGATAAAACTTTCTTGGTAGACTGAATCATTTCATTATTATTACCAATTTCAGCATATCGTCTACATAGAGACACAAAATGACATATCATTTTGAGTTTATTTGGTATACACACATTTATCACACTCATTGGTTTTGAACCCACTTGACAACATCTCTTTGTCAAATTTCTCATGCCATTGTTTAGGTGCTTGTTTTAATCTAATATAAGGATTTTACAAGTTTGCACACTTTCTATTATTGTCGAGGAACATTGAACCCTTCTGGTTGTTCCATGTAAATCTCTTCATCTAGTTCACCATTTAAGAATGCCGTCTTTACATCTATTTGATGTATTTCAAGACCAAAAATAGCTGCTATGGCTATGAGCATTCTTATTGACGTGATACGAGTCACTGGTGAATTTGTGTCAAAGTAATCAAGGCCTTCTTTTTATCTATAACCTTTTATGACAAGCCTTGCCTTGTACATATCTATTGATCCATTCGGTTTCATCTTCCGTTTGAACATCCATTTGTAGCCCAGTGGCTTACAACCTGGAGGAAGATTAACTAACTCCCAAGTATAGTTCTATAAAATGGAATCAATCTCACTGTTGATAGTATCTTTCCACAAAGGTGCCTCCGACGAAGACATTGATTCTTTATAGCTTTGAGGCTCATTTTCTAAGAAGTATGCCCAAATGATTTAGATTTTCTAGCTCTTTTACTACGTCTAGGTTCGATTGTTTCAACATTTCCATGTTGATCTGACTCTTAGTCAACTTGATCATTGTCTTTGACAGTATCAATAGTTCTTTTGAGAGACTCTGTTCTTTGTTTTTCCTTACAAGGAAATATCTCTTCAAAAAATATCGCATTCCTTGACTTAATTATCATATTCGAATTGATGTCAAGAATTTCAGACTTATGTACCAAGAATCGATACGCACTACTGTTACGAGCATATACAATGAATAAACAATCAATAGTTTTGGGTCTTATTCTAACCTTCTTAGGTTTAGGAACCATTACTTTGGCAAGACAACCCCACACTATCAGATATTGATAGGAAGGTCTATGACCTTTCCAAAACTCATATGGTGTTTTGTCCAATCTTCTGTGAGGTAACGTTTTCAAAACGTAGTTCGCATAAAGCAAGGCTTCCCTCCCACAAGTTCTGGGTACACTAGAACTTGTCAACAAGACGTTCGTCATTTCCTTCAATGTTCGGTTTTTGCGCTCATCAATCCCGTTTTATTGAGGCAAATAAGAAGTGGTAGTCTCGTGAATAATTCCATGATTGGAACAATATTCACTATATGGTGACACTTATTCACCATCTCTATCACTCCTGATTCTTTTGGTTTTCTTGCTAAGTTGATTTTTAACTTCGTTCTTATAGTGTATAAAGCTCTCAATAGCTCCATATTTGCTCCTCGGTAAATACACACAATGGAATCTTGTGTTATCATCGATAAAAGTGACAAAGTAATTTTTACCGCCTCTTGTTTGCACAATATTCATATCACACACATTAGTGTGTATAAGTTCCAAGGGTACAGAAATTCGTTCTATGGAATGAAATGATGTTCTATGTATTTTTGTTTCAATACATGCCTCACATTTATGTTGGTTATCAATTGCAAATTTAGGTATAAGGTCCATGTTAATTAATTTACGCATCATATTATAATTAACATGTCTTAAGTTATCATGTTATATATTTTGTGACTCAATAATATAAGCAGAAGATGTAGCTTTATTATTAGCACTGTGTCGATTGACAGTCATTACATTGAACTTGAAAAGGCCCTCAGTGAGGTATCTTTTTTCCTACATACACATCATTTTTAGTCAATACAAACTTGTCAGAAACAAATACAAGCTTAAAGCCATTCTTAGTAATGAGAGAACCCAATATCAAGTTCTTCCGAATATTAGGAACATGCAAACATTTTTCAATGTAAACTCATTTTCAGATGTCATCTTCAGAACCACTATGTCTTGTCCAACCACTCTAGAGGTAGATGAGTTTTCCATTGTCAAATTATTACCACTATCGGCCTTCTGATACGAGGAAAATATCTTGCTATCTGCACAGATATGGCGAGTAGCTCCAATGTCTACCCATCATTCTCTCGGATTCCCAACCAAGTTGGCTTCAGTTACCACTGTTGAGAGTTTCATCTCTGAGATCTCATCAGTCAACTGCTTATCTTTAGTAACATGGGCCTCATTTTTCTTTTTCTTACCCTTGTCCTGAGACTTCTTGTTTCTGCAGTCCTTTACCATATGAACGTTTTTTCCAAAGTTATAGCACTTCCCCTTGAACTTCTTGTTAACTTGGGAAGAATCAGCTCCACTGGTCTTTCTCTTTGTTCTACCCTTTACACCCTCGATGATGTTGGCCTTAGACTCCATAGTCATGTAGCTAGCCTTCTCGAACTTCATGTTGTCCTCCTCAATCGAACTCCAAGGTCTTCAAGGCTCATCTGCTTCTTTTTGTGTTTCAGATAGCTTCTGAAGTCCTTCCATGATGGATGTAACTTTTCAATGATGGTGGCAACTTGAAACATCTCACATTATTTCATCCCTTCATCCAATATTTCATGAATGATCAATGTCAGTTCACCCAACCGAGACATTACCATTCTTGAATCTACTATTTTGTAGTCCAGGAACCTACCCACGACAAACTTCTTTTGCCCAACATCCTCGGTTTTGTATTTATTCGCGAGAGATTCCTATAGAATCTTCGCAGAAATCATGCCTTGGTACACATTGTAAAGGGTATTGTCAAGTACTCCCAAAAGATAGTTCTTGCACAAGAAGTAGCCAGACGACCATGTTTATTCTCGCAGTTGCTTGGCTGTTTCCGTTTCTCCCTCCACAGGACCCGGAGGATCTTTGGGGTACTTAGCCAACTGGAGAGTTGACAAGTATAACATCTTGCTCTGCCACTGTTTAAAGTTTGCTCCACAAAACTTTTCCTATTTTTCTCCATGAGCGATCAGTACTGAGATGTTTCCGCTAGCCATATGTAACTGGAAAAGTCAACATCGATCAATAAGTCTATAAAAGATAAATTATACAATGATTAATAAATGATCTTGTTCAAATGATATACCAAGTATCCACTTGTTGTTATATTGGATAGTAGTACCAACAAACACAAGTTCTTGAATTTACGACTAAGGTTTCTTATGATAAGTAAATAAAGGAATATTCCCAGAGGATGAGAGGGGTCCAGAGTAACCACTTAAATCTCTGACTATTTAGGCTCTTATCGCCTTTTTGACAGAACATCTTTTAAACACTTCCTAAATGGAATCTCTTAAGAATTCAAATTTAGTATTACACTTCCAATTTCACAATACAATGTGTGTATATATATGTGTACATGTGTATAATTCAATCAAGTTTGGATGGAATTTCGTGTGTAGAATTACACTTTAAATTCTCAACCAAATACTTAACACACAACTAAATTACAACTTTGTCTGTATATATATGCTCGTAATAATTGAACACCCTAATATTAACTTAAATCTATACTAGCAAGATTATTGTAATACATTATATGATTTTTATAACAAATTAAGTTAATATAAGTTTATTTCAATTTAGAAACAATTTCACGATCAATTTGTTAGTGTCGCGTTCGTATCTTTGTTCAAACGAATTTATCCAGTGAGTTCACGTTCGTGTAGCGTTTTAAAATGCGTTCGAAAAAAGTGTTACAGAGAGTTTATGTTTGTGTAGCGTTCGAGAACGCGTTCGAACAGAATGTTCCAGAGAGTTTACATTCATGTAGCGTCTGAAAACATGTTCGAACGAAATGTTCCAGAGGATTTACGTTCATATTGCGTTTGAAGACGCGTTCGTATGTTCTTAGGCAGAAGACTTGCGTTCGAGGTGCGTTTGAATACGCGTTCGAAAGATACGAAAATTCAATATTTTACCTACGCATTCGTCGGACGTTCGAACGTCCTTGCGTATTTTTCATGTACGAACTATATTTTTCCAGAAAAATGGCTTTTAATACATGCAAATTCTCATCTAACAACACTAAAATTGATAAGTTCTTAAGATTATTGGGGAATTAAGTGTCATTAAACAAAGTTAACATGCATTAAACAAATCAAACCAGAACACAAATTCATATCTACACTAACATGCCAACTTAGACATAAACCCTAAAGCCTTAAAGAATAAGAAAAACCTGGAAAACTGACGAAAAATATAGTCCAAGTCGAGTTGCCTCTGTCCTTAAGAACTTATTAGCCCCGTCTCGGTGCTCTACGGATTTTGTGGCTAACATCCTCCAGGATTACTTGAATTTCTCTTGTTCAAGGGGCACTCCTTAACAAGATCTTGAACTATGACAATGGTGGGAACTTTCTCTGACTCTAAAACAAATGAATAAGACTTTTGTACTGGATTTCGTATCCTTGAAAGAACAATGAAGGCTCCTTTAAATAGACATGGAAGGGAATCTTTGAGGGCACCATTTGGTTTGGGGTGTAACCCTCCCTTAAACCCTTTGGAGCCTAAAGGTATGTTCTATCAATTTTAGAGGACATGTCCCTCATGTCAATGCCTTTCTCATAAGGCAGTACTCAAGAGACATGACCCTCCTCCATCCATACTCTATATTTAGAGAATTTACTACATATACTTGTTTTGTTTGATCTTACTATAAGCATTACTCGACCTTACTTATGAATTTTACTTAAGGGGGCGGAAAGTCGTTGGGATCAAATCCAGGCCCTGACCCTTAAAAAAATATGAAATTTTTTTTTGTTTCGAATTTCTTAAAATATGATATAAAAAAATAATTAATTTCATTTTTTTAGTTCAATTCTCGGGCCAAAAAATCACATTTTCAATTTATTTATATGGGTCATGCTAACTAGTGCCATAAGGGCACTCATTAAGGATCCATTTTTGGTAAGTTTTCATATCACTTTTATGGGGAAAGTAAAAAATTGTCAAAACATTAATTATTTTTTCATTTTTTCAATAAAAACTTTCCTAAAATGGATCATTAACAAGCTCATTAGCATTTCCCTATTTATATTCATTAGTTTCATGTATTTACATTTTGACCCCTCTATTAATGGAATTTTCATGTTTCGCCCTTGCTTTACCCGAACTCATAAACTTTACTCAAATTGAAACAATCAACCATATTTGACCTTGCAAACTTTGCACTCTAAATTTAGCAGCCAAACAAGTATTCCTTCATGGCCCATGTCTTTATAATCCGTCAATCTTACAACGTGTTTCTATCTTCATATGTGTGTTTGTTTTTTCTTTTAATTTTAATTAGGTCAAAGTCTGAGTAAGTAAAAAATTACACCGCCTAAACACCACTATCACACAATCTATTATCTACTATAAAAGTTGAGGCACTCAAAGCTCTTATAGTCATCCTAAGAGCATTGAATTGCTCTCCTTGATTTGGGGTGAAATATTTAATATTTTAATATCTTTTAGTTTGCTATTGATAAATTAATTTATTGATTAATATGGTTCATGTATTAATGTGCTATCTTTTTTCCTTAAAAAAAACAAAACAAAAATGAAAAGCAACCTTTCATATTCTCTTTTCTTAATGATTAACAGATAAATGATCCAATAATATTTTCCTAATTCATAATCTTCCACATTCGTAAGTGATTAATAATGTAATTAGACTCCAATTTTATAAATTGTTTCTTGGGTTCCGCAGATTTGCTGGAAACGATTTTGCTTTAAATGAGTGTAGAAGGACAATGCTTATTATTGGTGTTTTTTAAGCTCTCGCTCTCAGTAAGGCTGGCTTCAAAAGGGCAGAGTCACAGAAAAAGCAGAATCAAATATTCACAGATAGTTTTAAAGAAATAATAAAACCACTAACTGTCTCATTTTCTTTTACCGTTACTTTCCAATTCTTAAAGTTATTCGTTTATTATGCAATTTGAAGTACTATATTATGATTTTTTTTTTTAATTTTAATTATGTTTTTACCGTCATCCAGATTTAGCTTTCTAGGCTAACTCTGGAAAGCAATACGCTGAAGTTCAAAAAATGGTATAAATTAGGGTTTTATTTTTATAGTTATTTATTTCTTGATACTTTTATGAGAAAATTAACAATAATATGCTTTGAGGACGTAAAACATGTTTAAGCAAATTACAGTTAATTTGACAAGAGTTTTAAGATCGTTTTAGGGTTATGAATTTTTTTTTTTATTGTAATATTGCTTTAATGATGTTTTTCCATTTATTTGAAAGAATTACTTAGAAGGTGTAGCTTTTATATCTTTATTTTACTAAATTTTTATAGTTGAAGCAAATATATACACAATTAAAAAAAAAAAAGACAAAAAACAAAAAACAACATATCTTGAGATTTAAGGTGTGTTTGGTTTGTAATTTTTGTGGAGAATTGATGGAGAATGAGTAAGGGAATAATCATTCTCTTGTTTGATTTGTAATTTTTTAAGAGTGAATAGTCAGGATCATTCTCCCCTCATTCACCATCAATTCTGCTCGATTGAAATATGAGAATGGTCAAACTCACATATGGAGAATCATGTACAAATATGTAAAGTCAAATTTACCCTAAGGAAAATGAAGGTAAACTATTAGATGAAATAAATATTAACTAGTGGATTAAAATCTTAATTATTTATTCTCCTTCCATCCTTTTACTTCGTTTAAAAATTGCACAATTTGTAAATTTCCTCTTATTCTTCACTCATGTCTCAAATACATTCTCGGTTCTTTTTTCAAACAATGGTTTCGATTCTTCATCAGTTACTCGGCATCACATCATCTTCAATTCTTCAATATTTAATAGATCCATGTCTCGGTTCTTCTATCAAAAACAGTTATTGATAGATATAATTGTATTACTTTATGAGGTTAAGAGAGGAGCGATGACATGCCTTGTACATCTATAGTACTATTTTATATTAATAATAAATCTACAGATTTTCATAAGGATTTGTTGGGGGATTAGTGTGTCATTAAACGAAAATAACATGTATTATACAAATCAAACTAGAACACAAATCAGATCTACACTAACATGCCAACTTAGACATAAATCCTAAAACTTAGTGAATTATGAAAAACCTGGAAAATGACGAAATTATGTGGTCCAAGTCGAGTTGCCTCTAACCTTAAGAACTTATTAGCCCCGTCTCGGTGCTCTACGAATTTTGTGGCTAATGTCCTCCCAGGAAAATTTGGATTCCTCTTGTTCAAGAGACACTCCTTAACAAGATCTCGAATTGAAACAATGGTGGAATCTCTCTCTGGCTTTAAAACAACAAATGTAGTGACTCAAGAATTCTGATTTATGGATGCTAAGAATGAACATAAAGGCTCCTATTTAAAGGCATGGAAGGGTTCCTTAAGGGCACCCTTTAGTTTGGGGTGTCACCCTCTTAAGAGTTATACCCCTTCCATGCACCATTTGGAGCCTATGAGCGTTCTTCTGATTTTGGAGGACATGTCCTTACATGTTGGTACCTTTCCCATAGGGCACCACCCAAGGGATATGACCCTCATTCATCCAAAATTAATATTTAGAGAATTTACAACAATCCCCCATAATTCTCTAAATATTCATGCAGACACTTGAGATAGTTTCCGTGAATTAAAGTTGCATCGAAAGAGGTAGCTTTCGCCTTGAACCTTTCCTAGTGAATGAAAATCAGATTTACTTGGCAAACCAGTGACCTATAGTCTTGAACTGTTCTACTGTTGGTGTAAACCAAGACAATTACCGACACACAACTTTACTTCGACTATTTCTCGTTCTACGGTTGTGTTCATTTCGGCCATGAACATCGATCCTGAATTCATCAAGCACTCTAGGGAAGCCAGCCTGTAAAATCTCATGGAAGCGGCCTCACTTCTTACTTGAAGTAGGTGATCTACTATGAAGAGATAATATGTATTTACCCCCATTATGACTCATCTCCTAATATAGTGCTCATTAAAAGCCTTAGTTTATCATAATCTTGACAGACAGCACTCTGCGTCATTATCGAAATGGGAAAGAGTACAAAACTCTACAGTTCTTATTTTGAATTACACAAAGTTTCAGTTGTCTCTTTTGAACCTAAATCTTGGGATCTCTAGTCAGCTATGTTTTGGGTTTCCACAGTGATAATTCTTAATTTATAGGCTTCAAGCCCATTTCCTTCGATGACTTCTCAACTTACTCTCTAGGCAAACCTTTAGTAAGTAGATCCGCTAGGTTTTCCTTCAACTTGACATAATCGATCAATATTATGCCACTTGAGAGCAGTTGACATATGGTATTATGTCTCCGACATATGTGTCAAGACTTACCATTATACATTGTATTTTCAGCTCTCCAATTAGCCGATTGACTATCGCAGTGTATGTTTATCGTTAGCACCGGTTTGGGCCAATTTGGAATATCCTTCAGGAAATTTCGAAGCCATTCTACTTCTTCCGTTGTTTTGTCAAATGCTATGAATTCTGATTGGTGGAGTTTCTACGGTCCCGATGATCGATTATCAAGCATAAAACAACATTTGAATACATCGAAGAAGTTGCGGAATACTTACATCGATCGGTTGAGGCGATGCATCGAAGAACAAAATCTTTTCTGCCCTCCTTGGTGGTCACGGCAGTGAACTGAAATGGCTCTCCAAGATTCAGCCATGTGTGGTTCCATCAAGCTCCAAGCTTTAGTTGAAATTCCACGCTCACATGTGCAGTTCCCTATCACCTTCGCGTGACCCCGAATGTGTGCTAGCACTTAGGAATTTTTGCCATAAAAATTCCTTGCTTCTCATTCATCTTGTTTCGGCAGTGAGCTGAAAAACCAGAAGGAAAAACAGACCCTTGTGGGCGTGAGAGAGGGAGCAAGAAAGAATAGAGAGAGTGTTATTTGTTGTGTAATTGGTAATTGATTTTTCAAAAATCATATACATAATTTTTTGGCTTTCAAAAGTCAAACCAATTAAAGCCTTCAACCACTACATCAACTCACATCACTCAATCAAGTGACAAGTTGTCACATCACATCACTCAAAGTGACAAGTGATTTGACGCTTGAAGTGACTAGCGATTTGATGTTTGAAGTGACTAGCGATTTGACGCTTGATATGATTTACGTGCCGTATTCGAATTCCAAATGCGAATGCGCTCGCAAACACTCCCGGGCTCGGGTTCGTTAATTCCGAATTAACGAATTTTTCGTTGCGTCGTAATTAAATCTAATTTAATTAAATAATCAAGTCTAGCATAATTACTATTCACGTCGCTAACGAATTAATTCTAAATTAATTCGTTCGCCTGAATTAAAATCTAATTTCAATTCCGCGTCGAAATCCATTTTCGTTTAACATATCGAATATATTAATTTATCGATTACTTCCAAATTAATCGTTCTCTCTCTTTTAAATGATATTTTATCTTAGATAAAATATCTCTGTAATTAATCCCAGATTAATTTTCTCTCTCATCCAATTAATCCCAGATTAATAAAGTGCGAGTCATACGTCATCGGTGAATCTTCGGGAAGCGACCCATGAGATCCCCAAATATGTTGGTAGTAAATCCGGTCGTCGGACTATCCGAACACGTAAGTACCCAGTACTACGTTTTTACCGATTTACAAGACAAGGTTGGCTTCTAGCAAAGCGTCATGCCTTCCCAATTCTCCAAAAATATCCTTATAGGAATAAGTGATATATATCAGGCGTAGTATACGTAGTATCGTGTATGTCGATCCAGTATCGGATGTCACATGCTAGGCCTAGGGCTGGAATTGTGTCTGCCCCGTACGAAGCACTTATCGGATGTCTGGTAACTAGTCTTTATAATCGAATATACATGACATTGCCATAATATCCTGATGACTGCAGTCCTTAAGAGTACTAGTATCGTATCCTACGTGACATCATCTCCACTATGACTGAAGTGATACTTCCATCTTGACATCACACTACAATTCTCAATATACCCAGAAGAGGCGTACACAGAACCAGTTAAAGCCCTGGACGACCAAAACCAAAGCATATTGATTGTCGCAAGTATTAGTGGTGCAAGTCTCTGATTAAGACCAAATACACCTACCCTGATTTCGGACTTCCATAGACACATAGTCATACTACCAATGGAATTCCGATGGGTCTATCCAGAGCGAAGCTATTATCGTACCATCGGTAAACACAACCTCCTATTACACTTGCATGATTATCCTATACCCAAATATATTAGAACTATGTTGTTATGCCCTCATAACGCGCACAAGTGTAATACTAGTCTTTTACGCATTTATCGATGTCCAATCTCGATAATACTCTGATTAGGGATATTTAATGATTATACCTTCGTGGATTGATACTGTCTCATATCATCTCAATCCAGGAACTTATCATAAGGACCTCCTATCATTTATATATCTAGGTGATCTAATCACAAATGATAAGAGTGCAATCTCCTTTGTCACATAATTAATTTGTACAGCATCACCATGATCTGTACAAATAGTGACGCTATGGGTCATAATTGTCCAACAATCTCCCACTTGGCCTATAGCCAGTCACTCGAGTGTCTAACACCCAAACTATGTACGGTTCGCTCAAATTGCTGAGGAAAGACTTTCGTCAGTGGGTTTGCATGATTATCGTCTGATGCGATTTATACGATCATCACATCGCCACGATGTATGATCCGAATGAATCAGATGAATAGTTAAAGTATATATCTGGATCATTGATGAGAACATTAATTCTTTAGCCTGCGCTGTAGCCTAGCTCAGCTGCTAACAGAACTATATCTAATCTAATTAGATTTGTTATTGTCCCAGATGGCTTCTATTGCTGCCTCAGCTGCAACAATAAACCGCATTTGTTATTTATTTGGCAACAGTATCTTGCTTGGAAGATTTCCAGCTCACTGGTTCGTTATTCAAACTGTAAAGTACCATTTTTACGACTTAGTCGTTTAATCGGTTAGGAAACTTGCAGTAGTGATCCCAGTCACTTCAAGTTCTCATTCTCCATAGTTTAAGACAGCATCTTTAGTTCTCTAAGATACTAACGGATGTTCTTAACATCAATCCAGTGATCATCACTAGGATTGGCCTGTTTGTGACTCTATATGCTCAAAGCATATGAGACACCAGGTCACATACTTTTTCAATGTACGAGTTCTCGCAGAGTGTCAACAACTATTAGATCTAACCCAGTGGATCTTTATTCCTAGAATAAAAGTTGTTTCTCCCAAGAATTCTACGGAGAATTTCCATGAAAGCCAAGCTTTCACCAATTGTTTTATGGGAATATCATTTCCAAGAAATGACACGTCATCATTTTATAGGACTTTCACCGTCAGTGCGCTCCTACTAACCTCCTTATATACACAAGAATCATTTCTGTTTTGAATTAAATCATACACCATCATGATTACATCAAAACGATTGTTCCAAGAACATAATGCTTACTTCAATCCATACATGGATCGAATAACCTGCAAACTTTGTTTTCTAGTTTTGGTACGATAAAACCGTTAGGATGTTGTAAACATCCTCTAAAAGGTTTCCGCTTTAAGGAAAGCAATTTTGACATTCAGCTGTCATATTTCATGAATGAAACATGCAGCATTAGCAAGCATTATCCAAATGGATTTACCATGGCAACAAGTAAAAGGTTTCGCCGTAATCGACATAATGTTGATAGCGATACATTTTCACTATAAGCCCAGCTTAGTACATTGGTATGTTGCCATCCATGTATGTCTTCCTTGAAGACTTATATAGTACAAACAGACACAATGTCTTACGGTACAACAACCAGTGTCCAAACATGATTGTTATACATGGAATCCATTTCGAACTTCATGGCACTTTGCCATGATATGGAGTCGATACCTTGTATCACTTCCCCATACGTAGTCAGTTCGTCTTCCTCAATAAGATTGACATCTTTATGAGGTGAGATCAGAAACTCATACCCCAGGTTATTTTTTGACTCTGACCGATCTACGCAGTTCTTGTATTCGAAGATTACTGGTACAGTTTCATCCTTGATGAACTGTTTGTGTTCCATTAAGGACTTGGTGCCTTGAACAGTATTACTCCGAATTTCATCGAGTTTTACTATCCTCCCACTTACCACTGCATATCGGTATTCCTCTTAGGAAAATCGCATGGCGAGCAATAATTACATTGTTCTCTAGTGAGTTGTATAAGTACTATACTTTGGTTTCCCTATGATAACCTACAATTAGGCACTTATCCGATTTAGGTTCTATTTTGGTATCATCCAAACGTATGCCTAGCATACCCAAATCTTCAAGAATGAGAAAACCCAATTTCTTTCCTGTTCATATCTAATATGAAGTCTGTCAAACAGATTTTTATGGAACCTTATTCAAAATAAGTTCTACACTGTTAATGCTTATCCCTTTGAAGGAAAATGGTAGCTCAGAGCGACTCATGATTTACCTTATCATGTTTAACAAAATTTGGTTTCTCTGTTCGGACACATTGTCAAACTGACGTGTTCCGGGAGGAGTCCTCATTGAAAGAATACTATACTCTTTCAAGTATTTTAGAAACTTACTGCTTAAGTATTTTCATCATGGTCAAACCGTGATGTTTCAATACTTTAGCCGATCTGTTTGTCTAATTCATGTCGAAACTGTAAAAGTTTCCGATTCGTGTTTCAAAAGAAACACATAACCATAACACGATGCCACATCCGTAAAGGTTACCAAATATTCATATCCACATCTAGCCTAGCTAGACATGGGCCCACTTATGTCACTATGAACAAGGGCTAACAGATCGATGACACTTACACTTTTACCAAGTAAAGGTGTTTCAGACACTTTGCCCAATAAACCAGATTCACAGACATTATTTGAATAGAATCAGATCTGTCCTAATATCCACTCTTCAAAAGTGTGGATATACGAGTCTTGTTTAATGTGTCTCAGACAACACTGCCACATTTAAGTCTTATCTGATCAAATCAGTATGAGCTATTTGTTTGTCATATTATATGTTTGAGATTTATTTATATTAAAAATATAAATATTGTTATTCACATCTAACGTGTTTATCTCAATATCATCTTTATAAAATAAAACACTTTAGTGTTCTAGAATATAAATGTACACTCGCATTGAGTTATACTCGATATAGAGATAATGTTTCTAGTCAAATTAGTTACATTTTAACAGTTTCCTAATTTAAGTACAAACCCAAATGGTAGTTCATAAACTTAGGTTTCTACGGTTAAAACAGCGACTGTCGTCCCGTTTCCGATTCGCAGATAAATATCATCTGACGTCAGTATCCTGCTTAAAGCAGATTCTACACATCAATGCATATTTATGTACCACATTTAGTATCTAAAATCCAATTTTAATACTAGTAATAAACATATTTATGACAAACATACTTAAAGTCAGAGTCTTGCCCCGTCTTTTATTCCTTCATGTCTGCCTTGTCCATACGGCAGTCACGCTTCAGTGACCCCGTTTGCTACAGTTTAGGCAGACATCTTGGGATATATCCTTTATCTTCCTAGAATATTATAATGATTTTGCATTTGCCTTTGCCCTTTTCTATATCCCAGAAGCCTTTGGCCAAGCCTTGGCCTTCTATAATGTCGAGGTAAGATGTGTCTTGCGCTTCTTACCTTATTGTAAACTTTGGCTTTGGCTCCTTGAGCATAGCCATTAACTTTCAAAGAGTTATCTATTGAAAATAACACTTCTAAGATCTACGCATAGATCTATGAAGATCCTTCAATTTCAACATCATGGTTTAAAGATATAATCTTTAATTATGACGACGAAATTAAGGAGTCAATTTGGCAAGCTTAATGGATTAAGCACTAAAGTTATCATCACATGAATCTTCCAAAGATCATGCTCTACCTTTTACTCAACTCCGGGCTTAGGCCCAAGAGGTTATTTCATCAAATAAATTAACTTTTTAGTTTTCAGGACTATCCTGAAGTTTTATTCCCAATTTGAAAAATAAAGTCGTTTAAATATATTTTCCTTAGGATTATGTTTTAAACACTAATCTTTCAATTTAATCTTGATTGTAATAGTCCAACTATTTAATCAACGATTTCAGGTACTTTTATATAATGATTACTATAGTCCAACTATATTAATCAACTATACTTTAATTGGTTAATTCAATTATAAAATCAACTATTAATTGAAATAGTTTGAATACAATCCAACTGTTTTAGAACAACGTTAAATATTAGTCCAACTAATATATTAATTTATTTGAAGAAAATTTGATATGAGCGCGTATGGCAAGTATCTAAATGAAATTGCAAATCTAATACTTGCCTCACACTATTTTTCGGCGAGCCTCTAACCCTCTGTTGAGTACTTGGGAAACCTTGTTTCCTAGTGGGCTAGGATCCCGTTAAATAACACACAATCTTGACTTTGGCCAACAAATTATATGATACTTAACTAGGTAGATCTCTAAGATCAATTGGATCTCATCCAATTCCTAGATCCAGTAGGTGGACATCCAAGTCCGAAACATATATCTTAAATATGCCAATATATCCAATATATTCCCTAATCTTTTTCCTCTGAATCAATTAATCCTTGACTTTGGCACAACAAACTTAATGATCCCAGTTAAGCGGAACCCATTGACCATGGAAAGCTTCGTAATCAATGTCGATGGACAAGAAGTGATCTTGACTTTGGCCAACAAATCACAACTTGGACAAGACACCAATATGGAGCAAAGCTCTCGTGATTCAAACAAATCCTCGACGGATAAAGGCCTTGACTTTGGCCAACAAGACAATGCCAGTCTTGGATCTTGAGTAAGAATCACTCAATGGAAGGAAAAACGCTTAATATTTAGTTAGGGTTTTTCGCGTGCAAATTGGCAACCAATTTATTATCTTTGTTAAGGTCTCATCATCATACACCCTTAAACATGCATTCTAAATACATAATAAAGTGCGTATAAATAAAATAATAATGATATGCGGATGGATACTTAACACATTGATCCTAGATCAAATCTCTCCATTTCCTCTCTCCCGCTAGCACAAGTATTACTTCTACCTGTTACATAACACTTCTAAAGAAACCTCATTTACATTGAGGGGAATAGGTGAGAAGATAAATACATAGAGTCATAAGAGATAAGGCTGGACACGCAGATCCAATTAATAAATTCCAAATTTATTACAACAATTTCTAAAATTACCTTATCCATCTAATATCCATCCGATGTACATTATTAATGCATCGCAACCATGTATTCACACAAGCATGCTATCAATCAATCTAATCCAATTAATTAATCTGATAATTAATTACCATCCAATGTTCAAACAACGATTTGATTTTGCGTGAGTCAAATCGTTTGCGAATAAGTACTCAAAGTACGAATTCTTGAATTAAATTAAACTACAACATTAAATCCAATTTAATATGTATTTGATACTAATTCACTTATTTAATTCCAAATTAAATATTTACACTTTATTAATGAACCATTACGACTTAAATTCCAAATTTAATCATTACGGGTCTCAAAGCCCGATTAACATCCAATGTTAATTTAATTATAGTCCAATGGGCTTTTAATTAATTTCTTTAAGGCGTGGGCTTCGGCAACCAAAGCCCAATCAAGGAATAACCCCATAAGCCTAGAAATCAATTTCGGCCCAATTAAACTTTAAAGGCCCATTAGTCATAATTGGACTTCACGGAAGTGGTTTTGGGCCCAATTGGATCCAACCAACTTGCCTAAACCAATCTTGGTACAACCAAGCCCATTTAAGCCCAATAACAACTTTTCAAGCCCAAATTCCAAAATTGGCTCAATTAATTAAATCATAAACTTCCAATTTCATAATCTAATTAACTAAAGTGTATTACATAATCAATCAACCAAATCAATATTTCCAAAACACCAATAAGCCTAATTAATTATGCTAATCTACATTAAAACATGTCCAACATATTTTAACAAAAATCAAACCCATTTCCATGCTAATAAGCTCTCGGCAATTTGGGGTTATTTATGTCCGATTCGAATTCAATCCAATTAAATCCAATTCAACATTAAATCAACATTCCCAACATGATTCCAACTCATCCAATGAATCAAAAATCAAAAATTCCAAGACATTAGGGCATGTTCATCATTCGGCCAAGCCATGATTTTTTGGGGGAAATTATTCCAAACAATTTTTCATGAAATTGATCCAATCAAACTTCAATTAAACTACATTTAAGCATACTCAATCACCCAATTTCATCAAATCATGCTCAAATACAATTTACCCAATTTTAACCCTAAATCAAGTTTCATGCTTTTAATCGCTATGATACCATTGTTGGAGTTTCTACAGTCCCGAGGATCGATTATCAATCATAAAACAACATGTGAATACATCGAAGAAGTTACGGAATACTTGCATCGATCGGTTGAAGCGATGCATCGAAGAATAAAATCTTTTATATGCCCTCCTTGGTGGTCACGACAGTGAGCTGAAATGGCTCTCCAAGATTCGGCCATGAGTGGTTCCATCAAGCTCCAAGCTTTAGCTGAAATTCCATGCTCACATGTGCGGTTCCCTATCACCTTCGTGTGACCCCGAATGTGTGCTAGCACTTAGGAATTTTTACCACAAAAATTCATTGCTTCTCCTTCATCTTGTTTCGGCAGTGAGCTGAAAAACCAGAAGGAAAAACAGCCCCTTGTGGGCGTGAAAGAGGGAGGAAGAAAGAAGAGAGAGAGTGTTATGTGTTATGTAATTGGTAATTGATTTTTCAAAAATCATATACACAATTTCTTGGCTTTCAAAAGTCAAACCAATTAAAGCCTTCAACCACTACATTAAATCACATCACTCAATCAAGTGACAAGTTGTCATATCACATCACTCAAAGTGACAAGTGATTTGACGCTTGAAGTGACTAGCGATTTGACATTTGAAGTGACTAGCGATTTGACGCTTGATATGATTTGCGTGCCGCACTCGAATTCGAAATGCGAATGCGCTCGCAAACACTTCCGGACTCGGGTTCGTTAATTTCGAATTAACAAATTTTCCGTTGCGTCGTAATTAAATCTAATTTAATTAAATAATCATGCCTAGTATAATTACTATTCACATCGCTAACGAATTAATTCTAAATTAATTCGTTCGCCTGAATTAAAATCTAATTTCAATTCCGCGTCGAAATTCAATTTCGTTTAACATATCCAATATATTAATTTATCGATTAATTCCAAATTAATCGTTCTTTCTCTTTTAAATGATATTTTATCCTAAATAAAATATCTCCGTAGTTAATCCCAGATTAATTTTCTCTCTCATCCAATTAATCCCAGATTAATAAAGTGCGAGTCATACGTCATCGGTGAATCTTCGGGAAGCGACCTATGAGATCCCCGGATATGTTGACAGTAAATCCGGTCGTCGGACTATCCGAACACGTAAGTACCCAGTACTACGTTTTTACCGATTTACAAGACAAGGTTTGCTTCTAGCAAAGCGCCATGCCTTCCCAATTCTCCAGAAATATCCTTACAGGAATAAGTGATCTATATCAGACGTAGTATACGTAGTATCGTGTATGTCGATCCAGTATCGGATGTCACGTGCTAGGCCTGGGGCTGGAATTGTGTCTGCCCCGTACTAAGCACATGTCGGATGTCTGGTAACTAGTCTCTATAATCGGATATATATGACCTTGTCATAATATCCCGATGACTGCAGTACTTAAGAGTACTAGTACCGTATCCTACGTGACATCATCTCCACTATGACTGGAGTGATACTTCCATCTTGACATCACACCCAATACACTACGATTCTCAATATACCCATAAGAGACGTACACAGAACCGTTTAAAGTCCTGGACGACCAAAACCAAAGCATATTGATTGTCGCAAGTATTAGCGGTGCAAGTCTCAGGTTAAGACCAAATAAACCTACCCTGATTTCGGACTTCCATAGACACATAGTTATACTACCAATGGAATTCCGAGGGGTCTATCCATAGTGAAGCTGTTTGCCGTACCATCGGTAAACACAACCTCCTATTACACTTGCATGAGTATCCTATACCCAAATATATGAGAACTATGCTGTTATGCCCTCATAACGAGCACAAGTGTAATACTAGTCTTTTACGCATTTATCGATGTCCAATTTCGATCTGACTAGGGATATTTAATGATTATACCTTCGTGGATTGATACTGTCTCATATCATCTCAATCCAGGAACTAATCATAAGGACCTCCTATCATTTATATATTTAGGTGATCTAATCACAAATGATAAGAGTGTAATCTCCTTTGTCACATAGTTAATTTGTACAACATCACCATGATTTGTAAAAATAGTGACGCTATGGGTCATAATTGTCCAACACTGATTCCATAGTAGACCTGGTAATACATGTTTGCCTCGAGGATTTCCATGACACGGCTTCACTACCAAGTGTGAAAATAAATCCACTCGTAGATTTGGAATTCACTGTATCAGTTATCCCGTTAGCATCGTTGTATCCCTTTTGGAATAACAGGAAATCTCACATAATGTAGCCAATATTTTGAAGTTTCTCTCAGATACCTCAAAACTCTTATTATGGTTTTCCAGTGGCTATGTTCTGGATTACTCGTATATCTGCTAAGTCTGTTCACAACTTGATCGATATCAGGTCGTGTGCAATTCATGAGATATATCAGACTTCCGATGATTCTTAATACTCTAATTGTGATACGTTTGAGCCAGTATTCTTTGATAGATGAAGAGTTAGGTCTATAAAAGCTCTAGCTACATTTAGATCCTCTTTGTTATATTTCTCAAGTATCTTCTCAACATAATGAGTCTGAGATAATATATATCCTTCTAATGCCCTAGAAATTTTAATTCTTATGATCATATTAGCTACTCCTAAATCTTTCATATCAAATCTGCTGGATAACACTTTCTTGGTAGACTGAATCATTTCATGATTACTACCAATTATCAGCATATCATCTACATAGAGACATATAATGACATAACATTTTTGAGTTGATTTGGTGTACACACACTTATCACACTCAATGATTTTGAACCCACTTGACAACATCTCTTTGTCAAATTTCTCATGCCATTATTTAGGTGCTTGTTTTAATCCGTATAAGGATTTTACAAGTTTGCACAATTTCTGTTCTTGTCCAGGAACATTGAACCCTTCTGGTTATTCCATGTAAATCTCTTCATCTAGTTCATCATTCAAGAATGTCGTCTTTATATCCATTTGATGTATTTCAAGACCAAATATAATTGTTATGGCTATGAGCATTCTTATTGACGTGATACGAGTCACTGGTGAATAGATGTCAAAGTAATCAAGACCTTCTTTTTGTCTATAACCATTTTTTATGACAAGCCTTGCCTTGTACTTATCTATTGATCCATCCAGTTTCATCTTCCGTTTGAATATCTATTTGTAGCCCAGTGGCTTACAACCTAGAGGAAGATCAACCAATACCCAAGTATGATTTTGTAGAATGGAATCAATCTCACTGTTGATTTTCTTTTTCCATAAAAGTGCCTCCGACGAAGACCTTGCTTTTTTATAATTTTGAGGCTAATTTTCTAACAATTATGTCAGAAAATCGGGACCAAACGACTTCGTTGTTCTAACTCTTTTACTACGTCTAGGTTTGATTGTCTCAATATTTTCACGTTGATCTGACTATTGCTCAACCCGATCACTGTCTTTGATCATATCAATAGTTATTTTATTTGGATTGATGTCATGAATCTCATACTTGTGTACCAAGAATCGATATACACTACTATTGTGAGCATATCCAATGAATATACAATCAACGGTTTTGGGTCATATTATAACATTCTTAGGTTTATGAACCATTACTTTGGCAAGACACCCCCACACTATTATATATTTGTAGGAAGGTACGTGACCTTTCCACAGCTCATACGGTGTCTTGTCCAATCTTCTATGAGGTAGCTTGTTCATAACGTAGTTTGCAAAAAACAAGGCTTCTCCACACAAGTTCTGAGGTAAACTAGAACTTGTCAACATGGCGTTCATCATTTCCTGCAACGTTCGGTTTTAAACTCAGTAATCATGTTTTGTTGAGGCGAATAAGGAGCAGTAGTCTCGTGAATAATTCCATGATTGAAATAATATTTACCAAATGGTGACACATATTCACCACCTCTATCACTTCTAATTCTTTTGATTTTCTTGCCAAGTTGATTTTCAACTTCATTCTTATAGTGTATAAAGCTCTCAATAGCTTCATCTTTGCTTCTCAGTAAATACACAAAATAGAATCTTGTGCTATCATCGATAAAAGTGATAAAATACTACCGCCTCTAATTTGCACAATATTCATATCACACACATCGGTTTGTACAAGTTCCAAGGGTACAGAACTTCGTTCTATGTAATGAAATGATGTTCTATGCATTTTTGCTTTAACATATGCCTCATATTTATATTAGTTATCAATTGCAAATTTATGTATAAGGTCCATGTTATTAATTTACGCATCGTATCATAATTAACATGTCCTGACCTACCATGCTATATATTTTGTGACTTAATAATATAAGCAGAATATGTAGCTTTATTATTAGCACTGTGTCGATTGACAGTCATTACATTGAACTTGAAAAGGCCCTCAGTGAAGTATCATTTTCCTACATAAAGATCATTCTTGGTAAATATAAACTTGTCAGAAATAAATACAAGTTTAAAACTATTCTTGCGAATGAGAGAGCCCGAGACCAAGTTCATCGGAATATCAGGAACATGAAAAATATTCTTCAATGTAAACTCATTTTGGAATGTCATCTTCAGAACCACTGTGCCTTATCCAACTACTCTATAGGTATACGAGTTTCCTATTGTCAGATGTTCGTCGCCATCAACCTTCTGATATAATGAAAACATCTTGTTATTAGCACAGATATGACGAGTAGCCCCAATATCTACCCATCATTCTCTCGAATTCCCAACCAAGTTGGCTTCAGTTACCACTACTGAGAGGTTCATCTCTAAGATCTCATCCGTCAGCTGCTTATCTTCAGTGACATGGGCCTCATTTTTCTTTTTCTTCCTTATCCTGAGACTTATTATTTCTGCAGTCATTTACCATATGACCATTTTTTTCCCACAATTGTAGCATTTTTCCTTGAACTTCTTGTTAGCTTGGGATGAATCAGCTCCATTATTCTTTCTCTTTTTGCTACCCTTTACACCATCGATGATGTTGGCCTTAGACTTCATAGTCTTGTAGCTGGCCTTCTCAGACTTCTTGTTGTCCTCCTCGATCCTCAATCGAATTCCAAAGTCTTCAAGGCTCATCTGCTTATTTTCGTGTTTCAGATAGATCCTGAAGTCCTTCCATGATAGAGGCAACTTTTCAATGATGGTGGCAACTTGAAACTTCTCACAGAGTTTCATCTCTTCATCCAATATTTCATTAATGACATTACCGTTCTTGAATCTATCATTTTGTAGTCCAGGAACCTACCCACCACAAATTTCTTTTGCCCGGCATCTTTGGTTTGTATTTCTTCTCGAGAGATTCTCAGAGAACCTTCGTAGAAATCATGCCTTGGTACACATTGTACAAGGTATCGTCAAGTCCTCCCAATAGGTAGTTCTTGCACAAGAAGTTGCCAGACGACCATGTCTCTTCTCGCAGTTGCTTGGCTGTTTCTGTTTCTCCCTCCACATGACCCAGAGGATCTTTGAGGTACTTAGCCAATTGCATAGTTGTCAGGTAGAATAATATTTTGCTCTGTCATTGTTTAAAGTTTGCTCCACCAAACTTTTCCAGTTTTTCTACATGAGCGACCGGTACTGAGATGTTTCCGCTAGCCATATGTAACTGGAAAAATAATAGTGATCAATGAGTCCACAGAGACAAATTATACAACGATCAACAATTGATCTTGTTCAAATGATATACTAAGTATCCACTTGTTGTTATATTGGACAGTAGTACCAATTAACACAAGTCCTTGAATTTACCACTAAGGTTTCTTATGATAAGTAAATAAAGGAATATTCCTATAGGACGAGGGGGTTCCGGAGTAACCACTTAAATCTCTGACCACTTAGGCTCTTATCGCATTTTTGACAGAATATCCTTTAAACACATCTTCAATAGAATCTCTTAGGCATTCAAAGTTAGTATTACACTTTAATATCACAATACAATGTGTGTGTGTGTATGTGTATATGTGTATAAATCAATCAAGCTTTGACGAAATTACTTGTGTAAGATTACACTTTTAATTCTCAACCAAGCATGCAACACACAATTAAATTTCAACTTTATCACTACGTGTATGATTGTGATAATTCAACTCCATAATATTAACTTAAATATATACTACCAAGATTATTGTAATACGGTATATGATTTTACTAAGTCAATATTATGATAAATTAAGTTAATCTAAGCCTATTTCAATTTAGAAACAATTCCAGGACTAATTTCATTAGTGTCACGTTCGTTTCTTCGTTCGAACGAGATTGTCCAGTGAGTTCACGTTCGTGTAGCGTTCGTAAACGCGTTCGAACAAGATGGTTCAGAGAGTTAATGTTCGTGTAGCGTTCAAGAACGCGTTCAAACGGAATATTCCAGAGAGTTTACATTCACGTGGCGTCCGAAAACGCGTTCGAACGAAATATTCTAGAGGGTTTACGTTCATGGTACGTTTGAAGACGCGTTCAAACGTTCTAAAGCAGAAGACTTACGTTCGAGTTGCGTTTGAATACGCGTTCGAACGTTCTTACGAAAAGTTCAAATTTTTGCCTACGCATTCGTCGGGCATTCGAACGCCCTTGCATATTTTACATGTACAAACTATATTTTTTTTCCAAAAAATGACTTTAACTCATGCAAATTCTTATTTAACATACTAAAGTAATAAGTTCTTAAGATTGTTGGGGAATTATTGTGTCATTAAACGAAAATAACATGCTTTATACAAATCAAACCAGAACACAATTTCAGATCTACACTAACATGCCAACTTAGACATAAACCCTAAAACTTAGTGAATTATGAAAAACCTAGAAAATGACGAAATTATGTGGTCCAAGTCAAGTTGCCTCTATCCTTAAGAACTTATTAGCCCCGTCTATGTGCTCTACGGATTTTGTGGCTCATGTCATCCAGATAACTTGGATTCCATTTGTTCAATAGGCACTCCTTAACGAGATCTCAAACTAGAACAATGATGGAATCTCTCACTGACTCTAAAACAACAAATGTAGTGACTAAAGACTTCTGATTTCTGGATGCTAAGAATGAACATGAAAGCTCATATTTAAAGGCATGGAATGGTGCCTTAAAGGCACCCTTTGGTTTGGGGTGTAACCCTCCTAATACCCATTTCATGCACCATTTGGAGCCTATGAGTGTTTTTCTGATTTTGGAGGACATATCCTTACATGTTGGTACCCTTCCCATAGGGTATCACCCAAGAGACATGACCCTCATTCATCTAAACTTAATATTTAGAGAATTTACAACAGGGTAATAAAATTCAAATTCATGATCTATTTCTAATTTAAATCAAATAAAATAATTTATTTTCTCTGCTCAACCACATTTCTACTCATGCTCAGTGCCAGACTCGGCTCATTCCCATCTCAAAAAAATTAAGAACTAAACACACCCTTAATTTATTCGAACTAACCCGCTCATCATGCGGGTCCCTACTAGTATATTTAATGATTGACTTTGGTTAAAATAAGGGAGATCGCGAATTATCCCTACTGAATTTCATATTGACCACTTATCCCTTGTTTTTGTAACATCCTATTACCATAACCTCAAAATTATTATTTTTTTATATAAAAATTTAACCTTGAAAATACTTTATATGGTTATATCATTTATTTTATTTTATGAAAAAAATAATTATAAATTAAATATACTCGTCTATGAAATTATTTTCAATTATTTATTTTAAAATTTTTATTTTATATAACACGTACAATGGATAAAATCAAATAAAACTATTAACTTGATTAACAAAATTTAAAATAAAAGTAAATAGATTTTGTTTTCTTTTGAGTTTTTTTTTTTCCATATCCAGTAAAATAAAAATACAAAAACATCAATTATCATTTCAATCAGTAATAGTCAAGGATAAAATTATATTAAAAAAATATTAGTTTTTTCACGTTAAGAATGTAAAAAGATATTATAAAAACTGAAGGGGTAAGTGGTATATAATCAAACATATTATAGGAAAAGTAGCGATCTCTCTTAAACTAATTACCTTTTACAAAAATTAAAAATGTTAAAATATTCGGGGAAAAAAAAAATCTCTTTTTCGATTTAATAAGGCACAGCGAAAAACGATGTCGTTTTCGGACATCAAATCAGGCATTTTTGTTAGGGTGAAGTATTTCCCCAATTTATTTTTACCTCAGATTGATGTGATAGTGTTATTGTTTGTCAAAACTCTTGCAAAGCTCAAGTTTTCTAAGTCACTCAAATATCTTATTCCTCATTCAAATGTTAACTGATTATCATTTCATTTTCGGCTGTCTATGATATACTCAAAAGAGTCAACATAATCATTTAGCTTGAAGCATTTTGGACGGTCAAGATTGGTGGGCTTTTCAAATGAATTAATTTTGTCAAACACAAATAAGTAAATCCACATAGTACTAAGATCTATTCATTTTAGTATATAGGTGATGTGTAAAGATAATACCAACAATAATTTTAAGGGGATATATTTTTGTAATATTCTAATAATATTTTTGCTACAAGTAATTGTATATTTTAGTCTCTTTCTAAAATATACAACTGTTTGAAGCATGAAGGTCATTTAAAAATGTATCTTAGAAATGTCCTAATACCAAACATCAAAAGTAAGTGGTATATAGAACCTGAAAATTCATTTGAATGAAAATTTGATTGAGACGAGAATTTGATTTTCAATCCTTAAGACGATTTCAACTCAACACGATGCTTATAGTTCTTGGTTGTCGTCTTCCAAGACTTAACGATCATTTTTCATGTAGAATTATTCCAAACAACAAGAACAATGAACCAAACTTGAATGAACACTCTCTTTATTAAATCAAAAGGTTTAAGTGAACTTTTGACTCTCTTTTTTTCTACCAAATAATGAATTTTTCAATCACGTTATAATAAAATATAATGAGATCTTTATAGAGAGATGGTGAAATGTCATTAAATAGACACCTTTATGTTTATGGTTGTAATCCTCTAAAGGGTTATATTGTTTCATTTCACTTGTATCTTTTCTAATGCTCAAATTAAAAGGATAAGTCTTTATAAATATACACCATTTAATTCATGTATCTTTTTAATAAAAAATATATTTCTATTTTGAAAATATTCTAACAATCCCCTAACAATTAATATGGATATGCAGACACTTGAGATGGATTTTTTTGGAAAGTCTTTGCATCGAAATAAGTAACTTTGGCTTTGAACTTTCCCTAGCAAATAACCATCAGATTTACATGACATTCCAATGACTATAGTCTTGAATTGTTTCGCTGTTTGTGTGCACCTAGAAAATGATTATCATATAGCTCCTTCCCGATCAATTTTGGTTCTTACGGCTGTGTTCATTTTGGCCTTGAACAATTCCTGGATTCTTAAGTGCTCTTAAAGAATTCACCTTTTAAAATTCTCACATAAATGATCTCAGTTCACACTTAAATAGGTGATTTACCAAAAAATGTATTTTTTTTTCTTTACCTGTATTAAAACTTTTCTTGTAATAGAGTGATCATTAAAAATTTTAACTTATCATAACATTGATAGAAAACACTCTATGTCATTACATGAATGAGAAAGAATATTAAATTCTACCGTGCTTGTTTTAAATTATACAAAATTTCAGTTATCCCATTTGAACATAGATCGTGGGATCTCCAGTCCCCTAAGTTAGGTCTCTACAGTGATAATTCTTAATTTATAAACTTTAAGCTCATTTCCCTCGATGACTTCTCAATTTACTTTTGAGGTGAACCTTTAGTAAATGGATTCTCTACGTTTTCCTTTGATTTGATATAATCTTTTGAGATTATACCGTTAGAAAGCAGTTGCCTTATGATATTATGTTTTCGACATATATGACGATATTTATCATTATACATTCTATTTTGGGCTCTCCTAATATCTAATTGGCTATTATACTGTATACTTATATTTAACACTGATTTTGACTAGTTTAGAATATCCTCTAGGCAGTTTCAAAACCACTCCTCTAGGAAGATTCCATAGTAGACTGATCAATACATGTTTGCCTTAAGGATTTTCAAGATACAGCTGCAGCACCAAGTGTAAAAATAAATCCACTCATAGTCTTATAGGTGGCCTTTTATTGTTATTGTTTACATCCTCAATGATGTTGGCATTGGACTCCATAGTCCTGTAGGTGACCTTTTTCTTAGACTTTCGGTTGTCTTCTCAATTCTCAATCGAACACTCAAGACTTAATTGTTTTGTTTCGTGTTTTAGATAACTCCTGAAATTCTTCCATAATGGTGGTAATTTCTCAATAATTGAGGTAACTTAGAATGTCTCTCAAAGTTTTATTCATTCATCCAGAATTTCATGGATAATTAGTTGTAGTTCTCCCAAATGAGACATAACAATCCTTGTATCTACCATTTTATAGTCAAAGAATCTACCTGCAACAAACTTCTTTTGTCTGGAAGACTCATATTTATATTTCTTCTCTAGAGACTCTCATAATATCTTTGTTGACGCCATGCCTTAGTACACATTGTAGAGAGTATTGTCAAGACCGCCTAACAAGTAGTTCTTATATTAAAAAAATCACATTGCTACCATGCTTCTACAAATGCAGCCCTTCTTGTCTCACTTTGGCCCTCCAAAAGAACCGGATGAATTTATTTGAGAAATTTAGCCAACTGAAGTGTTTTAAGGCAGAACATTTTACTTGGCTTATATGAGATATTTTCCTCGATCATCCCTCATCCCTCATGTGCAAGTCATTTTTTTGTTTGATATGTGTCACGTAAGTATGGGGCCCACTCATACATGAGTTTGACTCTAATATCATATTCAAAGTCATGGATATAATTCAACTAAAAAATTAACTTGATATTTGAGGGTTGTCCAATACTTATATTTTGAGTTCATTCATTCATTTTAACCGATGTTGAATATTTTTCTCAATAGAACATATTCAATTTTTAAAATTTACAAAGAATGATTCGAACATCTACCCAAATATGTGGAAAACGAATAATTTAGCTTAAATTATTGAGTAATTATTGCAAAATAAATAAAAATACACCTATTTAAGAATGAGTTTGAGTTTATCTTCCAACTTGAAAAGCTTCTCATCTAATTCTCAAACCTTTAGAATTTCATTTTTATTGAAAGTAAATAATATTTAATGGGTGGAGATATTTAATTTAAATCTAGATTTTAAAATTTAGGTTATTAATTTAAGTCAATTTAATTATAGATATTTAAAGGTAAAGTAATATTTAATAACATAAATCCATTCATTATTACGAGATATTGATATAAAAAATCAAAAATTTAAGTTAAAAAATCTTCATCCATACATAATATATATAAGTTTTGAGTAGTTTAAAATATACAAACTACAAATTATTTTTTTGTTCTTTTGATACAAAGGATTTAGAAACAAGCAATTAAGTCGTAACCCTAAAAGCCTACTATTATTAGCGGCATATACAAACAAACGGAAGCACTAGCAGGCTATCACTTAAAGTTAATTTAAAGCAAAAACAAATTGATTTGCTCGAGGAGCGAGGGGAATAATTCAAAGTAAGTGTGTGGTGTGTATATATATATATAAATTGTTTATTATTTAGAGTGTAGCAAGATCTGAGAATGATTTTTTTTTTTTTTTTTTTTTGCAATTAAAATGAGAAATTATACTTAAATTCTGATAAGTCGTCCTACTAATAATATATTATTTCAAAGTGATCCAACTTCGAAACCTTATCTCGACTCCTGATATGGACACAAACCACTTAAAATACGTCTTATTAATTAAATGTGATAAATTGTTAATCACTAATCATGCATGGAACTATGATTAAATTTGAAGTCTAGCTAATTTTTTTTTAATGTCCTTAGGTGTGGGCTAATTTCAAATTTCGGGAGAGTTAAATATTAAAATTAATAAGAAAATTTACAATTTCAGCCTAAATTTGAATATGTTACCTACGCCCATGTCACTAATAAATACATCTTCAACATCCTTTCTATCACTAGCTAATATTTATCACTTCACCAATTTTTCACATGTATATTCATTAATTTTTATATTAAATTTCTCTGCTAATTTATAGCCGTTCCAAATCCCACTCATAATACACTCTTCCCACAAAACCAACTAAGATTTGCAATAGCCAAAAGATATATTTATATATATAAATAATTTGACAACTTTCTGAAAGTTGGCTCCCAAGTGGAACAAAGTGTTAAAATATAAAATGGTAGATCCATAGTTTCTTGTTCTAGTATGACGTGTATATATACATGGATTAGTGAAAATTCAAAATTTAATATATTTAAGTTGCTTTATAAGATTAATAAATAAAGTGGTCAAGTCTAATACTTGCTTTATCAACCAAATTTAGAATTCTAATATTGGGAACTTGTCCAAATTCTTGTTATCCTCACCAATTTTTTTATTTTTTTTCAAATCGTTGGAAACCTACTTCGAAATCACTTATTTAGGGCTTAAGCGGAGTAGGTAAAACCTTCGGCCGTTTCAGGCTCTTACAAGAATACTCTCTGGATTCGAATCCAAAACCTCAAGATGAGATCATAAACTCTACATCACCAAGTCACGTCCCCTGGAGATTATCCTTACCAACTCCCTCCAACCCAAGCACTTAATTAAGCTCAAAAATAACTTTAATAAACCGTCATTAAATATAATTTTTTTAATAACAGTCATTAAATATTTTTAATGTCCATTATTTGAAAAAAAAAAATGATCATAAACTATGGATCATTATTTTACATTTTAATAGTATTTCTCATCATTAGTAATAAATATTATTAGTAAAATTTATCATTGAAACAATTCAATGTTGTTGTTGATTGAATTTGAAGGCTCGAGTGTTTTGCCTTAAAAGACCATCTCTCTTGTCATTGACTTTGTTTTTATTTCTTTGATTTGAAAATTGTGTAATCAAATTTCAACCCAAAATCAAAAAATCAAAAGGGGGTTTCTAAAATCTTTAAAATTTTCAATAAGATGATGAGTAAATATACAAGTTGACTAATGGGCAAGTTTATGATATTGATTCTTGAGTCTTGATCCTTCTCGATGAAACATTCCTTTATTTTAGTCTAACAATATTTGAACACTTTGTTGAAACCTATTCTATATTACTTGTCCTCTTGTGCTTTAATAAATCACTATTTTATTTACTTTTTATTTTTTATTTGTTTGGTCGGAGAATTATAATTTATCTTTTTTGTCCTCTTAACTATAATCTTTTTTTTTTTAATCAAATTATGAAGATTATTATATATCTCCCACCTAATTTTCAAGGACAGATTATAAGTTCAAATCATGGGGTAACTAAGATTCCTAATTGGCAATCACGTGTAATCAATTATATAAAGTTTTTGTTACTTCATATTTACTTCATTCAAAGGTGTGAATATATAAAATTAAGATTAGAAGATACAAAATTAAGATTAGAGGGTAGAGAAATAGAATTTTGATTTTAGAACGCTAGATATAAGTTTAATTAGATTGTAAAAGTAGTAAATCTTAGATAGTTAAATAATTTTTTAAAATAAATTAAATTAAAAGTTTATACTCCTCTAGATCCTCTCCAAATCTATTATAATCCGACCGAAATTCGATTCATTTAGATTTGAATCATTTGGATCCTGGATCAGGTATTCTTCATTGCCATCCTCATATGTATAGGCAAAGGAAATAAATGTATGAAATTTGATTAACTAAAAGCGGTGAAAAAGTAAAGATCCAATAATATAATTAAGATTCTCTTTAATAGTAATTTTCATCCCTACAAACAGGAAAAAAAAAATTTATTAAGAAATGTATTGTTAATTATAAAAATGGGGATTGAACTAGGGTTGGTGTAACAAAAAATTGATAGGTTTTTTTTTTTTAGCAAAGAAATGATATGTTAATCCAATAAAAACTGATTAATATTGTTTAAGATATTAAATGGTATAGCGATTACATTGTTTTGGGTGATTTATTTTTTTAGCAATTTTTCTTAAGGTAAAAAATATTTAAAATCTCTTGATAATACATTCAAAATTGTTAATTAAGTAATATTTTCAAATTAACTTAGATAACATTAGCAACATGGCCAGCTCTAAGATTTGGATGGTATTAGGTGAGCCTGAATCTTTATTTTAGGGGAAAAAAGCATGCTTCATTTTTATTTTTATTTATTTTTGTTTCCTCATTATTCGCAATTTGCTTGTGTAGAACATAGAGCAATGGATATGGATGACCTTTCAAAGTTAAAATTGAAATAACCACAAACACATAATTAGTATCAAATTAATTGCAAAAAAAAAAAAAAAACATACTACTTAAAATTTACTCATCTAGCAATTTCTCCGTAAAATCAGTAATTATATTTGTATAGTCTATAGTCTCTACAAATTTTTTTTTCAATAGATAACATAGCAAGTCCATTTATTTTTTGAAGATAAGACTTTATCATTTTCAATTTAGACGAACTTCTCACTACATAGGTAATTTTTTTTCCTCACATTTTGGTTGGGGTCAATTATAAAAGTAAATCAAATATATCAGATGTATTGGGTTTATATTACTTTATTTTTAAATAAAAGAAAAATAATTAATTAATTAATAAAAATTGGGGTCTTAAATTTTATCAAGAAATGGAGCTCTAAGATCTATTTCCTACTTTATTTCCTCACCTATATGAGCAGGATTAGAAATCCCGGATCTTTTATTTTGAATATGAAATTTTACAAATTCAAGCCGTTGGCACCATCTTCCGAAAAATATATACAGTCTAGTCATACTAACTAAGAACTAAAATGGGGAAAAAAATTATCTCCATAGTTGCATTTAGCTGAATGCATGAGATGTAAATTGTAAAGAATGTTCTTTGCATCTTTAAATGTCTGAGATGTTTGATGTTTATGAATTTATGGCGTGTTTGATAAAGAATATTTTTAAAATATAGCGTCAAAAAATAAGCTCGTGAAATTATAATTTTACGAAGTTTAATACTAGCAGTAAAATAGATATTTGACAGAAGATTATGCATAGTGAGTTCCATTTCGGATTTGTATCAAACTTTCAATGGGCTGCAAAATCATCCAAATAAATATATCTGCATATTGACAAAATGAAGCTTTCGCTTTATTTAATTTGAGTTCCATTCAAGGCTTTAAAGTACCTTTCATTACCGCTATGTTGGACTGGGCTCTTCTTGGGCCAACAGGTTAAATTTGAATAGAGTGTAATTTCTGAAAATTATGTTTTTTGCGCAATCAAAGATTTTTTTTTTTTTTTTAATTAAAATTGGAAAACCCATAAATTTTTTTTGCAATGAATAAGTAAATTCATAATTTTATATAAAAAATATCTTCTTTTTTACCATCTCTCGAATTTAGAAAAAAAAAAAAAACACAAGATTATTCTTTGAGACAGACTTTTGAGACACCTTACAACGAGCTTGATATATCTTTTGATGCTTGCAACATCCATTATTTAAAAAATAAAAAATAAAATTACCGCCTTGGATTACAAAAATTTACAAAAATAAATAAAAATGCTTGCTATCATGGAAACCCATGGCAGCCCGCTGCTGCCCCAAAATGAGTGTATTTGCTCATTTTTTAAATAGAATAAAATTGGTTGTCCAATTTTAATATTTAAAAAAAATAAAAAAATAAAAAAATAAAAAAATAAAAAATAACTTAGAGATTGCCCAAAAATAATAATTTTCCTATAATTTCTTTAAATATTAATGTGAAAGGAAATAATGTTCAGCAGATTTTTATATTGTGCTAGAAGTGTATTTTTTAGACTGGGAAATATATATTTATGTAACAATCATTTTTTTTTTATTGTAAAAAAACAAAACAAAACAAAACAAAAAAAAAAAAAAAAAAAAAAAAAAAAACGAGAGCCGTAATCATATTTCCCTGAAACATGGTAAAGCTTTACAAAGAAAAAAGTACAAAATAATTCAAATAAAAGAAGAGTATGATCACTCTTATCTGAAAACGACAGAAAATTATGTATCGTTTTATATTCTAGATTTAATATGATTTTTATTTTAGTTTAAAAATCAATATAATTTTAGGTATAATTCTTTTATTTCGAATAAAAAATTCAAACCAATATTCAAAATATTTTTTTTTTATCTTAAAATATAATTAAAATTAACAAATCACGATCCATCAGAAATAGTTACCTCTCTAGTCGTGATCACCTTTTAATATTTTTATAATTACAAGATATGACATTATTAGACAACTAAAATGCGGGTTCGGGGGCGTTGTAGTAACTTATGTTATTGCGGCGCCTTCAGTATCACGTGGCACAATCACAATCGTTGATCGCGATTTTAGAAAAATTAAAAAAAAAATCCAATTTTTTTTAGTATTATTATTTAACAAGTGAATTATTGGATAAAAATTTAACACACCAAGTGCTTCCACATCTTCGTGCATGTGAGGATACAGTAAAATCATTACTCCAGCCCCAGATTCGCTAAAATGCAGTGTCACTGAAAACGATTGGCTCTTTCTTATTTCTTTGATTTCTAAAACAAATGTATGTAAGCTCAAGTCAAGACTATTGACAGGAGAATAATATGAAAATTTTCAAATCAATCAAATTTGATTAATTCCAATACTTTTTTTAATTAAAAATAATAATAATATCTCCTCTATTTTTAAAATTCAAAACCTACCCATTTGCTTACTTGAATTTGGTAATGTTTTTATGATAGGAAGTGATAGACATATTACGTCCCAATTTTTCTTGTGATTGATAAAACTATGTTATAATTGTACACATCAATATGAAATTTCATGATTTAAGAGATTTGTTGGGAGTAAAAAAGTTTATGAATAATGGTTTAGGGAGTTATTTATTTATTTTTTAATTTTATTCCGTTATAGACTTTTATTTTACTCGACGAATGAGTCTTACAATCAAATTTTCATCTGTCTTATACTCAGGGTCAATCTTCGTTCAACTTGACTCATGCAAATTATTTATCCGAGATTGTCCTTTATCCGGTCCCCATACAAGGTTAGAATTCTAACACTTTTATAATGATATCAGTGATGGTTCTAAAACCTTTGAAAACACATCTTGGTTTCATAATCTATCTTATCCATTTCCAAAACAACTCAGAGAAGCACTATAGCTAATCTCAGCTATCAAGCTAATTATTTGTTAACTGTTTTAAAAAATTGATGCAACTAGTTCCAAAGGGATGTGATTTGGTGGGAAATGCTTAGGATTTAGTTGTCACATTTTGAGTTCGAATTCAGAAGGTGCATTTATTATAAGAGTCTCGGGCAGTCGGGGGTTTTACCTGCTTGGCTTAAGCCCGGGTCGGTTGATTTACCGTTTCCAATTTTTTCAAAAAAAAAATTGAAATTGATGCAACTATCTTAATCTTGATAAATTCAACTAAATGTTAGATGTTAGGAAGTGATTAGACAAAAACATCTCAACAAACCCTAGTAGGATAATATTAATAATTTTATTACTAAAAAAATGATACTAATGTGTGATAGGTGCATTCTTTTCAATAAAAGTTAATAAAAGTGACAACACAATATACTAGAACACGCTATAAATTTAATATTATGAATGAAAAGCTTGTTCTAATCTTTCATTTGTTTTTAATTAATCATAAAATTCCTCTAGGTTAGGTGCATTTGTCTTCGCATGATTTCTTAATCTCAACAATTATTCACTCGATAGTGGATACATGACCAAATTAAAATTATTCGGCTTTATTAGCATTAATAATTCATTATTATAGACAATTATTTACTTATAAAATATAAAAACTCAAAAATTGTGCTTATGCTTAGGATTGACAATTTTTCCTATATGTTAGTGGAGGATAATTTCCCACTTAATTTATTAATTTTTCTGTTTGAAAAATAATAGCTTCTTACTTAGACTCTGAGATGGGCTCCTAGAGGAACTGGGACCTTGGACTGTTCTAATTGGATTTCTAGTGTAAATAATGCCCCCTATATGTTTTTGGGCCAAAGGAAATTATTCCCTCATTAGTTCTCTCATAATTTTATTTTTCACTTGTTTCTATCCCAATGATTCCAAAATCTAAAAAACCCAAGAGACTTTTTCTGACTTTGATAAGGAATTGCATTGACTACTTATTGAATCAAAAAGTCGCGCTAATGGTTTTGCGACAGCCATCTACATGACAACATTTAAACACTAGCAGTACATTATTCATTTTAATATAAAAACACTAATTGAATATGGAATTTTAAATCTATTAGAGTCATCCCACTACTTTATGTAATTATGTAATCTCTTTTAACAGAAAAATAGAAATTTGACTATCAAAATTTTATAGCGGGGAGTTGATCCCATGATATTAACCCAAGCCTCACACTAATGAAGATCTTGGCCCTTATAAACTCATTAAGTCGACCTCCAAGGTCAATCACTTCATGTGACTCCTACTCTGGTCCGGAACCATTTATTATCCACACAATAATGACGATATTGGATTAAGACGTATTCCAGATGTATACTTGTCAAAGTGCACTAATGAGCTTCTTATGTACAACCTCACAATAATGACGGTATTAGGTGACTGTGTTAACTCATCACGCTAAATCTAATGTTTTACCGGAGCGACCTAAGTTCCGAGCACTTATACCCTCACAACGATGATGCTCTTGGATATAAGTAGTAAGAACATATTCATCTCCGCATTGACAAGATGGACCATCCAATAATGCTCTAACATTATTAATACTATTGCTTAAAATAAATTAGTCACTTAATCATGTGAGATTTATGACAATCAAGTCATTAACATGCATGGGTCAAAATTAAAATTTTAATTTAAAACATGAATGCATATCCAATATGACGAATGCATAATTAAATTAAAATACAGAGGCATAGATTCAAATACATGTCAAACATGTAACATGTGTTGTGTGGTTAAGCCTTGCATTTGATACCATTTATTGGAGCGGATGTGCAACCCTTAGAGTCGTATTGGTGCTCTGGACAGCGAAAATGGGTCTAACCCATGGATATCTAGCATGGGTGTATTTTAAAATATTTTATGTAAAACTACATTCTGTTTCGAGTCAGTAGGAAAAAATGGGGACCAAAACGGAGTCCGAAAACTTCAGAATATAGAAAATGAAGTTTCAGTATTCTTCAGCCTTACACATCGCGACGCAGAAGCTTGGGCATCGAGTCGCTCCAAAATATGAGAGCAACTGCGAGAGCTAAATGTCTCGGCTTTACGACGCGAAAATGTGAGCATCGCAACGCTCCTAGGTCTGATGCTCAGTGTCGCAACATTGGAAGGGTAGAATTGCGACGTTTCCCTAGGCAGTTAGCAATTTCAAACTTCAAACCAATACTAAACACTTCCAATTTTCTCCTAATACTTCAAATACACATAAAATCTAATTTTAGCATCACAACCACCATAAACATATGTTATACAACTAGCATACATATATTCTAAAAATATATATGTATTTGTTTGAATATAAACCCAAATCAATTTAGAATCCCACAATGAAATATATGAAGAACAATCTAGTTCACCCAAATGTGGTCAAGTGATTCTAGAACGATAATCATAACTCTAATCTTTAATCTAGAGTTTAGAACTCTTATTAACTTTTCCATGTCCAACATGAACATCTTTAACCCAATTACAAACATATTGTGTTTATACTTCCAAAATATCCTAACACAATTCATTAGCCTAATTTCAACTTTAAGCTATGTATTTATGCATCCAATATATAATTCATCATTATATGTCTCACTAATAAAGAACATAGCTTAGGAGAAGATCAAACATTACCTAGTAATCTTGATACAAAGATCAAAACTCATTCTCCTTGTTGAAATTGTTGGAGAGCTTCCAAGATTTAGCAAGCTTCACTCCAAGATCCAATCTTGATTCCAATGCAAGCAAACTTCACTCCAAGATCCAATCTTAATTTCTCATAGATGAAATGTTGTAGAGTTCTTCCAAAATATCTCTAAACACTTCTCTAACTTTGGTTAATTTTCTCTAACTCTTACTTGTATTAGCTTTCTCAAACTTAGCATTCTCAATCTCACTTCGCTTTTCTTTAGCTTAATTAAAAATTTCTTCAAGTTTTCTATTTATAGCAAAACTTAGGTAATTTTTCAATTAATAAAGTTTTAATCAACTTTTAGATGGGATTAATCTAATTTATCCAAATATGAATAATTAGATGCGACTAATCACCTTTGTCTATCACTTTGATTTAATCCAATTAAATCAAGATAAAAATTAGCAAATAGATTAGTTTAATGTTTGACACTTTGATTTAATCCAATTAAATCAAGCCAAAAACACATATTATTAGATATTTATAATTACCAAAATATCTTTAAATTGTATAGATATTTATGAAATTACGACAAATCCCTTATGTAAATCTTGAATTAATCCAATTAATCCAATTATGTCAAAGTAAATAATCAATATTATTTAATAACACTTGATTATCTTAGTTGATAATTATAATATCGAATATTATCTTTTATCAAAATTAATCGGCTACCCATGTGTTCAATGGGTACACTTCATATTGTGAGACTCTCTAAATCCAGACACGTTCGTCATATAAGCCTAACTAATATATACGCAATTCGCCCACTTCCGAATTCACGAAGAACACGAACGACCTTTCGGAACTAGAGGTCATCACATATGTTTAACAATTCCTCTGTTGTAGACTATTTGAGTTGTACTTAGGAAACATAGAATACACCGTCAATTTCCAAGGTGCACATCTCATGTTGACACGTCCATGATTCTTTACAACTTAATCAGAAACCATTTTGATAAATGTGATCCACCATAGGTGATCAGCTTTGGCGCCAAAGTCTTAAAAATTGTGACTTAATCATATGAATATCTAAACCCCTTATGGTACACATACGGGCCGACAAATCCTAACTTGATATACACTTGATTAACGAGTGCATCGGTTCATACCCAACGAACATCTAGAGGCCAGACCATGAAAGGTTTCTGACATACATGGCATCAAAGTATGAAGGATCTCACACAAAACCAATGATATCCTATAGTCAAAAGATCATATATGCTACTCGACTCGAGGAGATTCCTATTGATGGTGGTGTGTACTTCCAACTTTTAAGAATCAATGTGAGTCATTCAGTATTCGCTCTAACAAATACCCATATATCTATACGAGCTTCCTATGCTCATGGTATATCAGGTTAAACTATTGGAACTCCAATTCCAATATACAACATGTGTTTGTCTTATCGGTTATCAGAATTCAACCGTATTCCAAAACTAATGACTAGGAATATTTACTTTAAGAATAGTTTAGAATAGTAATACTATCCCAATATCGGATCATCCAGTGTCCAGTATTACTACATGACTATTCTAAAGTCGATGTCATTCTCATTATATATATATATATATATATATCCATATAATATGCAGAATGATATTACCATTAATAAGGTTTGAAATGAAAATATATTTATTTGATTATTAAATAATAAAATATGATGTATTATACATTATTCGGATTGGCGCTCCAAGCACCAACTCCAAAACAATGGCATGAACATAGGTAATACGTTTGAGAAATATATTACTAAATGTGACCAAACGCGACAAATCACTTGAGTGATTATCTGCAGTCAATGATTCGTCGCACAACTATTCTAGTGTACCTTTAGTCTTTGGACTTGAGATGTCATGGTTTTCGTCTGCATAGAAACATTTCGTTCATTTGTTTATATTACACCAGGCTCGTCACGCCTTGTGAAAGAAGCTTACCGGCAATGTGTTCTTAATGTATGAGGACATGTGATATTTGAGATGGAATCTACTGGCTCAGATACTTAAGCTTGAGATCCTATGTGAAAATATTATACACGGGGATTAAGTCTTCGATCGGAGCACGCGTCTACTGAAAAATTGATTTTCAGATACTTTCATCTTGTATATGATTGATTTCCTTATCCTATGATTGAGTTAGAGGCTTGACGACTTCATGGCCCGCACTCGATCGGGAGTCAACAACATAGGGACTTTACTACACGTAAATACAACTATATGGATTTATCAAATATTTTATTTCTTATGTTTGGGGATTATGACACCTTACTAGAGGTCACTCCTGATAATTGGGAACTTTGGTTGCAACGGGTTGTACCGAAGTGATACGAACGTGTCATGTCTAGCTCACAGAGAACCTATGAGGTCACACATATTAACTGAATGATTGACGAATTAATTAAATTTCTTCGATATATGATCACAATGCAATTTATGTACTTTATCGGTAAAATGTAAAATATTTCTCGATATTGACACACTAGCACCCGCTTATTTGGGAAATATTTCTGTGATTTTAGAAATACCATAAATGCCATTTGTGGATAGTTGAGAGACTGATGAAGTTATTTATGATATAATAAGATATTTTTTAATTATAAATTTTGATATTATGATATAATATATAGATATTAATTAATTTTACACATGTCAAATTTTGATTTATACAAGTGTCAATTTTTTATCTTTACACATGGCATCATTTGATTTTTCCAAATGTCAAGCTTACATTAAATACATAATAATTTGATTTTGTAAAAAGAACTTGTTTCCTTTGTGTTTCCTCTTGAAAGTTCAAACCCAAGTTATTTACTAATCCGTAGGAAATTTATTTAAGCTTGGATGATCTCTCAAATAAAAAACTGCAAGATTCGTCAATCGATACGGTATGTGGCTATGCTTGGAGGCAATCAGAGCAGTTCGCTTTTCAGATTCTACTCACGGGAGGTATACTTGCTATACTATTCTTATATATATATATATATATATATATATATATGCTTTTAATTAGATTAAAACCCATAGATTTTGGAAAAGATCCTTCGTCAGCTAATTTTGTAGCCACTGGAACGGGAAATCATTTCTCATCTTCAAATTTCTTCTCTTGTGGAATTTTCAGTAATGGAGCCATTAAATTGGAGGATCTGGGGAGTTTTTTTAACCTATTACACCTGAAGTTATAGTTCTTGCTCATTTTTTATTTCTGAACAAGGATGATCACTTAGGAACTACAAGGGCTTGCCCTTTCACGAATTTCTGAGGAAAATAAATTCTTTCATTTACCAATCCTTTCAGTGATCAATGGTCTGTTGATCATGTACTTGATCAAATTTATCTGTGACACCATATAGACTCAGGAGGAAATCATGTAGTGGTATAACTTGGTGCAGACAAAATATAGAGCCAAACACGTATTCTCAATCGAAGAGCAGTTCGCCTCTGTGGGGGAAAGACTCATGCTCAAATAGTAAACAGCCTGCTCATTCCCCGTTGAACTATTTTGAGCTAGAAAATACCCAATTGACTTCTGAGCGGTTTGTTAGGGTTGGTGCTCGAAGTGCCAATCTGGATAGTATTTACGTCCAATTCATTAATACGAGCAATTATATTTTACATAATAATACTAATTTTACTGGTAGCACCCTTGTCTTTTATACACTTATTCGATCTAATTAAGATTATATATCTGATTACGATTAGATCGAAACTGAATCTGGTTCAGTGATACGTGTATATTGAACAAAGACCCTAGGATTTATAATATAGTGCACAGTTACAACATAGTTTGTAATTGACATTGAGAAGCGCACTATAAGATGTATATCCTTAAATAAAGTTCCTGGTCAAGATTTACTAACATAGTTCGGTTAGTAAAATTCACTGAGACCAGTACATGTCGTATATTGTGACTTGGTCCGATGGTTTATCCCAGTGAACCATGAGTCTCGGGAGACTCGTAAAAACATGTAGGTGTTTATTTGATAAGACAGTGAACGACTCACTGAAGGTTTCCTAATATATGGTACACCAACGTCAAAAGGAACTTTCTCAAGTTGAGCGAGCATAGTGGTCCTTCGACTTGAGATACCACAGTGGGATATATGATTTATCTTCCACACTTTAATGGTAGTCACATCAATGATCTATTCATGATCAGACCTCCACCTGTTCGTTGGGTGTGGACTAATGCTCATGATAACCAGTGCGTATCAAGAAAAGATCTGCCAGTCCTATGTAGGGGTGTTCGCGGGTCAGGTCGGTTTTTTTGTTTTTTAATGACCCGATCGGGTCGGGTAAATCGGGTTGGCCGACCCGAAACTCGAAAATTATTAGATGACCCACGCTGGTCGGGTCAGAATGGGTCGGGTCAAAAAACTGCGGGTCGGGTCGGGTCAACATAAAAAATCTGTGAAATATAATATATATTTTAATGATATAATTTTAACAAAACAGGTGTGTAGCTGAGATGGCTGTGCGTTTTATTGGTTTCCAATAGGTGATTAATTCGATTCTTGGCAGGGGCATTTGAAATTTAATTTTTCCTTTTTTTCCATTGATGTGCCTGATTGACTGCATAATCTTTTTTTTCTTTTTCATTGATGTATCTGTTTGACTGTTTTTATGGTTTGTAGATTTTGTAGTTTGTAAGTTATTTTTTAATTTGTACAACAAAAATTTAATAAATTAAACTACAAAATATTATCATTCAGTTCAACTTCTAAAAACTTCAACTTTCAAACATTCAAAACTTTCCATTTAAAAACCAAATACTTCAACAGTTCATCACTTCATCTTACAAAATATAAACTTACAAATCTGAAAATCTAAAAATATGCCAAACAACACTTGAACATATTTACAAATCTGGAAACACTTCAAATATGCCAAACAACACTTGAAAATATTACAAATCATTCCAAGTTCCAACTTACAAAGCAAACACTTCAAAAGTTCAACACTTCAACTTGAACTACTTACAAATCTGGAAAGTGGAAACAACATCCAAACACTCAAGTCTCAACATACTTGAACATCAAAATTTCCAATAAAGTTGCCAAACCTGTAATATCAAATAATATTATTATTAATCAATAATTATATGAAATTACACACACTTGAATTATCTTGTTGGTTTGGCAAAAACTTCACTAAGCTATGATAATTGTGATACTGTAGACGCTGATTTTCGCCCGAGGTCCACAATCGAGATTTCGTGAAGGGGGCACTGGCGATCCTGTAAAACAAAGAAGTAGAGTGAGCGGGGAGTACTGCCCACCGGTGTGGTGGGTGCCGAGGGCACTCCGACGCTCAAATCAGTATAGGTACTAAGGAGTTAGAAAGTGGGAAGTCAAAGGTTGGATACTACCTTGAGCTTCGTAGGGTGCCGTGAGGGCGGTCAGTCGGAGGTGTGATGAGCTTGAGGATGTCCCAAAGCTGTGAGTAGAGGAGCTAGAAGTTGAATCCCCATCCTGTTGGAACCTTGTTCCTGATATAATCATGTTATAGTAACGTGTGCCTTTATTGCATTTTTTATTAATTGTTCGTTGGATCATGGTAACAGTCAACTTTATGAGGAGCTATTACTGCGTTGTAAGTTGGAACGGATGGGTTGTGAATGACATTTATGAGCCTGTGCGTTATGTGGACTGAAGTAGAGTGAGCTCCGATTATGCTTTGAGCACGTGACGTCTCACTGGGCTTGGGCTTATGAATCTCTAGGCCTCTATACACTTTAAACATTTGGGGCTTCCTTTTGAGGTAGAAGCTTGGGCCTGGAGTAAAAGAACGAAATTGTCCCTTGACCAAATTTGGCCCATACAGTTTATCCCCTACTCTTTAAGTCAATGAGTCATTGGCTTGGAGAGTACTTGACGTGTTTATCGTCTGGGGCGAGACCATAGGATGTAGATATACATGAGCGTTGGTACTGCCTATTAATTGAACCAAACGAATGTGTAGTTATGAATTTGACTCTACAAGAGCCATTGGGAAAGTACCCAATCGACTGAACCAGATGAAGGCCAGGATATAAGTCATTTGACATGTGTAATCCATGTCTACAACTTGACTCGACACGAGTCTGTGAGGGATGTCCCCGGTCGACTGGACTTGTTGAGGGCATGAAGGTATAAGTCATACGACATGTGTAACCCATGTCTACAACTTGACTCGACATGAGTCCATGAGGGATGTCCCCGGTCGACTGGGCTTGTTGAGGCTAGGAAGGTATAAGTCATACGACATGTGTAATCCATGTCTACAACTTGACTCGACACGAGTCCATGGGGGATGTCCCCGGTCAACTGAACCAGATGAAGGTTCATGATATAACTCATACGACATGTGTAGTCCATGTCTATAACTTGACTCGACATGAGTCCATGGGGGATGTCCCCAGTCGACTGAACCAGATGAAGGTTCAAGATATACTCCATATGATGGGGAGTCTTCAATGTTGTCTGGACTAGGAATAGTCCAGGTCTTCAACTATGTCATATGGCATTGCTTGTAAATTTCAAAACCACAATCATGGTAAGTAAAGAAATGAGAACATTGATACCTGTCGTCTGGAGTATCTGTTGGGTGACTAGTCAATGGCTCTTCAATATAAGAAGCATACTCTGTTTGACTGAAATAATGAGAGATCATTTACTTGTCTGTTGTGTCTACTGAGCTGAAGATTGATAATGATGTCCCATATGGAGGATATTTCATTGTCTTATGTATCAAGACGATCATTCATATTGATAAAGGTACAAGGGAGTCTACAGATTACCAGATCTGATGGAGATCTAAGAAGATTTATTTCTACAACACTTTAAGAAAGTACATCAGAGTCTACATGACCTGATGAAGGTCCAAGAAAGTCTACACACTTCATTATACCTGATGAAGGTACATGAGAGTTTACACTCCAGACATGATGAAGATCTACGAGGGTCTTCATTCCTCATTCTACAAGATCTAACATGGGTCAAAGAGGGTATTTACTCTACTAGACCTGCTAGTGGCTGATTGACTGGACCTGATAAGGTTTAAGAGGTTATTTATACTACCTAACCTAGAAAAAGGTAGGTGATTGGACCTGAAGGAAGTCCCAGATTTTTCATTCTACTTAGCATGATAAAAGATTCCATATGTAGTTTGGTGACTAACTTTTCATGTTGTCTAGAGGAGATGATAATCCTTCAATATCTTCTAAGGAATGTTTCATCCATGACTCGTCAAATGGGGTCTCAATTAAGTGCCAAGCCTCATACGTGTCACGTCGAGTGAAACATTTCGCCCAATACTGAGTGTAGTATCCAATATGTCGCCCATCTCATGATGAGCCTTCATTTGGAGCTTCCTCATTGAATGGAGTCTACAGCCTTGTAATACTGAGTGGGACATCATCTCATAATATATCTTTATTTGAAGCATATTCCTTGATCCGAGACTACACCCTCGTAGTGTCGAATGAGATACTCACTTATTGTCTGAAATATTATTGTCTGGAACAAAGGTTGAATTTCGCTGGTCATGCCATGGATCCTGTAAATAGGATTCTTTATATTGTCGTATAGGTGTTCCGTCGAATGGCATCATTTCCTAAATTAAAATCCTTCGTACTTTCTGTCTAATGCATCTACGGTCAATGGGTTGGTCAAAATGGGCCAAGCGAGCCCATATCTAAAATGAGCCATGCGAGCCCATCATCTAAAAAGTGAGACATGCAAGCCGTACGAGCTGACACGTGTCGTGCTTGTATGAAAGTACTAAAGTGCATATTGGCTGGGCCATGAATGGTTGTCTCTTTCTGGAAGGTGATCTTGCACTTTTATACTTGTCGACTGATGGTCTTCCAAATTAGGAAACAATTCATAGTGTCGAATGATAGCTCATTTCCAAAAGATGATGGTGAATGAAAGGAGTCGCAGACACATGAGCTAATAGGGCTGTTTGGTTTATTATAGTCCCTATTATTTTTTTATTTTTATTTTGTTTGGGCCATCCTTGCAATTTTCCATCATGCCGAACAAGCATGACAACAGCTACACGTGTGAATTCATTTCACTGGAAATGGGATTTCTTTTTCACTTTATTGGCATGGAGTTCATGCGACTTTATTTTGTGAAGGTCGTGCATGGAGCTCGGGATGGTGAATTCAAGAAAACGAAGGTAGTGGTGCTTAACACTGGCTGGGCAGACAGTAGCTTCTTGAAAAATTTGAGAAGTAATTCCAATAAAGTTCTAGTGGTTTCTCCTCGTAATTACTCCTTTGTTGCCAAGCATTTCAAAGAGAATAGTGGAAGCTCACAGTATGTTGAGCCAGTTCGCAACATTGTGAGGAAGAAAGGTATGGATATTCAATTCAAGGAGGCTGAGTGTCATAAGATCGTCTAGAGAAGAAGACAATTTAGTGTTGAACCAATGAAGAACGAAACTTGGGAGAGAAAGAAGAATTTTCTTTGGATTATGACATTCTAGTTATCGCCAGAGGATCTCGAGAAAACACATTCGACGCACCTAGTGCTATAGAACATGCTCACTTTATTTTGTAGTTGTTGGCGGTGGCCCAACTGGGGTGGAGTTTGCTGCTGAACTTCATGACTTAGTCTTCGAGGACTTAACCTAGCTACAGCCTTCACTTAGAGAGTTCACAAGAATCATCCTTCTTGAAGCAGGCGATCATATTCTGAGCATGTTTGATAAAAATATTACTGCTTTTGCTAAAGAAAAATTCAAAAGAGATGGTATTGATTTGAAGACGGGATCAATGGTCATGAAAGTGTCTGTGAAGGATATTTCTACTAAAAACTGAGCAACATGTCAAATTTCTTCGTTGCCCCACGGGATGGTTGTCTGGTCAACATGTATTGGCACTCGCCCTGTCATAATGGATTTCATGAAGCAAATTGGTTGGGCCAATAAATGGGTTCTCGCAACTGATGAATGGCTGAGGGTAGAAGGATGTGAGAGTGTATATGCTCTAATTGACCATGCAATGATAAATCAGAGAAGAGTCGAGGAAGATATTCCTGCGATCTTCAGTAAGGCGGACAAGGATAATATTGGGAAATTAAATCGATAAGACTTGAAAGAGGTTGTTAAGGACATTTGTGAGAGGTACCCTCAAGTGGAGATTTATTTGAAGAAAATGTAGTCAAAGAATATCAATATGTTACTGGAATATGGTGAAGCAGATCCAAAAAAGCATCCGAGAAATTTGATATCGAGAAACTTAGAAAGGCTCCTTCTGAGGTGGATTCTCATATAGAACACATTCCTTCAACAGCTCAAGTTGCTGCTCAAGAAGGTTCATATCTCACGAACTGTTTTAATCGAATGGAGCTGTGCGAAAGAAATTCGGAAAGTGCTCTCAGGTCCAGGGGAACATGACGCCTTTGATTTCATCCCTTCAGGTACAAGCTTATGGTGATTTTGACTTCTATCAAGGTATCCTGTAGGTCGTGAATAGTCATCCTGACGAAAAACACGTTCCTTATTGCTAGGGTCTCGGTGTCATTGGCAACAAATAAGATGGTTTTGGAGAAGGTGATTTTGTTGTGACTTCTCATTCAGCTCCACTTTTGTGGGACTCATGATAGCGCGATGACTTCTTGGAATGTTGATCAATTCGCAAGGTTTTATGCTTGATTCGACAGAAGGTTGCGTGGGTAATGGATTTGGTGATGGGTTTGTCATGGAATGGACTTGTGGGGTGATCTGTATGTTGAGGCGACATAGATGTTCAGGGTAAGCTGTCTTTGAATGGTTGTGTTTGTCCTGTATCTCTAGGCTGTAGGGTAATTGTTTTGATTCAGCCAATTGATAGGCTGAGTTCTTCTTGTCGTATGAGGGAGATGAATATCTTTTCATGTCGAATGAAGAAGATTTGAGCTTAATTATGTCGTTTGAAGAATGAAAGAATAGCTTCCTATGTCGTCTGGAAGAGTCAGCAACCATTCCATGCAGACAGAAGTGGACGACATTTCAACGAGGTCGTTTGAAGGAAATGAAAAACATGTCGTATGATTGTTCTTCCAATTCGTGGGATAACATTCCTTCTGCATGGTTCGAGCTAGTCGATATTCCTCACATGTTATATGGATCAGTAGTCTAGAGAAGATGACCTTATATCTATGTCGTCTGGAAAAGATGGTAAATCATACATATCATCTGGAGTAATAACTATGTTCTCCGTCGTTTGGAGGAGATGTCAATCTTTGTATATTGTGAAGAGTTAACGACCAACTTGTCGTATGGAGAAAAGAACTATCCTCTTATGTCTTTTGAGGAAGATAACAATCATTACAAGTAGTACGAAGTTGTTGGCAATCTATTTTGACATATAGGAAATTGATCTGTGTTTTATCTAATGGTACCTCAGTCAAGCTAAGTCTTCTTCCATCTCATGTCGAATGAGATCTTAAACAGGAGTTATGTGGGGATGTCGAGTAGAATCTTTAACAAGTGACAAGCTACATAAAGTATTATCAATCGAGACATCCTCAATAACACTCTAATATCGAGTAGGACACTCCGAACAAGTTATATACCAGACATTGTGAATGTCGACTGAGCCATCCTAAACAGTACCTAATTGTACCTAGTTGTAAATCGTTGTGTCGACTGGGACACCCATAGCATACTACAAATTGTAATACCGACTATGACATCTATCACAAGTCTCATGTCTTTCTAATGTTGATTGTGACATTATTAAAAAGTAGAAGCCATACCTGGCAATGTTAACTGGGATTTCCACGTCGAGACTTCATTCGGGTACCGTCGATTGGGACACTCTCCTCAAGACAAATTCATATCACTAGTGGTAAATGGTGGGAAATACAATTCCATTGAACGGAATGACTAACTGTAATTAGTCCACTGGTGGGATATGGCTTCTTCTTCAGTGATTTCGTGGACGGTCGTTTGATGGTGGATTTCCGCTTGCCCCATTATTAAATGCTTCTTATAGATCATATCAAATTATTAGATTTTTGGGGTGGCCCGTAGGCTCGGGCCTTTAGGAGGTTGAGAAATGTGCTCCAATGTTTGTAATTATCTTTGGAGGATGGCGAATTTGGTGATCATAAGATCTAGAGTCTGCTCGTTGCGCGATGCCATATAAGTATGAATGTCTGAAAGGATCGTAGATGGAGAAATCTTTGCATGCTATGGATCGCTAGGGCCTCCACGGTGGGCACCAAATTGTAGACGTTGGTTTTCACCCGAGGTCCACAATTGAGATTTCGTGAAGGGGGCACTAGCGATCCTGCAAAACAAAGAAGTAGAGTGAGCATGAGTACTGCCCACCGGTGTGGTGGGTGCCGGGGGCACTCCGACGCTCAAGTCAGTATAGGTACTAAGGAGTTAGAAAGTGGGAAGTCAAAGGTTGGATACTACCTTGAGCTTCGTAGGGTGCCGTAAGGGCGGTCAGTCGGAGGTGTGATGAGCTTGAGGATGTCCCAAAGCTGTGAGTAGGGGAGTTAGAAGTTGAATCCATATCCTCTTGGAGCCTTGTTCCTTATATATTCATGTTATAGTAACGTGTGCCTTTATTGCCTTTTTATTAATCGTTCGTTGGATCATGGTAACAGTCAACTTTATGAGGAGCTATTACTGCGTTGTAAGTTGGAACGGATGGGTTGTGAATGACATTTATGAGCCTGGGCGTTATGTGGACTGAAGTAGAATGAGCTCCAATTATACTTTGAGCACGTGACGTCTCACTGGGCTTGGGCTTATGAATCTCTAGGCCTCTATACACTTTAAACATTTGGGGCTTCCTTTTGAGGTAGAAGCTTGGGCCTGGAGTAAAAGAACGAAATTGTCCCTGGACCAAATTTGGCCCATACAGATACTATTTATAGGTAATTAGGTATATTCAAATTCATGTTGTGAATTTTATGAATAATATATGAAAAGTATCTAAAAATAAACCTTGATTTGGCTTGAGCTCCAATATTACTGGATTAATTAGCACTTTAGCAGCAAGGCAGCAACAAGTTCCAGTGAACAAGACAAGCAAATTTGGTGGCGAAGGACAGAATATGAGAGCCGAACACATTTCGATTTACTGCAGGTTATTTTTGTTCCTAATGTGATTATTTGTCGGCGTTTTAATTAATTAACCTTCTTTCTGTCCATTATTTGTCGGCATTCAAACAGGCAAAGTACTGAGGCAAAATTTATCAAAAAATTCCAAAAAATGAGAAATTTCTTTGAAGCTTCGGATCACATGACAATATCAACAATGGACAGAAAGAAGGGGACATTACCTTCTTCTAACTTCTAAGTACTATTTCAAGTTTATCAAAAAATTCAACAAAATCAGAGAGATGAAGATAAGTGATCTTACCGAAGAGAGAGAGAGTGAGCGACGAGAGAGGAACTGAGGATTGAGGAAGATAAGTGAGGTGAGATACTGGGATTTGCAGTGGTAGATCTGAAGAAACTCAAGTAGGGTAAGAGAAGAGACGTCGCATGCGGCTGCGAGAATGAGAAGAATTAGGGTGATTTTGTTTTTGTGTCTGTGTGGCCGAACCTGAAATCTTGAATGAGTGTGAATGACTGATGCCCTATTTTTTTTTAATATATATGATTTACATCAGGTCGGGTCGGGTCGACCCGATGTAAATCATTATGAACCCGCAACCCAACCCGAATTTCGGGTCGGGTTGAAGGTGACCCGAAAATTTCATTTTTTATTCTATAAACCCGACCGGGTCGATCGGGTTGGGTCGGGTCGAGTTGGGTCGCGGGTCGACCCGACCCTATGAACACCTCTAATCCTATGTACAAGGCATAGGCATCCAGCACATGTTTACAATCTAGTAAATCCATGGTCTTGGTATAACGTCAGAAACTAGTTCCGAGTGTTATTTCGTGATCATAAATTAAAAGTCGACTGTATGATACCGAACGAATTTGGTGTTCTTATATATATTCTAGGTATAATACGGATGGCCTGTGACGGAGGGATTATACATATGCAATGACCTCTACTTGCATATTTTAGCGAGATTATCTGTGGTCGTCATAATCCATGAGTGGGTGGATTATGAACATGAAATTGGATTTCGTGACAGATAAACCTAAACTTAGAGAGTTCCACAATATGAAGTGTACTCATTGAGCACTTGGGCAACGCGATATGAATAATACTGATTATTCATAATACTTCACTAGATTAAATAAGTTAATTCGGATCTTTTAATCGTTAAACGATAACACATGCGATTAGGGGATTTTGTCCGCTAATATTATTGTGTATTTGTGTTTAATACATAATACGATTAGATACACATTAAATATTCGTCAAATGAGATTTTGACACATTCGATAAATATATGTATTTATTATTTATTATAAATAACAATACATATATAATACTAATTATATTAATTAATTATTTGGATATTTAATTGTTAAATATTTGAATTATTAATTAATAATTTTTTCCATAAAAGTTATGGAATGTGTTTAATTATTAATTGTACATTTGGCTTGCTTTAATATATGCTTTATGTGTATTAATTTGATTGGATTACATAAAGCTTATATTATTTAATTTGATTAAATGGAAATAAGATAAATTTACCCTACATCAATGCCAAAGTCGGTCATGTGAGGAATAAATTAAAAAAATTGATTCTTCTCCATTTTACACTCCTTGATGGCAGACTGAAAAATAACAAAAACCCTAAGATCATGATTTGATGAAACCATAAAGAAAGCTAAGGAAAATTCAAGAAAAGTATGAGATTTCAAGGGATTAAAGGTAATCTTCTAAACCCAAAACTTGAAATTTATTTTCATGTTTTTTGGACTCTTAGAATATTTCCTAGGGTTCCTTAGCTTCTTAAATTTTGGGGCTTTTGTGTGTGGTTGATGGAGAAGGAAGATTAAGCATGTGTGAAGTGTTATTTTGGATGAAATTAGTGTAATTTACATCCAATTTTGTTCAAATTATTTTTGGACAATAAGTTACCATTCTAGAGTTTTTGATCCACTCTAATATAGCCTAGAATTATTCTTGGTTGCTTCATATGTGGTGATTTTGATTGGTGTTTGATTAATTAGATTAATCTTGAAAGAAATTGATTTAAAGCATGAAAAAAATGAAATTTTAGTTTTCTGATCAAATTCTGTAAAATTGGAATTTTTATGATGACTTTGATATCATATGAATGTAATGGATGTGTTTTGGGAGTTGGAACAATTGCCGGAAAGTGTTTCCAAGTTGAAATAAGCGAAAACTACCAAAAACGGCGATATCAGGTGGATTTTGAGCCAACTAGGTGACGGCTGTCCAAACAAGGATTCCGTCACTGTTCGGGCAGCCCATGAACTGTCCCGACACTATTGGATCTGACCTGGTAGTTTCCATGAGTGTCGGGTAGTCGGTTCGGTCAAAAACACATTTTAGGCCATTTTACGGAAAATCGATTTTCATAAAAGTTTCGCGACGTTTCAACATTATTTATGTTAATATTTGATATTAAATAAATAGGTTTAGATGAAATATGAATAAATTATTCATATTAGATATTGAATAATTTATTCGGTATTTTGAAAAAAAATTAATGTACGATTTCGCCCGACCCGCGCTTCCGCTTGCGCCCCATTGCCCAAAACCCCAACACGGTTGTTGATATATATAATTTGAGAGGAGGAATTTCTCCCTATAAGGCATAAAGACAGTAGGCTTTGTCAAATACTCATTTATCCTTTCAAATGCATGCTGATTCTTTTCATCCCATTTGAACTCTTCCTCGCCTTTATGTTTTAGCATGCCTAAGAACTCCTTAGTCTTTCCTGCAAGATTGGCAAAAAAGCCTCCCAATAACCTCTGTAATTCCTTTTTGTTTTGACGAGGCTACGTTTCCATGATTGCTCTTGATTTTTTCTTTTCAATTTCTAATCCCTTTTGGTGAACCAAAATCCCACGAAGTTTCTTGGTTGGCCTGATGAAACCAGACTTAAGTAGCCTTTCACTCTATTTATTTACTTTGAGCTCCACCTCCTTTGACATTCTTCTGGGAGGCTGGCGATGTGAAAGGAAATCTGGCTTGATTGGGAGACAATGTTCAATAAGGATTTTGCTAAGGCCTGACATTTCCTTGTAACTCCAAGTAAAGCAGTCCTTATATTCCTATGAAACTTCAATAATTTTAGGTTTAAGCTTATCATGAAGGAGCTCACTAACATAAATGATAATTGGATCTTCTAATGTCCCAAGATTGATTTCTTCCAGATGATCTAACACTTTAGCTTTACTGACATCTATCTTTGGAGGAGAAGAGTCCAAGTCATGCAATTAAATTTCCGCCATTTTTTCCTCTAGTTACTCAAATATTAAATTTGCTCCATAAGTCTCATGAACTTCCTCTATTATTATCTTGTCCAGAACCTGTTTTACATGTGCTTTTGATATCAGCTACTGTCACCGTATATTCTTCTTTAGTGAAGTTAGTAATCCACCTCTGTGATGGCAAGCTCCTATTTTAGCTTAAAAATCATAATAGCAGATGAATTCTTGAGTTGATTCTTGCTAGCTTTTTTCTTATTTACTGTCATGCTCATGGGTCCTCTAAGCTTGTTCTTCCCAATAAATTACACATGAACTAAATCCTCTTAGTAATATATAGCTTCTGTTGAATCAGTACTAGCGTGAAAGGTTTTCTCATCTGCCCACACTACTTCCATTTCATCTCATTTCCATAACATAAGGAATGATGTAAGAAGGATGACACGCACCAGTTGGTAAGCATCCAATCTCTTCCAATGAGTGCTTGATAGCTGGTCGAAGAATTCACTATGAAAAATATTATCACATAAGTTTTTCTGCCAATAGTAAGCACCACTGGCAACACCCCAAGTGTTCTGGTTACCTTTCTTGTAATGTTATCACATAAACCTTTATTGAAATTAAATCACCCTCTGACTTTACAATGTTAATAAAATCCTAAAAGACATCACAATTAGTTTTGAATCCTTGTATACGAGTACCCGAGATATCAGCCTTCCATTTACATGGGCTCTAATGTATATAGATTTAATATGCCTTATCATCTCCTCTGAAATTTTTTCCAATGTCACATTTTTAAGGTCCTTCACATGCTACAACTTAAATTGTTATCCTACAATAAACCTTTATATTATCGTCATTCTTAGACGAAGGAATTTTCCTTGAAGTTCTTGCTAAATCTTCCATTCATGCAGTCTTCATTTCACTTTCCTTTTGGAATACTAACGGTGGAGTAAAGCTCGTTGTGGCACAACCGAAGGGAACATTGACTCCTCCCACCATGAAAGTGTTTTCTGCATGCTCTTCCTCCAAAAAATCATTCGAGCTTCCTACTGACTCATGATTCTTTCTGCTGTTTCTCCACTCCTCTGAGTCACATTGGATAGTTCTGTTGTGCACAACTCCGGTTCAGCTCTGAAGAATCTGCCTCTCCATCTTCTGCCAGGTGAACACTGAATTCCTGGACATAATAGCATAACAACTAAAAGTTGTTCCTTTCAAGGAATTGGGAAAGAACCTTAGTTTAAAATTTGAAAAGTTATCATAATTTTCCAGTTCTTTACACTAGATGATGAATCTGGCTATGTGCTCCATGGAGGATTGGCCATCCTCTCCATAAAATAGCGATAAATATGGAATCATGTATCCCCTAGTATATGGGTTTTCTCTGTCAACTGCATCATTATAATACTTGTGAAATTTGGGACGGCCGATTTACCTCAACCCTATTCCATCAAGTTCCTGCACCATTTCCCTTACTATTTTTACGTCCACGTGTTGGGGAATGTGCACTAGAAGAGGATTTCCATTGTTAAGCATTAGAGGATTACCCCTCCGGGCCCATTCTTGCATACGCTCCCTCCTCATAAACTGCATGATGGTTGTTTAGAATTGTGGTTCCAAAGAATTATTGAGGAGCCATAGGCCTTTCATTTCCAAAACAGCAGCCACTGGTAGTAGGAATCCTGCTACACCCTCCAACTTCTTCTCTCATGTGGGGGGTTGGTACATGTCTTCTATTAAAGGAATGTGGGAGAGAGGATTTGAGCTATAAGGATGGGCTAAGTCATGGGTTTCCAGAGATCCTACAGATGATTGCCCCTCGAGTTTCTCATACCTTACAAACCCAAACATCATTTTCTGCCCTTCATTCCTCTCATTCCTGGATGTTTTCCCAAACAAGTGTTGTTCAGTTCTTTTTAGAATCTGCAAGATTTTCACATGGCTCTTTGTTATCATACCTGAAAAAACAGCAAGATTAGCACTAGAATTATTAGGTGAATTTGTATTACCTGAGGCTCCAATAACAAGTCATGTTGGAGTTTGATTATCCTGGCTATGGATTTCAAGATGAGCCAACTTCCTCTCAATTTGCTCCACCAAGAGTGGAACGATTCCTTCATGTTTTTGCCCTACTGTTGTAGGAGTAACCTCCACATTAGATGTGGCAGTATCTTTTCCAACATTAATTCTCATTTTCAGATGCATCCTTCTAGTGGGTGCCACCAGGAGTGTGATAAGTGCATGAAAGTGTACTTTGAGCATCACTAACTCGGCTTAATTATCATGTATTTAATCTTATTAGAGTTTGTTTTGTGTTTTGTTATTAGGAGCAAAAAAGATGAAGTTTGGAGCAATTACGCGTGTTTTGGGACCTTACAGACGCATCGAAAGTAAGAAGGAATAGCGGAGATGCATAAATTGGCAAGACCAATAGAAGTCCTTGGCAACACAGCGCCTACTTCTTGGCACCGCGACACCCTCACCAAGTTGCTCCCATACATTTTTCCTGAGGATTGGGCGTCGTAGCCTATATTTTCTGGCACCGCGGCGCCCCGGAAGAGTTTCTGAAATTTACTTTAGTCATGTTTTACACGTACATGGACTCCGGGACTTCTCCATATAAACCTAAGCACGTCTTAAACCCTAAAAACAGAGAGAAACGGAGGGAGAACACATAGCAAAGAGCCACAAACACAACTTCGAGGGAGAAGAACGAAGAACTTCACGCCGACATGATGTCTCTTTGATTTCAAAGCTATGACTTTCTTTTACATGGAGAACTAATCTCCTAGGCAAAGCTAAGAATGAACTCGTGTATTTAAACTCTTATGGTCATGTTGTTGATTCTTAAATATTCTTTAATGTTTAATACCATCGATGCTTTATTATTCTTTATTATCTTATGATTATATAAAATTCCAGAGATTGTGTTTTCCCAACTTACATATAGGAATAGTCATGCTTCTTCTTTATGTGATTGGAGAACCCAGTTGTGACTAGTAAAGTTGTTTTATACTGTATTATTGCCTGGGGATAAGTCATAAAGATAAATTTATGTGTTGTTAACATATAGAAGATAATCCATCGATTAACTTAGAATTTAATTTGTTTTGAATTGAATATCTTCCAATTATTGGTTTGAGATGTGAAACCTTCAATTGAGTAATAAAAGGAATCAATAACTGAATATAAGAAGTTGATACTGTTGGGGTTTTGGGTGATGGACGCATCAGAATCTTGGTTTAGGCGAAATCATAATTAAAAACTTTTTCAAATTACTGAATAAATTATTCAATATCTAATATGAATAATTTATTCATATTTCACCTAAACATATATATTCAAGATCAAATATTGACATAAATAAGGTTGAAATATCACGAAACTTTTACGAAAATTATTTTTTCGTAAAATAACGGAAAATACGTTTTGGACCGAACCGACCACCCGAAACTTATGGAGACTACCCAGGCCAGCCCCAATAGTGTCAGGCCAGTTCATGGGCTGCCCAAATAGTGACGGATTCACTGTTTGGGCAGCTGTCACCCGATTGACTCAAAAGTCACCCAATAACACCGTTTTGGCCGTTTTCTCTTATTTCAACTCAGAAATAATTTTCGGCAATTGTTCCAACTCCCAAAACACATCCAAAACATTCAAAAAACATATTTTTCATCAAAAAAATCAGTAAACTTCCAAGTCTGATTCAAAAACCGATTTTATCCAATTTCATGCTTTAAATCTAATTTTCATGATTAATCTAATTAATCAACAACACCAAATCAAAGTCACCACATATGAACAACCCATGAACAATTTCAGGTGCCAAAAGAATAATAACTCATCATTAAATGAATAATTTGGACAAATATTACAATAATATTATCCAAATCACTTCACACATGCATCATAAGCTTCCAATTTATCATCCACAACCAAAAGCCCTAATTTTCAGAATTTGAAGGAACCCTATAACACTTATAAACCATCAAGAAATAAGAAATCAAATTTCTAAATTTAGGATTTTGAAGACTTACCTTAAATCTCTTAAAATCCCAAATTTTTTCTTGATTTTCCTTCAATTTCTTCATGGATTTTTCAAACAAATTTGAAACTCATTTTTCCTAGGTGTATTCAGCCATGGTAGATGATCTAAGGAAGAAGAAAACAATTTCCCTCTTGACCGACTTTTACAAGGACATAATTGTCCATTTGTAAAAATTTAATCAAATTAAATTAAGTAAAACTTTATGTTATCCAATCAATATTGGACACATTAAGCTTTAATAAATTCATGCCATTTATACCGATAATAACTTACCATATTTCATATCATTTAATGAAAGAGGTTTAATTAATTAATTATTCAAATATTTAATAATTAAATATCCAAATAATCAATTAATGTTATTATTATTATATATGTATTTTTATTTACAATAAATAACAAATACATATATTAATAGCATGTGTCAAAATCTCATTTGATGAATAATTAATATGTATCTAATTATATTATGTATCAAATACAAATACACAATAATTATTATCGGACAAAATCCCTTAAAGCATGTGTTATCGTTTAACCGATTAAACTATCTGAATTAACTCATTTAATCCGATTAAGTATTATGAATAATCAGTATTATTCATATTGAGTTACTCAAGTGCCCAACGAGTACACTTCATATCGTAGACTCTCTAAGTTTAGGTTTATCCGTCACGAAATCCAATTTCGTGTCCATAATCCACCCACTCATGGATTATGATGACCATTGATAATCCCGCTAAACTATACAAGTCGAGGTCATTGCATACATATAATCCCTCTGTCACATGCTATCCGTATTATATCTGGGATATAGATGAAAATGTCAAATCTGTTCGGTATAATACAGTCAACTTTCAATTTGCGATCTCTAAATAACATTTGGAACTAATTTTCGAAGTTATACCATGGCCATGGATTTACTAGATCGTAAACACGTGAGGATGCCTATGTCCTGTACACAGGACTGACGGATCCTGTCTTGATACATATTGGATATCATAAGCATCAGTCCACACCCAACGAATAGACGGAGGTCTAATCATGAATAGATCATTGACGTGACTACCATCAAAGTGTGGATGATAACTCATATATCCCACTGTGGTATCTCAAGTCAAAGGACCAATATGCTCGCTCAACTCGTAAAGATTCCTATTGACGTTGGTGTACCATATATTAGGAAATCTTTAGTGAGTCATTCAGTGTCTTATCAAATAAACACCTACATGTATATAAAAGTCTCCTGAGACTCATGGTTCATTGGGACAAACCATCGGACCAAGTCACGATATAAGATATGTACTGATCTCAGCGGATTTTACTAACTGACCCGTGTTAGGAAATTTTGACCAGGAACTTTATTTAAGGATATACATCTTATAGTGCGCTTCCCAATGTCAATTACAAACTATGTTGTAACTGCACATTATATCATAAATCCCAGGGTCTTTGTCCAATATACATGTATCACTAAACCAGATTTAGTTTTAATGTAATTGTAATCAGATATTTAATCATAATTAGATCGAATAAGTGTATAAAAGACAAGAGTGCTACCATTAAATTAAGTAATATTATGGAAAATATAATTGATCGTATTCATGAATCGGACATAAATACGATCCAGATTGGCACTCCAAGCACCAACCATAACAATTTCTCCCACTTGCTCTAGTGTCAAAGTTGGGTTCCTAGAACATGCCAAGGATCTCATTAAGCATAAAATTGTGTGAATAATCAAAATAAGTTTGCAGAAAAACACTTACTTTGATGGGCTAAGTATGATTTAGAGATTTCAAAAAATTGCCTCATTTGTATGAATGTTGAGCTCCAAGCTTTAAACTTTGAATTAAATAATCTAGGGAATGGTTTCCCCATCACCTTTGTTAACTCATTTGTAGTGCTAACAATCAAGAGTTTGAAACAAAATCAAGAAGACATGAACCCTAGGTTCACACCAATAGAGAGATGAAGAGGGGGTAAGTATTCGGCCTTCACCAAAATTAGAGGGAGAGAGTGTTGTATTACTTGTTTTTGATTTTTCAAAAATCAATATACCATATACCAAATCTCCAAAAGTTAGTAAAGTTCTGTCACACATCAATAAAATAAGCTTATGTAATTTACAAGCAAACAACAACTAACAACTTCTATCAACCTAAAGTACCGTGCCTACCTAATTCTCCAGAAATATTCTTTTAAGGAATACATAATCTATAACAGGCGTAGTATATTAAGAATTGCGTATTGCGATCCAATATCGGATGTGACATGTTATATGATAAAGCTGTCTCATATCTTATTAATCCAGAACTAATCATAAGGACTTTTATCATTTATATATTCAAGTAATCTAATTATAAAATGATAAAATGACAATTTTCTTTGTACAAAAACCACAATGTCTTTTACAAATAGTGATTCTATGGGTCATAACTGTCCAACAATCTCCCACTTGGCTTATAGCCAATCACTCAAGTATCTAACACATGAACTATGTATATGTCGCTCAAACTATTGCTGAGAAATAGCATTCGTCAGCGGATCTGTAATGTTGTCATCTGATGTGACCTTCTCAATCTTCACATCGCCACGATGTGTGATCTCACAAATCAGATGGAAACGTCGAAGTACATGCTTGGATCATTGATGAAAATGCGGTTCCTTAGCCTGCACTATAGCCCCGTTATTGTCACAATAAAAGTGAACGGGCTCATCTGCTAACAGAACTACTCATAATCTAATTAGGAATTAACAGATCCAAACTTCCTCTTTTGCTACTTCAGCTGCAGTAATATATTCCGCTTCTGTTGTTGAATCGGCAACAGTCTCTTGCTTGGAAGATTTCCAGCTTACTGCTCCGTTGTTCAAACAAAATATATAACTGGATTGCGACTTACAGTCGTCTTTATCGGTTTGGAAACTTGCATATGTAAATCCAATTACCTCAAGTTCTCCATCTCCAAAGATTAAGAAAGCATCCTTAGTTCGTCTAAGATACTTCAGGATGTTCTTAACCTCAACCCAGTGACCATCATCTAGATCGGCCTGATAGTGATTACAAATGCTCAAAGCATACGAGACATCAGATCGCATACATATCATGGCATATATGATCGATCCGACTGCCGAACCGAACGAGATCCGACTCATATTGTCTCTCTTATCTTTAGTTTTAGGACACATGTCCTTAGAATATAGTGACGCCATGTGACACTGGCAACAGTCCCCTCTTAGACTGATCTATATTGAATCTCTTCAACACTTTATTAATGTACGTGCTTTTGGAAAGTCCAAGCAGCTTTCTAGATCTATCCCGGTAGATCTTTATTCCTAAAATAAAGGTTGTTTCTCCCAGATCTTTCATGGAGAATTTTAATGAAAGCCAAGCTTTCACCGATTGTAGCATGGGAATGTCATTGCCTATAAGCAATACATCATCAATGTAAAGGACAATGAATGTCAGTGCGCTCCTACTAACCTTCTTATATACACAAGGATCATCCTCGTTTTGAACGAAATCACATTCTTTTATGATCTCATCAAAATATTGGTTAAAAGAACGTGATACTTGCTTCAATCCATAAATGGATCAATTTAATTTTTAAACATTATTTGCAAGTTTTGGTACGACAAAATCGTCAGGCTGTTGCATATAAACATCCTCCAAAAGGTTTCCGTTAAGGAAAACTGTTTTAACGTCCATTTGCCATATTTCATAATCGAAATATACAGCAATAGCAAGCATAGTCCTAATGGATTTAATCATGGCAACATGTGAAAAAGTTTCATCGTAATCGACATCATGTTGTTGACGATAGCCTTTCGCTACAAGCCTAGCTTTGTACGTTTATATGTTACCATCCATGTCAATCTTCTTCTTGAAGACCCATTTGCAACCAATAGGCTTTATGCCTTCTGGTGCAACAACCAATGTCCAAACTTGGTTGGTGTACATGGAATCAATTTTGGACTTCATGGATTCTTGCCATAAAGTGCAGTCGATATCTTGTATCGGTTCCTCATACGTAGCCGGCTCATTATCCTCAATAAGATTAATATCCAAATGAGGTGAGATCAGAAACCCTTACCTCTCAGGTTATTTTCTAACTCTCTATGAACTACGCGGTTCTTTTATTATAGAAGATTGTGGTACAATCTCATCCTTGATGAACTATTCTGTTCCGTTAAGGAATCGATGCTAGGAACAGTATCACTCCGATTTTCATCGAGTTCTAATTTCCTCTCACTTACCACTGCATTTAGGAATTCCTTTTCGAGGAAAATCGTATGTAGAGCAACAAATACTTTATTCTCTTGTGGGTGGTAGAAGTAATATCATTTGGTTTCCCTAGAATAACCTACAAATATGCACTTATCCGATTTGAGTTCTAATTTGGTACTATCCAAATGTTTAACATATGCCTAGCATCCCCAAATCTTCAGGAATGAGAAACATGATTTCTTTCCTGTCCATATTTCATATAGAGTATGTTGGACAGACTTTGACGAAACCTTATTAAGAATAAGTATTGCACTGTTCAATGCATACCTCCAGAAGGAAATTGGTAGCTCAGTGCGACTTATCATAGACCTTACCATGTCCAACAAAGTTCGGTTTCTCCGTTCGGACACACCGCTTAATTGAGGTGTTCCGGGAGGAGTCCACTGTGAAAAAAATACCATACTCTTTCAAGTAATCGAGAAACTCATTGCTTAAGTATTCTCTACCACGGTCCGACCGTAATGTTTTAATACTTTTACCGGTCTTGTTTTTGACTTCTTGTCGAAACTCTTTGAATTTCTCAAAGATTTCTGATTTTTGTCTCATAAGATACACATAACCATAACGCGATGCATCATCCATAAAGGTTATGAAGTATTCATATCCACCTCTAGCCTGACTAGACATGGGCCCACATACATCACTATGAAAGAGGGCTAACAGTTCGGTGGCACGTGCATCGTTATCGCTAAAAGTTGTTTAGGCATTTTGCCCAATAAACAAGATTCGCAGACGTCATATAAATTTGGAACAAATCCGTCCAAGTACCCACTCTTCGAAAGTGTGGATATGTGAGTCTTGTTAATGTGTCCCAGACGACAATGCCACATATAAGTTTCATCTTTGTTACTTAATTTAAGCATATTATTTATCATGTTATATGTTTGAGATTGATTTATATTCGAAATATAAAGACCGTTATTTATATCAGCACTGCATATCTCAAAATCATTTTTATAAACAAAACGCCATGTGTTTCTGAATACAAAAGTATACCCACATTGGGTCAAACAAGATACAGATATAATATTTCTAGTCAAACTAGGTACATAATAGCAGTTTGATAAATTAAGTACATGCCACGAAGCAGTTCCAAAATATAAGTCCCAACCGCCAAAACGGCGATTCTAGTCCTTTTTCCAACTCGGAGGTCAATCTCTCATGAAGCCAGTCTCCTGTTAATCTGCAGATCCTGCACATCAGTACATATATAAGTACCATAACCAGAATCAAAAATCCAATTTTTAAAACTAGAAGTAGACATGTTTATTTCAATAAAAAAAACATACCTTAAGTCGGAGCCTTGCCCGCTTTGATTTCCTTCATGTGCGTCTTATACTCACGGCAGTCACGCTTACAGTAACCCCATCTACCACAGTGCGGGCAGACATCTTAGGATTTATCATTTGACTTCCCAGAAGACTTTGATGATTTGGCATTGCCCTTTCTCTTCTTCTTCTTCTTTACACCTCCAGTAGCCTTTGGCCAAGCCTTGGCAGACTGAGATGTTGAAGCGAAGTGCGCCTCATGCTTTTTGCCATTTAATAGCTCATTTTCTGCCTCTTTTAACATTGACATTAACTCTCCAAGAGTATTTTCTTGGTTCATCATATTGTATTTCATGATGAACCCGCTCCAACTGTCAGGAAGAGACTGTAAGATCAAATCTATGGAAGTCTCAGCCTCAAAAACTATGTCTAGCTGTCTCAGCTGTTCGATGTCAGCAATCATCTGTGATACATGGTGCTCAACAGATGTACCCTCTGATATGCGAGAGCGAAAGAGCTTCTTCTGTAACTCGTACTTATGCGATCTAAGGTTAGATCGGTGAAGGCCCTTCAATTTCAACATCATAGTATAGGTATCCAATCTCTTGTTTTAGCGACGAAATTGAGGGGTCATTGCAGCGAGCATGACAGATTGAGCAGTTGAGTTGTCATCACTGTGAGTCTTCCAAAGCTCAAGCTCAAGCTCAAGCGGCTGCTCAATTCATGGCTTAGGCCCGAGAGGTCTCTCTATCATATAGAGCATCTTCTCAGCCCCCAGGACAATCCTGAGGTTCATATCCCAGTTAGGAAAGTTAGCACCATTAAAGACATTTTCGCCCATGATAATGTCTCTAACGTTCATCTTTCCAGCCATCTTAATTGCAATAGTCTAACTATTCAATTAACGATTATGGGTACAGTCCAACTGTTAAAAGAAAATAATAAAATATTAGTCCAACTAATAAATATATAAAATGACGAAAATAATTTGAAAGCGCGTAATGCCAAGTATTTGAACGAAATTGCAAATTCAATACTGGCCTCCCACTATTTTTCGGCGAGCCTCTAACCCTCTATTGAGTACTCGGCCTAGTTTCCTAGTGGGCTAGGATCCCGTTAAATAACACACAACTTGACTTTGGCCAACAAGCTGTATGATATTTAACTAGGTAGATCTATAAGATTAATTGGATCTCATCCAATTCCTAGATCCGGTAGGTGGACCTCCAAGTCCGAAACATATACAATATATATACCAATATATCCAATATATTTTCATAACATTTTCCTCTGAATCAACTAAGCCTTGGCTTTGGCTCAAAAAGCTTAATGATTTCAGTTAAGCGGAACCCATTGACAGTGGGAAAGCTTCGTAATCCATGTCGATGAACAAGAAGTGACATTGACTTTGGCCAACAAGTCACAACTTGCCCAAGAAATACGATATATAACAAAGCTTTCGTGGTTCAAACACATCCACGATGGACATTGATCTTGACTTTGGCCAACAAACCAATGCTAATCTTGGATCTTGAGAGAGAACCACTCAATGAAAAGAAATGGCTTAATATTTTACTGAGGGTTTTTCGCGTAAATTGACAACCAATTTATTATCTTTGATTAGGTCTCATCATACACCCTTAAGCATGCATTCTTAAAGAATAATAAGGCACAAAATAAATAATAATGATAAACGGATAGATATTTAACAAATTATTTCTAGAACAAATCTCTCCATTTCCTCTCCCCGACTAGCATATTCTAACTTCTACCCAATTACGTAATACAATAAAAAAACCTCATTTACATTGAGGGGAATTGGTGAGAAGAGAAATACACAGAGTCAAGAGATAAAGGCTGGACACGCATGTCTAATTTAATAAATTCTAAATTTATTACAACAATTTCCAAAATTGCACTCACCATTTTAATATTCATCTGATATACACTATTCATACAATACATCCATGTATTCACACAAAGCATGTTATTCAATCAATCTAATCCAATTAATTAATCTTTGAATTAATGATCATCCAATGTTCAAACAACTATTTGATTTGCACGAGTCCAATTCGTTTAAGAATAAGTACTCAAAGTACGTATTCTTGAATTATATCGAACTGTAATTTTAAATCTGATTTAATTTGTATCCAATACTAATTCATATTTAATTCTAAATTAAATAATTACACTTAATTATGTGCCTTTTAGACTTATATTCTAAATCCAATCTTAATAGGTCTCAAAGGCCCAATTAATATCCAATGTTAATTTAATTAAAGTCCAATGTGCTTTTAATTAATTCATAAGGCATGGACTTTGGCAACCAAAGTCCAATAAGGAATCACCATTTGCCATAAAATTAATTTTGGCCCAATAGGCCCAATTAAATATTTAAAGGCCCAATTATTCTATTTGGACTTTATGGTATGGTTTTAGCCCCAATTTGGATCCAATCCAAATTTCCTAAACCAACTTGGCCCAACCAAGCCCATTAAGCTCAAATACAATAATATTAGCCCAATTCCAAATTGAAGACTAATTTATTTAATTACAATATTTCAAATATCACAATTTTTAATTAAGTATATTAGCCATAATTAATTAGTTAAATTAATATTTCCAAAACACCAATTTATCTAATTAATCATGCTTTAACTAATCAACTTATGTCCAACACTAATTGAAGCAAAACAATCTCATTCATGCTTCCAATACTCACGGCAATATAGTATTTTATATCCAGTTTTGATTTCAATCCAATTAAATCACAAATCAATATATCTCATGCATTTAAACACATCCAATGATCTAAAATTCAAAAATCACCATGAGCTTCTAAGGTCCAGCCATGGCTAACAAATTGAGAAAAATTAATCTAATCAATTTTTCTCAAAATTAATCATGCATAACTGTAAGTTATCATAATTTAAGCATAACCAAACATCAATTTGAAGAAATCATGCTCAAATCACAAAAACCCCAAATTAAAGTCTATAAACCCTAAATTATTTCATGCTTAAAATTCGCTCACGATACCATTGTTTCAACTGATCTAGCAATATCTAAGTCTATTGTCTTTCTAGAACCACACAACCATAAGATAAGTCAGAAAAATATACATATTCAAGAAATATAAATGCAGTGGATTAGAAGTATAAATTCTATAAACAATATAGAATAAAGGAAAAAAAGTAGGAAATTTCATAAATTACACACTGCTTTAGTTAGAGATTTTAAACCAAGCAGTGTCTCCCACTAATTTACATAATCCCCAACGGACAACGAGAATTCAATAATTAAATCGAATTCCATAGTGAAAGTAGGATCTCATAAATATATTTCGACTCACAGCTTTGGCAAGATCTCGCCTACGTATATTCATTAGGTATACAACTCATTGTCAATCACTCACCAGTAACTTCTGGTTTTGGTCCTGAGCATTTCTCGTTATGACATCTTTTGGCACGTTCACAAGGAGGCATATCAAGGCTTCACTTGTCAATCACAAAATCAAGCTACCAGTGTAGTCTTGATAGTTTTGGCACGTTCAGGATTCCACTTTCACTTGAATTTTTCCAATATCAATATACAACCGGTATGGATAATAATTCTATAAACTACACCCTCACAGCTTTGGCACGATCTCGGATGCAGTTATAGAAAGATACCCATAAACTGCACTGATAAGATGGAACAAGAAACATGTATCCAATACACGTCACTTTAACAGCCTTATTTCTAATCGGGGACTTTCCTCAGGAAGCTACACTCTACATCTAATGTAGAATTTTAATCTAAATTATTTTCTATACAATTCTATTCTACCTTAGAAAAACATAACACAATTTAACCATTAAATTTTCGTTATATTTTCTGTTAACGTAGAACCGAAAAGCAAAGAAACATATCTAGATTACATGCATGTGTTAAAATTGGATTATATATCAAATATTAAGCATGAGTAATGTAATGAATGAAGCATCAGACCCGCTCTGATACCATTTTTGTTGGGGTTTTGGGTGATGGGCGCAACGAAAGCTCGGTTCAGAAAAATCATAATTTAAAACTTTTTCAAATTACCGAATAAATTATTCAATATCTAAAATGAATATTTTATTCATAATTCACCTAAACCTATTCATTCAATGTCAAATATTGACATAAATAAGGTTGAAATGTCGCGAAACTTTTACGAAAATTATTTTTCCGTAAAATGACGTAAAATGTATTTTTGACTGAACTGAATACCCGAAACTTATAGAGACTGCCCAGGTCAGCCCTAATAGTCTCAGGAAAGTTCATGGGATGCCCAAATAGTGACAAATTTATTGTTTGGGCAGCAATGACCCGGTTGACTGAAAAGCCACCTAATAACACCGTTTTTGACCGTTTTTACTTATTTCAACTCGGAAACAATTTCCGATAATTGTTCCAACTCCCAAAACACATCCAAAAAAATTCACAAAACACATTTTTTATCAAAAAATTAGTAAACTTCCAGGTCTGATTCAGAAACCGATTTTTTCCAATTTCATGCTTTAAATCTAATTTTCAAGATTAATCCAATTAATCAACAACACAAAATCAAAGTCATCACATATGAACAAGAATAAATCTAGGTGTCACAAGAATGGTCATAACACTGTAGAATAGTAACTCATCATCAAATGAATAATTTGGACAAATATAATAATAATATTGCCCAAATCACTTTACACATGCATCATAAGCTTCCAATTTATCATCCATAACCAAAAGCCCTAATTTTCAGAATTTGAAGGAACCCTAGAACACTTATAAACCATCAAGAAACAAGAAATAAAATTTTTAAGTTTAGGGTTTTGAAGACTTACCTTAAATCTCTTAAAATCCTAAACTTTTTCTTGATTTTCCTTCAATTTCTTCATGGATTTTTCAAACAAATTTGAAACCTTTTTTTCCTAGGTGTATTCATCCATGGTAGATGATCTAAAGAAGAAGAAAACAATTTCCTTTTTAAAGTGGCTTGACTGAATTTTACAACGGCATAATTGTCCATTTGTAAAATTTAATCAAATTAAATTAAGTAAACTTTATGTTATCCAATCAATATTGGACACATTAAGTTTTAATAAATTCATGCCATTTGTACCAATAATAACTTACCGTATTTCATATCATTTAATGAAAAATGTTTAATTAATTATTCAAATATTTAACAATTAAATATCCAAATAATCAATTAATATAATTATTATTATATATGTATTTTTATTTATAATAAATAACAAATACATATATTAATAGCATGTGTCAAAATCTCATTTGACGAATAATTAATGTGTATCTAATCATATTATGTATCAAATATAAATACACAATAATTATTATCAGACAAAATCCTTTATCGTTTAACTGATTTAATCCAATGAAGTATTATGAATAATTAGTATTATCCATGTCGAGTTGCTCAAGTGCTCAACGAGTACACTTCATATTGTGAGACTCTATAAGTTTTGGTTTATCCTTCACGAAATCCAATTTCGTGTCCATAATCCACCCACTCATAGATTATGACAACCATGGACAATCCCGTTAAACTATGCAAGTCGAGGTCATTGCATACGTATAATCCATCCGTCACAAGCTATTCGTATTATATCTGGGATATAGATGAAAATGTCAAATCCGTTCGGTGTAATACAGTCGACTTTCAATTTGCGATCTCTAAATAACATTCGGAACTAATTTCTGAAGTTATACCACGTCCATGGATTTACTAGATCGTAAATACGTGAGGATGCCTATGTCCTATACACAGGACTGACAGATCATGTCTTGATACACACTGGATATTATAAGCATCAGTCCACACCCAACGAACATGCGGAGGTTTGATCATGAATAGATCGTTGATGTAACTGCCATCAAAGTGTGGAGGATAACTCATATATCCCACTGTAGTATCTCAAGTCAAAGGACCATTATGCTCGCTCAATGTAACATCCCAGATTTTCGGACTGTTCTAGAGGATTCCCGGACATATATTATAGTCTCGGATCTTGATGATAACGGAGAATATGAGATCAAGTGATGCCATATGGGTCGAAATAATATATAGTGATGAGTTGTCGCCTTAGAAGACGCGTCGTCTCAAGGAATCAGTTACGCGATATTTTTTATACGCGTAAAGTTTACAGTTTTGGCCACAGAATTAGCAAACGAACTCCGATCAAGTTGATTCTTAAACCATCAGACTCGTTTTTCTGAGACGAACAACTTTCGTGTTAAACTTTTTTCAAAAATCGTACCAGAAGGGCTTCAAAAGTGATTATTTCCGAAAATACCCTTCCTAGTGGGGCATTTTAGTCATTTTCGGATTTCAGATATTTTGTATTATTTTTGTATTATTATTATTGTTAATTTCAGCCTATTACAAAAAAAAAAAGGAAAATAAAACAAAAAAAGGCAGAACGTGCAGTACAGGCGTGAGAGAGAGGGGGAAGCGCCGGCGATGATCTGGCCGGAGTTGGGGCGTCGCACCGGTGGGGTTTTGATCGTCCGGTGATGGGGAGCACATCGGTGGTCGGTGTTGGTGTTGTGGACGCCGAAATCGGCGGGAAAGATGGAGAAACGGTCGCGGTAATGGGTCTCGTATTTCTGGCTCGTCGGTTCGTTTCACGACCCGAGCCACCTACCAAATCAAAGCCTTCGACGAGTACTACATATGTGCAGGGTTGGTTTCGTCGAACACGCGAAATGAGGAAGAAAGCGGCGCGTGTACTGTAGCACCCATGTGAGCAGTAGCTCCGATCGGAATTCCGATGACACCAGCGCATTCGTATGGCCGATGGGAGTCCGAATATGGCCTCAAAATTTTGGTACGACTTTCCGTTCAAAATCATTATTTTAAAGTGTATCGATTTGTGTTCGGATGCTTTTAGTAATCTCGTAGTTTAGCGAATTGCCATGATATGAATTGGATATGTTTTAATATGTTAAAACGATAAATGTGGTAAAATCCGGGGAAAAACGAATTAGGTTTGATCGATCCGGTAGAATTAGCGAGTTTCCGGTAAAACCGAGTTTCTCGCGCAACCGAGCGTAGATGATCGTAATCATGAAAATAGTATATATATGATATTGCGAGGGTAATTTGGTGATTCCGGATTAGTTCGGAAGGTTCGAGACCCTTCCATAACGTTTGCGGAAACTTTTCCGCAAGTTTTACCGCAAACGCGTAAAATGAGAATCTGATCCATCTAGCTAGTTTAGAAAAGTATATGAGCATATAGTAGAGTAATGAAGTTTGAACTGTAGAATCGGAGAGGATTCATGTATCCGAGAAAGTCTGTAGTTTATTATAGATGAGTAGAAAGTTTCGCAACTAGCGGTTCTGACAGATGTTGTGATTTGTTTTGACAGATCGGGTCCAGGTTTGGAGTGTCCGCGAAGCCAGGTAAGTAACTCATGCTGTGAGTACTTTATTTTTTTTCACACTTGTTCGAGATAAGTAATATAATAAAGTTGTATATAGTTACATGTATGAAACCTATATATATTTATATACTTATATAAAGATGAATGTAGAGGAAATAAGCAAGGTGTATTTATATATACATACAGATAAGAACAAATAATTATAAGCAGATGTATGAGCAAGAGATAAGCATGAGCACATAGAAGTATAGAGATGCATATGTAGGTATAAACTAGTATGTATACTTAGATAAGAGTATATGAAAAATATCATGAATATAATTTAATTAGAGTTGGGTTTGGGGGTTGTAGAAAACTACACCCTAGGGAATGAGACTAAAGTTTAGAAAATGACAATTATGAAAAGTAACTGTTTATGTTCAGTGTATATAGAATGATACCAGAATAAGAATACGAGTGTATACACGTATAAGCAAGAGTATGTAGGTTACATGGAGAAATAAGTAAGTATATGAATAAATTATTTGTATGTATTTGATTTAGCATAACTAATAATTTTAGAAATGCCTAAATGGGCCTATTGTTGGGATAGATGTTCTAGTATGGTTATAAATGATTAGAGAGTAATGGAAATGAATGAATAAGTAAACTTTTATACTTTAAGTCATACATTCGTTTATAATGATCGATTGTGTGTATGAATGTAAATTATACATTATATTGTTGTGAGCCACCAGCAATGTAAGTTATAGAGGTAAGCTAAGTTATGATGGTTTGAATGTGTGTAAGTATACTGAGAATAGTATAAAGATATTAAATGTGAGATGATTCAAAATGTAAGCATATAAGAAATAGAATACATAATTCATTACTTTGCATATATGCATAAAGACGTGCATGAACATAAGCATGAACATATGCATGAACATGTGTGATAATATGGAATAAGCATATAGTTAAGCATGGTTAAGGCAGAAATGATCATAAGAAAACATCTGCATGTGTGTGTGTTAAAGTTTCCAGCAGTCGAGAAAAAGATAAAAATGTTTTCAATGATTTTAAAGGTTTCAAAGAAAAATTTCAAATGTTTTGAAAGACAATATATTTCAGAAAAAAACTTTCTTTCAGTTTTAAGATACAGTATATGGTTTTATGGTTTTCGGGGCATGAGGTAAAAACTCACCCCAGTATGTAACTATTACAGAGATACAGTTGGAATTGATGGATTCAGAGAGACATATGCACATGTGGAGGACTGAGGGGACGCTCTCAGATCCTCGAGCTGGGGCTAGGGGGATGAGTGATACAAAACGCCCCTAGACCCACAGTTTGAGCTTGGGTGGTACCATAGATCCGCACCCCCAGCTCCAGTTTGTGGCTTGGGGGTCAGCGACACGTAGTACCCCAAGACCACCAGTTTTGAGACAGTAGTGGCATGCTTTGGGGGACGGTGAGACGTATCGCCTCAAAGTCATGGATTTACATTACTGGCTCCAGTTAGGCGTATGGGGGACGGCGGTATATAGCGCCCTCATACGTCCAGGTTTTCAAACAGAGATACAGATTTCAGAAAAGCTTTCAGATTTCAGATTTCGCACAGTTTTCAGATTTTCAGCGCATAGATTTCAGAAACCAGATTACAGTACACGTTTTTTTTAGAAACTGTTTTTCAGATTTTAGTTTTCAGTTTTAAGATACAGTTTACAGTTTCAAGATACAGCTTTCAGTTTTCTTTTAGATACAGATCTCAGTTTTCAAGTGTAGTTTTCAGTCTTCAGATACAATTTTCAGAAAGAGCTTTTCCAGAAAGAGGAAGTAAAGTACAGTTTTCAGCAAAGAATCTTCCAGAAAGAAACTTTCAGAAAATAGTTTTTCAGAAAGAATTTTCAGAGAGTATCTTCTAAAAAGCAAAGCATGTTAAAGTTTTATATAGTATACACGACGTGCATATGAATTATATATATGCTAGTAATTCGTCTGAGATGCATATAGTTGACATTGAAGCATGATAGCATGATTACATACATATATATATATATATATATATATATATATATATATTATATATATATATATATATATATAACACACACACACACCACACACACACACACACACACACACACACACTTGTGATTAATGCCTATGTGTATTATATGTTCACATGAAAGGAACAATTGGTAAGATATTAGCGTGTGATCGTATGGTTTTATATACTTGTTCATATGACTGATTTTAGTCTGTTGGATGTTTAATAGAAAGAATATTTTAATAGACCGATTTGATGATATTTCAATGATATCAAAGAAAGATAATTATAATAAAAGTCAGAACTAGATTAGAAACAAGTATATAGAAAAGTGGAAAGATACCAGAGTAACACAGTGGAAACGTAATGAGTCTTGGTACAATGATGGATTTATAGAGCTTAATGGCCCTAGTATAGATGATTAAAGTTTAAGTATGAAACAAGATGTAAGGGTGTGTGAATTAGGACATAAATCTTGTAATAAGCGGTAATTTCTGGACTTGAATAAGAGTTTTGCAGTTAACTTAGAATTGTGAATTATGTGAGACTACATAGACAATATAAATCATTAATTTTTTTTTTTTAAGTAATAAACCTTGTTTGAGTTTATATGTTTAAGTTAGGAGCATAGTTACTTACTGAGTCATTATGACTCACATTCCAACAGTTTGCAGTTTTGCAGGTTAGTAGATGTCATATAGAACCAGCAGAAGCTCAGTGAAGACTTTGAAGACAGTGGATCGCCCCAATTGCAGTCAATAGAGTCATGGGTTGAGTTATGGGTCCTCACGGCCCTTGTCATTGTATTTGTATTTGTATTTTATATGTATAAGTCATGTAATAGTTTAGTTTTATTTTTGAGTTCTTGCCAGAGGCCAAGTATTTACATTTTGTTCATTGAGTATAGGCCTGAGGCCTTGATGTTGAGATACCGACCTGAGGTCGAGATTATGTTGTATATGGATGCTGGCTATAAGCCAGGTTGCATGATGTTCTGCATACATCATGCCGAATTTTCGTCAGAATCAGAGGCTTATGGAGATGGGTTCTCCTGTCTCCCACCGGTAGCATCCTGGCCTAGGCGGGATGTTACACTCAACTCATAAAGATTCCTATTGACGTTGGTGTACCATCTATTAGGAAATCATTAGTAAGTCGTTCAGTGTCTTATCAAATAAACACCTACATGTCTATACGAGTCTACCAAGACTCATGGTTCATTGGGATAAACCATTAGACCAAGTCATGATATACGACATGTACTGGTCTCAGTGGATTTTACTAACCAACCCGTGTTAGTAAATTTTGACCAGGAACTTTATTTAAGGATATACATCTTATAGTGCAGTTCCCAATGTCAATTACAAACTACTTTGTAACTGCGCACTATATTGTAAATCTCAGGGTCTTTGTCTAATATACACGTATCACTAAACCAAATTTAGTTTCGATCTAATCGTAATAAGATATCTAATCGTAATTAGATCGAATAAGTGTATAAAGATAAGGGTGCTACCATTAAATTAAGTAATATTATGGAAAATAGAATTGTTTGTATTCATGAATTGGACATAAATACGATCCGGATTTACACTCCGAGCACCAACCCTAACAGATAAAAGAGGGATTCCTGATGCTTTACTACATCTCTCTACTGATAATTTCTAAGTGTTTTTCATAATCTCTACTTTACATTACCAATTCAATATACCTATTTTCATTAAGTTATTGCTAACGTTTTTGTTTAAGTAAAATTATTTCATTGTAATCATCTCTATGAGGAATCGATAACTGAATATAGGAATTTGATACAAGAGGGATTCGCGACGCTTTACTGTTTCTTTCTACTGATATTCTTAAGTATTTTCCATAGTGTTTTATTTTATATTACCAACTCAATCATTATCTTTCCATTAAGTTATTGCTAACGTTTTTGTTTAAGTAAATTAGTTTCTTGTAACCATCTCTCTGAGGAATCGACATCCCAACTGTACTGTGATTATCGCAAGTACTTTTTAGGCGTAATCAAATTTTGGGGTCGTTGCCGGGGAGATGGTTTACAAGTAAAAGGATCAGGTTTGCTTGGTCAACAACAAAAAATGGCAACTTCGTTCCACCCTTATTTTTTTATTATTTATTTAATTATTTATTATTTTAATTTTAGTTTTGATTTTTTTTATTTATTTATGTTTAGTTTATTCCTTTATTTCTTTTCTTGTTTTACTTGTGTTTAATTGCATGTTTAGACGTAGGGATAGGTTTGGTAGATTTTTTAGAATTGAAGAGGAAAACTCATACTCAGAAATTCTGTTTGATAATATTTTTATCACACTATCTACATCTAGCACACACAGTATCAGACTACCCATGAGGACTCTTAAGGAGTACCTCCATCCCACTTGCAAAGCTACACCATCGTGTATAATATTTTGTTGGGGTTGGTGCTCAGAGCGCCAATTCGGACCGTATTTATGTCTGATTCATGAATACGAACATCCATTTTTCCAGAATATTACTTTCTTAGTGGTTACACCTCTTATTTTTATATACGTATTCGATCTGATTACGATTAGATTGAAACTAAATGTGGTTTAGTGATATGTATATCTTAGAAAAAGACCTGATAATATATAATGCAGTACACAGTTACAAAGGTAGTTTGTAATTGATATTGGGAAGTGTCACTGCCAAATGTATATTATCAAATATAGTTCCTGGTCAAGATTTACTAACACGGGTCTGTTAGTCAAATCCATGGAGACCAGTACATGTCGTATACCGAGACTTGGTCCGATGGTTTATCCCAATGAACCATGAGTCTTGGGAGACTCGTATAGACGTGTAGGTGTTTATAGTGGATAAACACTGAACGACTCACCGGAGATTCTTAATGGATGGTACATCAATGCCAATAAGAATCTTCTCGGGTTGAGTATCATAGTGGTCATTCGACTTGAGATACCACTGTGGATGTATGAGACATCCTCCACACTTAGATAGCAGTCACGTCACCGATCTATTTAGATCTGACCTCCGCCTGCTCGTTAGTGTTGGATAATATGACCCATAGCGTCACTATTTCACAGATCATTGTGTTGCTGTAGCAAATTAACTATGTAACAAGGAAATTGCACTCTCATCATTTGTGATTAGATCACCATAGATATATAAATGAAGAGAGGTCCCTATGATTAGTTCCTGGATTGAGATGATATGAGACAGTATCAGTCCACGAAGGATTAATCATTAAATATCCCTAGCCGTAGTATTATCGAGACTGGACATCGATAGTGCGGAATAGGCTAGTATTGCACTTGTGCGCGTTGTGAGGGCACAACGACATAGTTCTAATATATATAAGTGTTGGAGACTTATGCAAGTGCGATAGGAGGTCGTGTTTCACCGATGGTACGGGAAACAGCTTCGCTCTGGATAGACCCCTTCGGAATCCCATTGGTATTATGACTATGTGTCTATGGGAGGCCGAAATCAAGGTAGGTGTGTATAGTCTTAACCTGAGACTTACATCGCTAATACTTACGATAATCGATAAACTTTGGTTTTGGTGGTTGGGGGCTTTGACCGGTTCTGTGTCTACCACTTCTGGGTTTATCAGAGAGTCGTAGAGTATTGGGTGTGATGTCGAGACGGAAGTATCACTCCAGTCATAGTGGAGATGATGTCACGCAGGATACGGTATTAGTGCTCTTAAGTGATGCGCATCCAATCGTGATATTATGACCAGGTCATGAATATCCGATTATAGAGACTAGTTACCAGACATCCGATATGTGTTTCGGACGGGGTAGACACTTATCCAGCCCCAGCCCTAACACGTGACTATCCGATACTGGGCCGATATGCACAATACGTGAGTATACTACGCTTGATATAGATCTGAATATTCTTAAATGGATATGTCCGGAGAATTGTGATGACTTGGTGCTTTGCTAGGAGTTGACCTTGTCTCGTAAATCGGTAGAACGTAGTACTTGGTACGTACGTGATTCGGATACTCCGACGACCGTATTTACTGCCAATATATCCGGGGATCTCATGGGTCGCTTCCCGATAATCCACCGATGACGCACAACTCGCACTCTTGAATAATCTGGGATTAAATAGAAGAGAGAGAAAATTAATCTAGGATTAATTACGGAGATATTTTATCTAGGATAAAATATCGTCGAGAGAGAGATAATGATTAATTTGGAATTAATCGGTAAATTAATATATTCGATATATTAAACGAAATTAGATTTCGACGCGGAATTAAAATTAGATTTTAATTCGGGCGAACGAATTAATTTAGAATTAATTCGTTAGCGACGTGAATAGTGAATTCACTAGGCGTAATATCTTAATTACGACGCGACGGAAAAATCGTTAATTTGGAATTAGCGAACCCGAGCCCGAGTGTGATTGCGAGCGCATTCGTATTTCGAATTCGAGTGCGACGACGCAAGTCACATCAAGCGTCAAATCAACGTCAAGTCATTCATCACATCAAGCGTCAAATCAAGCGTCACTTTGAGTGATGTGACATTTGATTGATTGATGTGAGTGATTGATTGATTGAATGACAACATCACATCACTTTATTAAAGTGACATGTGAATAGTGATGGGTGTTGATGTGCATAGTGTTTGCTTTTTATTATTTGACTTTTGAAATGCAAATGAAAGTGAAATGCATTTGAAATTTATGAAAGTGTATAAGATACACTTGAAATTAAAATGCAAGTAACTTTTACACATTTACACATCTCTCATCTCTCTCAAACTCTCTCCTCACCTCACGCCCAAAATGAAGAAATGTTACTGGTTTTGAACCAAAATGCCGTGAGTCCAAGGGAAGCAAGGGTGGGTTTTTGTGGCAAAAACTCAAGTGCTAGCACACTTACGAGTCTTGCAAAGGTGGTAGGGAGGTTCACCCATGAGCCGGGATCCGTCGGACGAGGCTTGGAGCTCCGTTTTCTCAGCTCAAAACTGAAAAATTGAAGAAGTGGACTGCTGTAGTGGGCGTGAATGGCAGTGGACTTTTTGGCTTCGAATCGTCTCCAAATCGACTCAACCGATCGATGTGAGTATTCCGCTACCTCCGTTGATGTATTCACTCGTGTTTTCATGCTTTGATTTGATCTTGGGACCTAATAAAAACTCAACAATGGCATCTAGAGCTAAGGTTGCAAGCATGAAATTTTAGGGATTTAAAATTTGGGTAAATGTGATTTGAGCATGATTTGAATGAATTGTTTGTTTGAGTATGCTTATAACATGTTTAATTGCATATTGGTTGGATCAATTTGACGAAAAATGATTTGGAATTTTTTCCCCCAAAATGGACATGTTGGCCGAATATGGAGGATAATTTTGGGATCTTGGATTTTTTGATTTTTGATTCATTTGATGAGTTAGAATCGATTAGGTTGATGTTAATTTGAATCGAATTGGATTGGATTTCGAATTGGACAAAAATCTCAAAATCTCTATGTTGGCCGAATGCATGTAATGCCCTAATGTCTTGGTGTTTTTGATTTTGTGACATTGGATGTGTGTGAAATCATTTAGGATGGTGATTTGATGTCGATTGTAGGTTCGATTGGATTGAAACCGAATCGGACACAAAATCCCTCTTTTGGCCGAGACTTAAAAGCATGTAATGGGTTTGATTTTTCATATTGTGTGTTTGACATGTGATAATGAATTTAGCATGATTAATTGGAGTAATATTGTGTTTTAGAAATATTGTTTTAGTCGATTAATCATGTAACGCACTTTAGGTAATTAAATTGCGTAATTGGATTAGTGTAATTTAATTATTTAGGCTTTAAATTGGATTTGGGCTTCTAATGTTGTAATTGGGCCTATTGGGCTTGATTTATCAAGTTGGTTTAGGCCAAGTGGATTGGATCCAATTGGGCCCAAAACCTTAACCATAAAGCCCAAATGCGACTTAATGAACCTTTAAAGTTCAAATTGGGCCTAATGGGCCAAGATTGATTTATGGGCTTATGGGGTAAATCCCGGATTGGACTTTGGTTTTCGGTTTGACCCGAGTTGACCAAAAGTCCACGCCTTAAGAAATCAATCAAAAGCCCATTGGACTTTAATTGAATCGACGTTGGACGTTAATCGGTCTTTGAGACGCGTTACGATTAGATTTGGAATTTAAATCGTAAAAGGTTTTATAAATAAAGTGTAATGTTCAATTTGGAATTGAATAGTGAATTAGTTTTAAATACATGTTAAATTAGATTTAATAATGCAGTTTAATTTTATTCATGAATTCGTACTTTAAGTACTTATTCGCAAAAACGAGTTTGACTCGATCAAAATCAAATCGTTGTTTGAACATTGGATGATCACTTAATTATCAGATTAATTAATTTGATTAGATTGATTGATAGCATGCTTATATGTGTGAATACTTGGTTGTGTTGTATGAATAATGTATATCGGATGAATATTAGATGGGTGGGCAATTTTAGAAATTGTTGTAATAAATTCGATTTATTAAATTGGACCTGCGTGTCCAGCCTTATCACCTTCTTTCTCTTTGTATTCTCTTCTCACCTATTCCCCTCTATGTATATGAGGTTTCTTTAGAAGTGTAGTGTAACGGGTAGAAGTAGTACAAGTGCTAGCTTGAGTGAGAAAGGGAGAGATTTGATCTAGGATCAATGTGTAAAGTATCCATCCGCATATCATTATTATTTTATTTCATACTCGCTTTTTATGTGTTTAGAATGCATGGTTAAGGGTGTATGATGATGAGACCTAACAAAGATAATAAATTGGTAGCCAATTTGCACGCGAAAAACCCTCGTTTTATATTAAGCGATTATCCTTCCATTGAATGATTCTTGTTCAAGATCTGATTGGCATTGGTTTGTTGGCCAAAGTCAAGACCTTGTCAATTGGATGTATTTGAATCATAAGAGTTTTGTTCCACATCGGTGTCTAGTCCAAGTTGTGATTTGTTGGCCAAAGTCAAGATCACTTCTTGTCCAAAGACATTGATTACGAAACTTTCCTTGTCAATGGGTCCCGCTTAACTGGAGTCATTAGGTTTGTTGTGCCAAAGCCAAGGCCTAGATGATTCAGAGGATAAGGTTAGAAAATGTATTAGATACATTGGCATATGTAATATGTTTAGGACTTGGATGTCCGCCTAACCGGATCTGGGAATTGGATTGGATCCAATTGATCTGAGAGATCTACCTGGTTAAGTAGCATACAGCTTGTTGGCCAAAGTCAAGGTTGTATGTTATTTAACAGGATCCCAGCCCACTAGGAAACACGGTTTCCCGAGTACTCCACATAGGGTTAGAGGCTCGACGAAAAATAGTGGGAGGCAAGTATTGAATTTGCAACATTCGTTCAATTACTCGCCATACGCGCTCAAACAAATATCATTCGTCAATATTTTACGTTGTTTTAAAAATATATATATAGTTGGACTATATACAAACTCATTCAATATATAGTTGATTTTATAATTGGATTATAGTAATCAATATAATTGAATTAAAATGATAGTTGATTTTATAATTGGATTATAGTAATCAATATTAAAATTATAGTTGATTAAATAATTGGATTATTGTAATCATATAATAATAGTACCTTATTAAATGATTAAATAGTTGGACTATTAAAATCAAGAAAGAATTGAAAAGGTTGAATATTTAAAATATATAATCCTTGGATTAAATATTTTAAATGATTTAATTTTCAATTGGGAATTAATAATAGGTTAATTTATTTGATAAAATAACTCATTATGACTAAGCCCATAATTAAGCAAATAGTAGAGCATAAAATCTTTGGAAGATTTATGTGATGATGACTTTAGTGCTTAATTAATATACTTATAATAAATCTATCTTTAGATTTAAAAGTATTAAAGTTGCAATTAATAATTCTTAGAGAATTGATTTGACTATTCTAGTGGAGAAAAGTCAAAGTTTGCAATTGGGCATGTAGCACAAGGTGCATATCGTTTCGATATTCCGAAACCCAAGGCTTGGCCAAAGGTTTGTGAAATATTGAAAAGATAATTGACATATCCCAAAGTGACTACCATTTGGATATGGAAGACACGAAGGAATTAAAGAAAGGGCGAGGCTCTAACTTTAAAAAATTTATCAAAGTTATGTTCAATGCTAGTATTAAAATTGGATTTTAAATACTTAGTGTGGTACATAAAACATATATGAATTGATGTTCGGAATCCGCTTTGAGCTGGATACTGACTTCAAGCCGAGATTATTCTGCGAATCGGAAATGGGACGAAAGTCGCTGTTTCGACCGTAGACACCTAAGTTTAGGAACTACCCTTTGGGTATGTACTTAAATTAGGAAATGTTATAATGTAACTAGTTTGACTAGAGACATTATCTCTATATCAGTGTTTAATCCGTTGCGGATAAAACCTTTATATTCTAAAACACTAAAGTGTTTATTATATAAAGATGATACTGAGATAAATACATTAGATGTAAATAACATAATTTATATTTTGAATATAATAAAATCTCAAACATATAAAAATGACAAATAAATAGCTCAAATGATTTGATCAATAGAGACTTATTTATGGCATTGTTGTCTGGGACACAGTTAAACAAGACTCGTATATCCACACTTTTGAAGAGTTGGTACTAGGACTGATTTGACTATTCAAATAAGGTCTACGAATCTAGTTATTAGGTAAAATACCTAAAATACTATTTACTTGGTAATAGTAAAAGAGCCACCGATCTGTTAACCCTATTCATGGTGAATTAAGTGGGCCCATATCTAGCTAGGCTAGATGTGAACATGAATATTTCGTGACCTTAACGGATATAGCATCACGTTTGTGTTATGTGTTTCTTTTGAAGAACACAGATCGGAAACTTTAGAGTTTCGACACGAAATAGAAAAACAGATCCGCTATAGTATTATTCCGCCACGGTTAGACCGTAATGGAAATTACTTAAGCAGTAAGTTTCATACGTACATGAAAGAGTACGGTATTCTTTCATATGAGGACTCCTCCCGAGACACGCAGTTAGACGGTGTGTCCGAACCAAAAACCAAATTTTGTTGGACATGATAAGGTTTATCACGAGTCGCTCTAAGCTACTATTTCCTTCAATGGGACATGTATTAACAGTGCAAAACTTATTTAGAATAAGGTTCCATGTAAATCTGTTTGACAGATATCATATAGGATATGAACAGGAAAGAAACAGGGTTTCTCATTCCTGATAATTTGGGTATGCCAGGCATAACGTTTGGTTTATACCAAACTAAGGACCCAAATTGGAAAAGTGCCTATATAGGTTATCCTAAGGGAAACCTTAAGTATAGTACTTATAAATCCCACATGAGAACAATGTAATTGTTGCTCACCATGCGGTTTTTCTGAGAGGAATACCGATATGCAGTGGTCAGTGGGAGGATAGTGATACTCGATGAAAATCGGAGTAACACTGTTCAAGGCACGAAGTCCTTAATGGAACACAAATAGTTCATCTATGATGAATCTATACCGTTAATCTTCAAATACACAAGAAACTAGTAGATCGGATAGAGTCAGAAAACAACCTTGGGTATGGGTTTCTGATCTCACCCCCCATAAAGATGTCAATCTTATGAAGGTGTACCATCCGACTACGTTTAGAGGAAGTGATACGAGGTATCGACTCCCTGTTACGGCAAAGTGCCATGAATCCGAATGGATTCATGTATAACAACTATTTTGGATACTAGTTGTTGTACCACAAGGCATTGTGCCTATTGGTACATTAAACGTCTTCAAGGAAGACATACATGGAAGGCAACATACCAACGTACAAAACTGGGCTTTTGACGGAAAGGTATAGTTATCAACATTGTGTTAATAACGGTTCAACCTTTTACCTGTTGCCATGGTAAATCTATTTTGAAAATGCTTGAAAATAACTGTATATTTCATTTATGAAATGTGTCAGTTACAATCAAAATCGCTTTCCTGAAAAGGAAACCTTTTGGAGAATGTTTATAACATTCTGACGATTTTGTATAACCGACAAACAAGGTTTGCAGGTTATTCGATCCATGTTTGGATCAATGCAAGCATAAGGTTCTTGGAACTGTCGTTTTGGAATAATCATAATGGTTTATGATTTGACTCAAAACGAAATAATTCTTGTGTATATAAGGAGGTTAGTGGGAGAGCGCACTGACAGTGAAATTCCCATATAGCAATTGGTGAAAGCTTGGCTTTCATAGATATTCTTTCAATAGAAATTCTCCGTAGAATTCTGGGGAGTAACAACCTTTATTCAAGGAATAAAGATCTACTGGGATAGATTTGGAGTTGTTAACACTCTCTGAGAAATCGTACATTTAAAATGTACTTGTATTGGTGTCTCATACGCTTCGAGCATATGGAGTCACAATCGGGTCAATCCTAGTGATAGTCACTAAATTGAAATTGAGAACATCTGTTAGTATCTTAGAGAACTAAAGATGTTGTCTTAAACTATGGAGAAGGAGAACTTGAAGTGACTGGGATCACCACTGCAAGTTTCCAAACTATTAAATACTACGGTACTATAAAGTTTGAATTACGGGACAGTGAGCTGGAACTATTCCGAGCAAGATAACTGTTGCCGAATAAACAACAAATGCGGATTATTGCTGCAGCTGAGGCAACAAAAGAAGGCATTTGGATCGAACATAAATCTAATTAGATTAGATATAGTTCTGTTAGCAGCTGAACTAGGCGTCAGCACAGGCTAAGGAATTAAAGGTCTCATCGACGATCCAGATATATACTTCTATATCATCTGATTCGTTCGGATCATACATCGTGGCGATGTGATGATCGTGTAAATCGCGTCAGACGATAATCAAGCAAATCCGCTGACGAAAACCTTTCCTCAGCAATTTGAGAGCGAACCTTACATAGTTCAAGTGTTGGAACACTTGAGTGACTCGCTACGTGCCAAGTGGGAGATTGTTGGATAATATGACCCATAGCGTCACTATTTGCACAGATCATTGTGTTGCTGTAGCAAATTAACTATGTAACAAGGAAATTGCACTCTCATCATTTGTGATTAGATCACCATAGATATATAAATGAAGAGAGGTCCCTATGATTAGTTCCTGGATTGAGATTATATGAGACAGTATCAGTCCACGAAGGATTAATCATTAAATATCCCTAGCCGTAGTATTATCGAGACTGGACATCGATAGTGCGGAATAGGCTAGTATTGCACTTGTGCGCGTTGTGAGGGCACAACGACATAGTTCTAATATATATAAGTGTTGGAGACTTATGCAAGTGCGATAGGAGGTCGTGTTTCACCGATGGTACGGGAAACAGCTTCGCTCTGGATAGACCCCTTCGGAATCCCATTGGTATTATGACTATGTGTCTATGGGAGGCCGAAATCAAGGTAGGTGTGTATAGTCTTAACCTGAGACTTGCATCGCTAATACTTACGATAATCGATAAACTTTGGTTTTGGTGGTTGGGGGCTTTGACCGGTTCTGTGTCTACCACTTCTGGGTTTATCAGAGAGTCGTAGAGTATTGGGTGTGATGTCGAGACGGAAGTATCACTCCAGTCATAGTGGAGATGATGTCACGCAGGATACGGTATTAGTGCTCTTAAGTGATGCGCATCCAATCGTGATATTATGACCAGGTCATGAATATCCGATTATAGAGACTAGTTACCAGACATCCGATATGTGTTTCGGACGGGGTAGACACTTATCCAACCCCAGCCCTAACACGTGACTATCCGATACTGGGCCGATATGCACAATACGTGAGTATACTACGCTTGATATAGATCTGAATATTCTTAAATGGATATGTCCGGAGAATTGGGATGACTTGGTGCTTTGTTAGGAGTTGACCTTGTCTCGTAAATCGGTAGAACGTAGTACTTGGTACGTACGTGATTCGGATACTCCGACGACCGTATTTACTGCCAATATATCCGGGGATCTCATGGGTCGCTCCCGATAATCCACCGATGACGCACAACTCGCACTCTTGAATAATCTGGGATTAAATAGAAGAGAGAGAAAATTAATCTAGGATTAATTACGGAGATATTTTATCTAGGATAAAATATCGTCGAGAGAGAGATAATGATTAATTTGGAATTAATCGGTAAATTAATATATTCGATATATTAAACGAAATTAGATTTCGACGCGGAATTAAAATTAGATTTTAATTCGGGCGAACGAATTAATTTAGAATTAATTCGTTAGCGACGTGAATAGTGAATTCACTAGGCGTAATCACTTAATTACGACGCGACGGAAAAATCGTTAATTTGGAATTAGCGAACCCGAGCCCGAGTGTGATTGCGAGCGCATTCGTATTTCGAATTCGAGTGCGGCGACGCAAGTCACATCAAGCGTCAAATCAAACGTCAAGTCATTCATCACATCAAGCGTCAAATCAAGCGTCACTTTGAGTGATGTGACATTTGATTGATTGATGTGAGTGATTGATTGATTGAATGACACACATCACATCACTTTATTAAAGTGACATGTGAATAGTGATGGGTGTTGATGTGCATAGTGTTTGCTTTTTATTATTTGACTTTTGAAATGCAAATGAAAGTGAAATGCATTTGAAATTTATGAAAGTGTATAAGATACACTTGAAATTAAAATGCAAGTAACTTTTACACATTTACACATCTCTCATCTCTCTCAAACTCTCTCCTCACCTCACGCCCAAAATGAAGAAATGTTACTGGTTTTGAACCAAAATGCCGTGAGTCCAAGGGAAGCAAGGGTGGGTTTTTGTGGTAAAAACTCAAGTGCTAGCACACTTACGAGTCTTGCAAAGGTGGTAGGGAGGTTCACCCATGAGCCGGGATCCGTCGGACGAGGCTTGGAGCTCCGTTTTCTCAGCTCAAAACTGAAAAATTGAAGAAGTGGACTGCTGCAGTGGGCGTGAATGGCAGTGGACTTTTTGGCTTCGAATCGTCTCCAAATCGACTCAACCGATCGATGTGAGTATTCCGCTACCTCCGTTGATGTATTCACTCGTGTTTTCATGCTTTGATTTGATCTTGGGACCTAATAAAAACTCAACAGTTAGGTGTGGACCGATCCTCAAGATATCATGTGTGTGTCAAGATAGGATCTGTCTGTTCTGTGTACAGAGCATAGATAGTCCATATGTGATTAGCAGTCTGTTAAATTTGTGGCCACAGTAAACTTCGGAAGTAAGTTCCGAATGTTATTTAAAGATTTCTAATAGAAACGTCAACGAGATAATACCTATAGAGTTTTGACGTTTACATCTATATCTCTGGTATTATCTGGATACCTGTGACGGAGGGATTATACGTATGCAATGACCTCGACCTGTATGATTCAGCTAGTTTATTTGTGGTCGTCATAATTTACGGGTAGGTAAATTATGGATATGAAATTGGATTTTGTTACGGATATACCTGAATCTAGATAGTCTCACTAATGAAATATACTCGTAGAGTACTATGACAACTTTTATGAATAATGGTTATTATTTATAAATCGTTTAAATGTTAAACGAAAAATACATGAGAACGGGCCGAAATGTCTTTTTAATTAATTAATTTATTTTGTATTTAATATATGATATTGTTAAATACACATTAATAATTTTTAAATAAAGGTATTTGACATATATCATTAATATATGTATTTGAGATATTTAAAGTAAATATAATACATATATTTGAGATATTTGTATTTTATTATTTAATTGTTAAATGATTAATATAATTAAAATATAAATATCTCACCAAATGATAAAGTTAGGAAATGATTATAAGTATTTATTATTGACTTTAAAGTAAAGGAATGGTAGTTAAATTGGATTTGACTTCCTTGGATATTTATTTTAAATTTTTAAAATTGAAATATTTTTTTCCTTTATTTTTATCAATTTTCTGCCATATACCTATATAAATATAATTGTTATATTTTTAAGTTGCTTTTGTTGACTTGTTGAATTTTCATTAAAGTTGTAATGATCAAATTCTAAGTTGATTAAAGTAAGCTTTAAATGAAACAAATGAAAATATCTAGATATTTTTTCTTACTACAATTTCGACCAAGGGCTTGATTTGGGTGAGTATATATTGTTTTGTTTCATTTTTAGGGTTTTACTATTCATAAGTCACAAATGAAACACAAAAGCAGTTGAGAGAAAAGTTTAAAGAAAAGAAGGAAAAAGTTGGAAATCTTAAGGTTTTGTAAGTTTTCTTTCAAATCTTCCAACATGAAATATGTTTCTAACATGCTTAGCTTCATCTTGTATTGTTTTGATGTTGTCTCTTTACTTATAGTTTTTGTTTTAATTTTTGTGAACTTGAATGAAAGATGTGTGCATGTAAGTAGCCTTGAAATGGTTTCAAAGGCTTACTTTTGATTCTTTGAAAATCAAAGTTACCATTCTAGAGTTAGTAAGCCACTCTTTGGTAACCTAGAATTGTTCTAGAGTTATTTCAAAGTGGTGAGGCTTAATTGGTGAAGTATTGAATGGATTAAAGTGTTGGATTTTGTAAATTTGGTGAAATTGGATAATTTGATGAAATTGAAAAATTAGGGTTCTTAACCCACTCCAAATTTGGGGATTTCATATATGTGATGTTTTATGGTATGAATATGATGCATGTAAAATTTTAGGCTGATTGGATTTGATCTCGGTATGTTTTGAACTAAAAGGATCAAATTGTAATTAATTAAAAATTTTGGGTGGCTCACGGCATTAGACTAAAAATTAGGGATTTGTGTGAAATCTGATTTTTATGCATTAGATGTATTGAAAAACATTTTAGAAATGATTTAGAATCATCCAAAATTTTATTTGACAACTTTTGGACTAAAATGATAAACTTACAAAGTTTTGGGGCAATTCGGTAATTACCAAAAAATTTGATTTCTTGTGTAATTTTTTCAGAATTTGATAATTGGATAATTAAATAAATAATTTTATTTAATTGATCCAAGAAAAAGTTTTGAAACCATAAAATTTTGATTTTCCGCGATTCCACTTACCGATATTCCCCTTTAAAACCCCTACAAAATGGTATCAGAGCGAGTCTGATTCTGGACACCCTAATATGATTAGCCCTTTAAAATCTAATTTTTGTTCTTATCTTTACTTGATACATACATGCTTTCATTTAATTTGATTAAATTTACAGTGTATGACACTTTATGGAATATCCCCGCTTAATAAGGTTTTAAAGTAATTCGTATTTGGAATACTTATTTCTTGGTTCGCCTTGTCAATACGGTTTATAAATATTTTTCCGTGACTACATCCGAGACTGTCCCTCTGTTGTGAGGGTGTAGCCGATAGAGATTTATTTATGCCGGATATATATAAGATACTAGATAAATTCAAGCGAAAGCAGAATCCTGAATGTGCCCTAGCTGTCAGGGTTACGCAAGTAACTTGAGTTTATCATTGACGAGTTTAACCTTGGTATGTCTCCTTGTAGGCCTGCCTTAGCAGCGACAACGAGAAACAACCAGGACCGAAAACCCATGAGTCACAGCGAGTGTGATTGACAATGAGTTGTCTACCTGTGAATATACGTAGGCGAGACCGTGCCTCTGCTGTAAGTCGAAATATATTCATGGAGTCCACTTCCCATTATGGAATTCGATTTAATTATTGAATTCTCATTTTTCCGTTAGGGATTACGGTATTACGTAAAATAGTGGGAGTCACTGCTAAGTTTAAAATTCTTTAACTTAGGTAGTGTGTATTATTATGGAAATAGCCGCTTATTTGTTTCCTTAATCTATATTAGATAGAATTAAACTTTTAATTCACTGCACACATATTTTGATATGTTATCTGACTTGACTCTTGGTTCCATTTATTCTAGAATAGGTTCTAGATACTATTAGACTAGGATATTATTAGATTGATCTAAACCATCGGGAACTGTTGTTTCGATTTTCTTCAAAAATCAAGATGGTTAATGACTTAGTTTCTAAGACATGATAGATAATCTAGATAGATATCCCTTTTAGGATATAATACTTTAGAGAGAATAGTTTTTATGTAGTAAGAATTGACTTGAATTAGTTCATGTCTCGAGATTCTTGACTGGCATTAAGAAAGCCCCATTAGGTATTTGTTTATCTAGTAATAACGTTTCTTAGCTTTAATGACCTTTAGAGGCAATGTGTCTGACACAATTTGCTAATCAATTATTTGTTATTGTTGTGAATAGTTGAATGCAAATAGTAAAGCTAAAGAAAGGAGATGCGTACAGTTGTGTATAGAAAATATCGATTTTCACAATACTATAACTATAGGTATTGGATACCAGATCTCCCGTCTAGTTATTTAAAATATTAGTTAATGATTATTTTGATATTTGATATCGAAACTTGCGACTATTGTATAATTACTTGTTCTTTATAAATAATTATTATATATTTTTAAATATAACTAGTAGTGTCATTGACGAAGAGATAAACATTAAGAAAAATTATTCAATAAAATAAATAATTTAGAACGGTGCTTTGTGAGTTTAATCACTTAAGCATTAGATACTTATTCTGTATGGTAAAGGATAGTTTGATACGAGATCACACCACATATCCTTATCCATTTAATGAATATTGTATTTGGGAAGGTGATTGAAATCTCGTTTAACCAATGATTTGTCATTGGACCACCAGATTTATTTAACTGATACATTGGATGTATGTAGTTTAATAAATTGTAATTGCTTAAGGTAGTTTTCTTTACTTCGTAACTTAGTTTATGAATTGTCATAACTTAGTTACGTGTTTCTAAAACAACACATATTGAACGTCTTGAAATGATCAAGAACTTTCAATCTATTCTGATGAAACGTAGATTGAACATTTTTGACTTGTTCAAATATATTCAATCTAAAATTTTTAGAGAACTCTATCCTCAAAATTCATTACATGTCTTTGAATTGTTCAAAGATCTTTGATACGATCAAACGTATGAATTTAAAGCAATTAGTTCTAAGGTTATTCAATGAATATGATTCTTATTCAATATTATTTTTCCACAATTCCAACTTGATGGAATTGAGTAGTGGGAGTAATCGAATCTTATATGATTTGATTCGTTTGATATTGAATATTACCGAATTAGTTTTCAGTACTCTTGGGGATATGCTCAAGTATCACTAGTTCATCTTTTTTATTTATGTTCTATTAATTTCTACAGTTACATATATGATATGTATAGGAAGAAAATTCAAATCTTGAAAAGTTTGAGATTTGAATCTTCCTTTTATATAATAGTTATATACTGGAGATTACTTACACCTTTGAGGTATAAGTAAAAGTTTATCGTTTATTCTGTTTAATAGAATATTGTATTCTATTTAATAGAATATCTTTCCTACGATCCTAAGTAATAAAATTATTTTATTACTTGGTGTGTAACATCAGATGTTAATTATTGTAGAAAAGACTTGACTTACTGAAGTCAAATATGAGAATGATAAATTATAAATGGAACTACGTAATTAATAAGATGAAACAACCCTTATACATCTTCTATATAAGGTTGATAGGATATCAGAATCATTTACGAGTATTTCATACTTAATAATTCTGTTGTTTTATTACCGAAGAAAATTATCCTATAACTTATAATGGAAGCAATATTTCATATCGAATCTGGAAGTTCACCATTGAACAATAGATCTAAGATTGTTCATAGCCTACTACGATCAAGTTTTGAACTTGATTACGCTTTCATTATGAATTAATTTATGATATGTGCTAATTGTTTGCTTAATGAAAGCAGTGTGAGCTTACTAAAGGTTTGACTTTTATAGTATGACAGTGAGAAAAGTTATACTCAGCAATCTATTGTAGATTCTAATGAAACTTGTCTCTAGTCACACTAATTGAACAATTAAAGATATATTGATTAATATTGATAGTAATTTGTATATTTTAGCTAAAGAATGTAGAGTGGCGTTTTTGAAAGACTTATTCAGATAAGAGATCAGTTGTGATTTCTTTGTTTGAAGAGTTCGTTTAGGAATGGCCCTAGAGTTTGTGTTCTGCTGGGATCGCAGTTTAGTGTACTAGCTTATAGAGCCTATTGTAGACTCGGATAAGTCTTCCGGAAATCTGTGTTCTCTATTTTTGATATCGTCAGATTGTCTGATCTTGTCAAACTATAGAGAATAGATATGTGATTGAAGGGTTAGTGAGAGCTTGTAAATTACTTTCTAGTGTTATATATCCTAACAACATTATCATTATTATAGTAATAATGAGATGTTTGTAAGGTAAAATATTTACCGAAGTCTTCTTTACTCCGTGAAGCAGAGCAGTAGGAGTAGTCTCTGTTATATTTGATATAAAGTTTTAAATAAGATATAAAACTATGAGACTTGTGAGATACTCATATTATTCGCGCATTAGATATGATCTAATATAAAAGACAAAATAAGGCTATCTGTATGACAGTTAGTATAACTGTTTAACAGTTATTTTGTGTCTTGTATATAGTATTCATCTTTTGTAAAGGATGATTCCTTTTTTTTTTCGAAAGAAATATTGATTAGAATATCTAATCAATCTTATGTATCATTTGATGATGACATAATGAATACTTTATCATGTGCGATTAAAGATATAGATTTAATCGTAATTGCTACGAGTTATTTTGATATCCTAAAGACCATATGATGGATCTTGAAACACGTTTTGTGATCTTTGAGATATTAAGAACGAGTTTCTAATTCATAAAACATACAATCTGCAACCATTTGGGTCATATTAGTTTTAAAGCTAATTATGACGTTAGACAGTCTACGTCATAAAGAGTCACAAAAGATGCAGTGGGAGTGTCACGAACGATTCTACTATATAGTGGAATTAGATGCAACTTATGAAGTATTGACTTATGAAGTTGCATAGTTACCTTATAATTAGAAGTTTTATATTGGTGTTGTGCTTGCGGTTGTCCGCATAGTATTTTGGATTTGATCCATGAATACTTGGACAACTCAGTAGTTGTAGCAAAATACTAATGTAGCTTCGATTCATATTTATGTAGAATTTAGATTCTACAAAATATGAAAGATGCTGGCTATGGGAAACGATTGAGTTTGTTTGACAAACTCATTATATTATAGCGGACTTACTTCTTGTTGCCTACCTCTTAAGTGCTAAGTGAGCTTTTGAGAGCTATGTGTATATGATACACATTGAGATGTGTATATGATACCGTGGATTGGCACAAGAGCAAGTGGGAGAAATTGTTGGGGTTGGTGCTCAGAGCACCAATTCGGACCGTATTTATGTCTGATTCATGAATACCAACATCCATTTTTCCATATTATTACTTTCTTAGTGGTTACACCTCTTATTTTTATATACGTATTCGATCTGATTACAATTAGATAGAAACTAAATGGGGTTTAGTGATATGTATATATTAGACAAAGGCCCGATAATATATAATGTAGTACACAGTTACAAAGGTAGTTTGTAATTGATATTGGAAAGTGTCACTGCCAAATGTATATTATCAAATATAGTTCCTGGTCAAGATTTACTAACACGGGCCGGTTAGTCAAATCCATGGAGACCAGTACATGTCGTATATCGAGACTTGGTCTGATGGTTTATCCCAATGATCATGAGTCTTGGGAGACTCGTATAGATATGTAGGTGTTTATAGTGGATAAAACTGAACGACTCACTGAAGATTCTTAATGGATGGTACACCAATGTCAATAAGAATCTTCTCGGGTTAAGTAGCATAATGGTCATTCGACTTGAGATACCACTGTGGATGTATGAGACATCTTCCACACTTAGATGGTAGTCACGTCACCGATCTATTTAGATCAGACCTCCACCTGTTCATTGGGTGTGGACCGATCCTCATGATATCTTGTGTGTCAAGATAAGATCCGTCAGTTCTGTGTACAGAACATAGGTAGTCCATAAGTGATTAGCAGTCTGTTAAATCTGTGGCCACAGTAAACTTCGGAGTAAGTTCCGAATGTTATTTAGAGATTGCTAATAGAAACATCGACTGGATAATACTTATAGAGATTTGACGTTTACATCTATATCTCTGGTATTATCCGGATACATGTGACGGATGGATTATATGTATGCAATGACCTCGACCTGTATGATTCATCTAGTTTATCTGTGTTCGTCATAATTTACGGGTGGGTAAATTATGAACACGAAATTGGATTTTGTGACAGATATACCCGAATCTAGAGAGTCTCACTAATGAAATATACTCGTAGAGCACTATGGCAACTTTTATGAATAATGATGATTATTATAAATCGTTTAAACGTTAAATGAAAAATACATGCGAACGGACCGAACTGTCATTTTCTAATTAATGTGTATTTATATTTAATATATGATATTATTAAATACACATTAATAAATTGGCAAATAAAGGTATTTGACATATATCATTAATATATGTATTTGAGATATTTAAAGTAAATATAATACATATATTTGAGATATTTGTATTTAATTAATTATTTAATTATTAAATGATTAATATAATTAAAATATAAATATCTCACCAAATGATAAATTTAGAAAATGATTATAAGTGTTTATTATTGACTTTAAAGTAAAGGAAATGGTAGTCAAATTGGATTTGACTTCCTTGGATATTTATTTTAAATTGTTAAAATTGAAATATTTTTTCCTTTATTTTATCAATTTTCGGCCATTTACCTATATAAATATAATTGTTATATTTTTAAGTTTCTTTTGGTGACTTGTTGAATTTTCATTAAAGTTGTAATGATCAAATTACAAGTTGATTAAAGTAAGCTTTAAATGAAACAAATGAAAATATCTAGATATTTTTTCTTACTACAATTTCGGCCAAGGGCTTGATTTGGGTGATTATATATTGTTTTGTTTCATTTTTAGGGTTTTAGTGTTCATAAGTCACCAAATGAAACACAAAAGTAGTTGAGAGAAAAGTTTGAACAAAAAAAGGAAAAGCTTAGAAATCTTAAGGTTTTGTAAGGTTTTGTAAGTTTTCTTTCAAATCTTCCAATATGAAAAATATTTCTAACATGCTTAGATTCATCTTGTGTTGCTTTGATGTTGTCTCTCTACTTATAGTTTGTTTTTTAATTGTTGTGAACTTGAATTAAAGATGTGTGCATGTAAGTAGCCTTGAAATGGTTTCAAATGCTTACTTTTGATTCTTTGAAAATCAAAGTTGTCATTCTAGAGTTAGTAAGCCACTCCTTGGTGACCTAGAATTGTTCTAGAGTTATTTCAAAGTGGTGAGGCTTGATTGGTGAAGTATTGAATGGATTAAAGTGTTGGATTTTGTAAATTTGGTGAAATTGGACAATTTGATGAAATTGAAAAATTAGGGTTCTTAACCCACTCCAAATTTGGGGATTTTCATATATGTGATGTAATATGGTATGAATATGATGCATGTAAAATTTTAGGTTGATTGGATTTGATCTCGATATGTTTTGAACTAAAGGGACCAAATTGTAATTAATTGAAAATTTTGGGTGACTCATGACATTAGACTAAAAATTGGGGATTTATGTGAAATCTGATTTTGATGCATTAGATGTGTTGAAAAATATTTTAGAAATTATTTAGAATCATCCAAAATTATATTTGACAACTTTTGGACTAAAATGATAAACTTACAAAGTTTTGGGGTAATTCGGTAATTACTAAGAAATTTGATTTCTTGTGTAATTTTTTCAGAATTGATAATTGGATAATTAAATAAATAATTTTATTTAATTGATCCAAGAAAAAGTTTTGAAACGGGAAAATTTTTATTTTCCGCGATTCTGCTGCATTACCGATATTCCCCCTTAAAACCCCTACATGTTTCCTCCTAATGCACCACATATAGATTTTAAAACTGGAATGATATAGTATCTCCCAACCTTTCATGGTTCGGAGAACGAGAACCCTTATGTGCACATTAGTGAGTTTGAAGAAATTGTAGCAACCTTTCATGACCGATTTAGGACTACTGGCACAATTAAACTTAAGTTCTTTCCCTTTGCCCTTAAGGATATAGCTAAAAATCGATTGTATTCTTTGAGACCTCAGTCAATAGGATCATGGGGCGAGATGACACATGCATTCTTTAACAAATACTTCCCATGCCATAAAATGAATGCACTGAAAAGACAAATCTCTACCACGGACATGAGAGTTGGCATTTAGTATACTATTTTTATGATGATCTAACCCCTCGAGAGCGCTAATTCATTGAGACAATGTGCAATGGTGAGTTCATCTGAAAGGACCCTAATGAGGAATTAGAGTACTTAAATGACCTAACTGAGAAATCTCACACTTGGACTGGACCTAATGCCATTGATAGCACTGATAGGGCATACCCCACTCATTCTAGCAGAGGCATATACCACTTTAGGGAAGAATATAGTCTTAAGACACAAGTTGAGCTATTAACTAGAAATATATGAACCTTTTTTCCAAAGATGGCAAGACTATGCATGCAGTAGCCCATCTAGAACCTCATGAGGTATGTTTTGTGTGTAAAATGAGTGACCATCTGGCCCCAAGAGTGTCCTTTATATGGTGAGATGTGGGAAACATATAAGAAACAATGTAATACCTTAAGATATACAAGAAGCCTTACACACCTTATTATGACACTTATAATCCTGAGTGGAGGAACCACCCAAATTTAAGTTGGAGACAGGAGTCTCAACAGTCCAGTCAAACATCACAACCTATAAGTTACAGTGCTCCCCAGTATCACACACTTTTCATTCCTAGAAATTATTTAGAGAACACTGTACATGCATTTATAGAGGCCTAGTGTTGGGTTTCTATTAAGTCCCAAAGATCAAATCAAGCAATGAAACTCATGTGAATACACAAAGGAGAATGGCGGAATCATACTCACTTTGATCGGATTGGATGCTACGAAGAACAAAACTTTTTATGCCCTTTGAATGAAGCTCTCGGCCATGGTGTTCTTTGTCCTCCATCTTCACCTTCAAGCTCCAAGCTTTATCAATGGTGATTCCAAGCTCAAAGGTGGGTTTCCCTATCACCTTGTATGCCTCTTTGTGTGCTAGCACTCTTTGATTTTGTAACAAAATCATCAAGATATGAACCCTAGGTTCACGGTTTGGAGAGAAGAAATGGCCTCAATGGCCCAATATGGAAGGGAGAAAATAAGGCCCTTTTGCCGAATCAATTAGAGAGGAGAGAGTGTGAAGACTTTTGTGTTTTGTATATCTAATACACAAAACCAAAAATTCGAAAATCAAATAAAAAATTAATAAAAGTCTATCAAGCTTTCAAAAGCTTTTTCAAACACATCCATCAAGTCACATCACTCATGAATAGTGACTGGTGTCAATCACTCCAAGTGAAAGACATCTATCACTTGATTGATGAATAATGTGACGCTAGATGTGACTTGCGGGTCCCACTTCGATTCTAAATACGAATGGTTCCTAATTCCGAATTAACGAATTTTTCGTTGCGTCGTAATTAAATCTAATTTAATTAAGAAATCATGCCTAGCATAATTACTATTCACGTCGCTAACGAATTAATTCGTTCACCCAAATTAAAATACGATTTCAATTCCGCGTCGAAATCTAATTTCGATTAATATATCGAATATATTAATTTATCGATTAATTCCAAATTAATCGTTATCTCTCTTTAATTAATATTTTATCCTAAATAAAATATCTCCTAATTAATCCCAGATTAATTTTCTCTCTCATCTAATTAATCCCAGATTAATTAAAGTGTGAGTCATACGTCATCGGTGAATCTTCGGGAAGCGACCCATGAGATCCCCGGATATGTTGGCAGTAAATACGGTTATCGGACTATACGAATATGTACGTACCTAGTACTACGTTTTTACCGATTTACAAGACAATGTTGGCTTCTAGCAAAGCGTCATGCCTACCCAATTCTCCAGAAACATGCTTACTGGAATAAGCGATCTATATCAAGCGTAGTAAACGTAGTATTGTGTATGTCGATCCAGGCCTGAGGCTGGAATTTTGTCTGTCTCGTACGAAGCACATGTCGAATGTCTGGTAATTAGTCTCTATAATCGGATATACATGACCTAGTCATAATATCCCGATGGCTGCAGTACTTAAGAGTACTAGTACTGTATCCTACGTGACATCATCTCCACTATGACTGGAGTGATACTTCCGTCTTGACATCACACCCAACACACTACGATTCTCAATATACCCAGCAGAGTCGTACACGGAACTGGTTAAAGATTTGACGACCAAAACCAAAGTATATTAATAGTCGCAAGTATTAGCGGTGCAAGTCTCAGGTTAAGACCAAATACACCTACCCTGATGTCGGACTTCCATAGACACATAGTCATACTACCAATGGAATTCCGAATGGGTCTATCCAGAGCGAAGCTTTTTTCCGTACCATCGGTAAAACACAACCTCCTATTACGCTTGCATTAGTATCCAATACCCAAATATATGAGAACTATGATGTTATGATCTCACATAACACGCACAAGTGTAATACTAGTCTTTTACGCATTTATCGATGTCCAATCTCGATAATACTCTGACTAGGGATATTTAATGATTATACCTTCATGGACTGATACTGTCTCATATCATCTCAATCCAGGTACTAATCATAAGGACCTCATATCATTTATACATCTAGCTGATCTAATAACAAATGATAAGAGAGCAATCTTCTTTGTCACATAGTTAATTTGTACAACAACACCATGATCTGTACAAATAGTGACGTTATGGGTCATAACTGTCCAACACCTAGAGCAAGACCAATCAAAAGTTTGAGTCAATGATAGCTCAGGTAGTTGAGGACAATAAGGAGATCAAGATTCAAGTCTCTAAGTTGACTAATATCCTGAGTGTGCAAGAACAAGGAAAATTCTCATCTCAAGCTCAACCAAATCCACAAGAGCAACATATGGCACAAGCTGATCATGTGTCATCCAATATAAAAAGTGTTAATGCCATAATCACTAGGAGTGGTAAAAAGGTAGGGATGCATGACACATCCAACACTGTAGGTGCCATTAAGGATAAAAGTACAAATACTCATCATGAAGCACAAGTGCCACACATCCCAGTTAGAGTATATTTCCCTCAAGCTCTTAGGCCTACAGCGAGAGCTCCAAACCTTAATGGTGAGATCCTAGAACATTTAAAGCAGGTAAAAATCAACCTTTCTTTGTTACATGTGATAAAATAAGTTCCCACTTATGCGAAGGTTTTGAAGGATTTATGCACCATAAAGAGGAAGCATAATGTGAAGAAGACCGCATTCCTAACAGAGCAAGTAATTGCAGTAATTGAACATAGGACTCCACCAAAATACAAAGATCTAGGATGTCCTACTATTACATGCCACATTGGTACACATGAGTTTGGTCAGACTTTATTAGATTTAGGTGCTATGTTAATCTCATGCCATACTCTATCTATAAGCAGTTAGGACTTGGAGAGATCAAACCTACATCTATGGTTTTACAATTAGCTGATCGCTCTACCAGAACACCATAAGGAGTAGTTGGGGATGTTGTTGGAGTTGGTGCTCGGAGCGCCAATCCGGACCGTATTTATGTCTGATTCATGAATATGAACTATCTCATTTTTCAATAATATTACTTTCTTAGTGGTTGTACCTCTTATTCTTATATACGTATTCGATCTAATTACTATTAGATTGAAACTAAATCTGATTTAGTGATATATATATATATTATATATATAATATATATTATATATATATATATATATATATATATATATATTAGACAAAGACCCGATGGTAAATAATGTAGTGCGCAATTACCAAGTAGTTTGTAATTGATATTGGAAAGTGTCACTACTAGAAATATATTATCAAATAAAGTTCCTGGTCAAGATTTACTAACACAGGTCGGTTAGTTAAATTCGTTGAGACCAGTATATGTCGTATATCGAGACTTGGTCAGATGGTTTATCCCAATGAACCATGAGTCTTAGGAGACTCATATAGACGTGTAGGTATTTATAGTGGAAAAATACTAAACGATTCATTGAAGATTCTTAATGGATGGTACACCAACGTCAAAAAGAATCTTCTCGGTTTGAGTAGCATAGTGGTCCTTCGACTTGAGATACCACTGTGGATATATGAGACATCATCCACACTTAGATGACAGTCATGTCACCGATCTATTTAGATCAAACCTCCACATGTTCGTTGGGTGTAGACCAATTCTCAGGATATCTTGTGTGTGTCAAGATAGGATCCGCCAGTTCTGTGTACAGAGCATAGGTAGTCCAAATGTGATTAGCAATCTGTTAAATCTATGGCCATAGTATACTTCGGAAGTGAGTTCGAATGTTATTTAGAGATTGCTAATAGACACGTCGACGAGATTATACTCATAGAGATTTGACATTTATATATATATATATATATATATATATATATAATATATATATATATATATATATATATATATATCTGCGATAATCCAGATACCTGTGACATAAGGATTATACGTATGCAATGACATTGACCTGTATGATTTAGCGATTTTATCTGTGGTCGTCATAATTTATAGGTGGGTAAATTATAGACACGAAATTGGATTTCGTGACAGATATGCCTGAATCCAGAGAGTCTTACTAGTGAAATATACTCGTAGAGCGCTAGGACAACTTTTATGAAGTCTTTTAAAGGTTAAACAAAAAATACATGCGAAGAGACCTAATAGTCATTTCCTAATTATTGTGTATTTGTATTTAATGATATATTTTATTAATTACACGTTAATTAAATGTCAAATTGTGATATTTCACATATATCATAAATATATATGTATTTGGATATTTAAAATAAATATAATACATATATTTAAAATATTTATATTTAAATAATTATTTAATTGTTAAAAAATTAAATTAATTAAAAATATAAATATATTTAGTTTTGATATTTTAGAAGATGCCTTGAGTTGCTTGTGTTGACTTATTGAATTTTTATTAAAGTTGTAATGATCAAATTGCAAGTTGATTAAAGTAAACTTTAAATGAAACAAAAATTAAACATCTATATATTTATACTACACAATTACAGCCAAGGCCTTTTTGGTGGAGGTATATATTGTTTTGTTTCATTTCATTAGGTTAAAGAGTTCATAAGTTACCAAAACAACCACAAAAGAGTTGAGAGAAAAATTTGAATAACAAAGAGAAAAGCTTGGAAATTTCTTGACTTTGTATGTTTTTCTTTAAATCTTCCAACTTTGAAAATATTTCTAACATGCTTAGCTTCAACATGTGTTGCTATGATGTTGTCTCTACACTTATAGTTTGTGTTTTAATTGGTTTTGAACTTGTTTGAAAGATGTATGCATGTATGGTTATAAAGTAAGCTTAAAATGGTTTCAATGGCTTACTTTTGATTATTTGATAATCATGTAGCCATTCTAGAGTTGTGAAGTCACTCATTTATGACCTAGAATTTTTCTTGAGTTGTTTCATGATGGTGAGACTTGTTTGGTGTGGTAAAGTTTGAATTAAACTGTTGGATTTAATTGATTTGATAATATTTGTCAATTTGAAGGAATTGTAAAATTAGGGTTCCCTTTCCAAATTTAGGGCTTTTTAAATATGTAATGTATTATAGTGTGTATATGAAGCATATTAATTTTTGAGTTGATTGGAATTGATCTTGGCATGTTTTGAACATAAAAAGAACAAATTGCAAAAACTGAAAAATCATGTTGGAAATCATTTTAGAAATGATTTAGAATCATCCAAAATTATATTTGACAATTTTAGGACTAAAATGATCAATTTACAAAGTTATGGAGAAATTCGGTAATTATCAAGAAATTTTATTTCTTATGTAATTTTTCAGAATTTAATAATTGGGTAATTAAATAAATAATTTTATTCAATTGATCCAAGATAAATTTTGTAATCGGAAAATTTTGATTTTCCACGATTCCGCTGCGTTACCGAATTTTCTCCATAAAACATTTACTTATGTTTTACTGCAAATTGATACATTCTACTACCCTATTGATTTCATGATCTTAGACACTCAATTTTTGGTTAACACTGAGTCAAAAATTCCACTTATCTTGGGTAGACATTTTCTTACCACAGCTATGCTGTTATTAGTTGCAGGAACTGTCTCATGAAGTTATCGTTTAGGAATATGACACTGAAGGTGAAAATTTTTCATGTTGAGAAACAACCACGAGATGATAATGAGTGTCATTATACATAATTGCTAGATATAGTCTTACTAGAGACAGCTTCTACATCATATGAATCCAGCCTTCTTGAACTGGACCTGATCCCAAAGAACCGTAAAAAGAGGAAAAAGAGAGTTAGTGCTCATCCCTGGGAAGTTAAGAATGAGGTTGAACCAATTCATAAAATCTAAGCCATCAGTAGACCCTGGGGATCCATAGATAAACTGCTATAGCCAGACAAAATTTCTTTTTCATGCTTTAATCATCAATTTCTACTGAAGAAGAAAGAACATGGGACTACTTGGTCCGTTACATGGAAGCCACCATGACAACTTGGGTGATTGCGTCTGGCTGAGACATTAAACTTAGCGCTAGCGGGGAGGCAACCCTTGCATCTGTATTTTTTTATTTTATTTTATTTACTTTACTTTTATTTTATTGTGTTCTAATTTCCTGTTTATTATTTACATGAGTATTTATGCAGGTGTTAACGCAACCTATACAGTTCACACAACCAAAGTCTCACCAGTAGGAGCTTGATCAACTCTATGCGCGATAGTTTTGTTCCTTAATTCTTTTTCTTTATATTTATCTTACATTGAGAACAATGCAAGTTTTAAGTGTGGGGATGTATGCATGTAATGATAATACTTGTTATAAAAAAATTATTTTATTTGCTTTTAGTCCTTAATAGTAAAACATAAGTCCAATGATGATATTGTTTGCTTTAGGGTGACATCTTAGAAACGATAAGTTCTTCAAAGTGCTTTTATCTGATGCCTTGAGTAGTTGATCTAGGTTAGACTCGTAAGCACTTAACTATAGGTTTCTAACAGTGAAAACCTGGGTAGTTGGCAAAATGATCAGTTCAAGAAATTGCATGTCGATGAATGACTGTTTGCTTATATGTCTATCCTGATTTACTAGTGTTATGATGTATGGTTAAAAATAAAAAGAGAAAGTTTCGAAAGAAAAAAATTAAACCACCTATAATCAGTAAACGTGAAGCTACCAATGGGCGAGTGTTATGACCACCATGAGGAGAAATGCTACCTTAAAAGGTAAATGTATTGAAAAAAGAATAAGAATGAAAGAAAAAAGAGACAGGAAAAATCATACCATATTGAACACAGAAAGGCAATTACATAGCATATTTGAGATATTTAGGTTGGTTTGACCCATCGGATCCTAATTTTGAAACGAAATCATTGATTTGGCTTACCTAGGAATCAAGTTGTGAATGAACATTTACACACACACTGTGAGTCTAACTTAGATGATCTACTCGAGAACATGGATTTGAGTTGCATTGAGTACTTTGAAAGTTCTTTGATTTCATTGCAAGACATTCTTTGAGGACAATAATATGTGTAACTATTTGGACTATTTCATTTTATTATTTTTTTTTTTTTTGCATGATTGTATGTGTTTTTAAATAACTTTTGTGGGTGTCATCACTGTAAGCACTCATGAGACTATAACTCATCCATTAAGGCCGCCTAGGGGTTTAAAGGGTTGTTGCATACGCTAAATGTAATTGTGATCCCTACGAAAGTGGCTTAGATAGTTTTTATTTATTTATTTAGTTTTTATTTTATTTTTCGCTTGAATTGCTATGGACTGGTAATAAGCTAGTTTTGGGTTGTGATAAGTGCATGAAAGTGTACTTTGAGCATCGCTAACTCGGCTTAATTACCATGTATTTAATATTAATTAGAGTTTATTTTATGCTTTGTTATTAGGAGCAATGAAATATGAAGTTTGGAGCAATTACGCATGTTTTGGGACATTACAGACGTATCGAAAACATGAGTAAATAGTGGAGATGCAGAAATCGGCAAGCCAGAAGAAGTCATTGGCGACGTGACGCCCACTTCTTGGCACCGTGGCGCCCTCACCAAGTTGCTCCCATACATTTTTCTCGAGGATTGGGCACCGCAGCCCCTATTTTCTGGCGCCGCGGCACCTTGGAAGAGCTCCTGAAATTTACTTTAGTTGTGTTTTACGCATACATGGACTCCGAGACTTCTCTATATAAACCTATGTTGGTTTCTAATGTTTCTTAAACATGCCCCAAGATCATCACAAAGCATGAAACAAGAATGAATAAATTGAAAGAGTGGCGGAATCACACTTACAAAGATCGGATGTGATGAAAGCACCAAGAAAAATCCTTCCTTTGTGCTCCTTTGAATTCGGCCAAGAGAAAGATTTGGATGAAGAAAACTCCAAGCTCCAAGTTCCAAGAATGAGATCCAAGCTCTTCAATCTATTCCCTATCACCTTTGTTTGATCCACCAAAGTGTGCTAGCAAGGTTTGCCTTTGAAGATTGAAAAATAAAACCCTAGGTTTATGTTCTTCAAGTTTCGGCCAAGAGGAGAGAGAGATGGAGGAGAGAGTTTTGATTTTGTTATATGTTTTTTCTTATACCAAAAAGGCTAATAAAAGTGGTATATGCCTTCCAAAAAAGTCAACACTCACTTTTCCCTCCAAAATCTCATTTATGGCACTCAACTACCTTCATCATGAATAGTGACTACTTGTCACTATTCAAAAAGTGACTAGACAACCATCACACATCAATGACAAGTGATGTGACTCGCGAAGTGATTTGCGATGTGACTTGCGGCCGCACGCGATTCAAAATCGGAGTAGCCTCGCAAACACATTCCGGGCTCGGTTTCGATAATTCTAAATTAACGAATTTTCCGATGCCTCGTAAATAAATCCAATTTACTATTCGCGTCGCTCGTGAATTAATTCTAAATTAATTCGAGTGCCCGAATTAAAATCTAATTTTAATTCCGTATCGAAATCCAATTTCGTTTAATATATCGAATATATTATTATATCGATTAATTCCAAATTAATCTTTCTCTCTCCTCAAATAGTACTTTATCCTAGATAAAGTTTCTCCGCTTTTAATCCCAGATTAAGTTCGAATCAAACGTCATCGGTGAATCTTCGGGAAGTGACCCAAGAGATCTCCGGATATGTTGGCAGTAAATACGGTCGTCAGACTATCCGAACACGTACGTACCTTGTACTACGTTTTACCGATTTACGAGACAAGGTTGGCTTCTAGCAAAGCGCCATGCCTACCCAATTCTCCAGAAATATTCTTACTGGAATATAAGATCTATATCAGGCGTAGTATACCGTAGTATTGCGTATCGCGATCCAGTATCAGATGTCACGTGCAAGGCCTGAGGCTGGGATAGTGGAATAGTGTCTGCCCCGTACGAAGCACATATCGGATATCAAGCAACTAGTCTCTTTGAATCGGATAATCATGACCTTGTCATATTATCCCGATGGTTGCAACACTATAGAGAACCAGTTCTGAATCCCTGCGTGATCATCATCTCCATATGTCTGAAGTGATACTTCCATCTTGACATCACATCCAATGCACTACGATTCTCAATAAAAACAGAAGAGGCGTACACAGAACCTGTTAAAGCCCTGGACGACCAAAACCAAAGTTTACCGATTGTCGCAAGCATTAGCGATGCGAGTCTCAGGTGAAGACCAAATACACCTACCCTGATGTGGACTCCCATAGACACATATACTTACTACCAATGGGATTCCACGGGGTCTATCCAGAGCAAAGCTGTTTTCCGTACCATCGGTAAAACACAACCTCCTATCGCACTTGCATAAGTATCCTATACTTAAATATATGAGAACTATGTCGTTATGCCCTCACAACGCGCACAAGTGCAATACTAGTCTATTCTGCATTATCGATGTCAATTCTCGATAATACTACGACTAGGGATATTCAATGATTAAACCTTTATGAATTGATACTGTCTCATATCATCTCAATCCGATACTAATCATATGGACTTCTACCATTTATATTAAAGTAAATAAATTACAAAACGGTAAAAGGCAATTTCATTAATACACAGTTAATTTTGTACAAAAACACAATGCTTTTTACAAACAGTGACGCTATGGGTCATAACTGTCCAACAATCTCCCACTTGGCCCTATAGCCAGTCACTCAAGCATCTAATACCTGAACTATGTACATGTCTTTCAAACTTATGCTGAGGAATAGCTTTCGTCAGCGGATCTGCCATGTTGTCATCTGATGCGACCTTCTCGACCTTCACATCGCCAAGATGTATAATCTCACGAATCAGATGAAAACGTCGAAGAACGTGTTTGGATCGTTGATGAGACCGTGGTTCTTTAGCCTGCGGTATAGCCCCGTTATTGTCACAATACAATGGAACGGGCTCAGCTGCTAACGGAACTACTCCTAATCCAATTAGGAATTTTCAGATCCAAACTGCTTCATTGCTGCTTCTGCTGCAGCAATGTACTCCGCTTCTGTTGTTGAATCGGCAACAGTATCTTGCTTGGAAGATTTCCAGCTCACTGCTCCATTATTCAAACAAAAAATGTACCCTGATTGAGACTTATAGTCATCTTTTTCGGTTTGGAAACTTGCATCTGTATACCCAATTACCTCAAGCTCTCCATCTCCATAGATTAAGAAAACATCCTTAGTTCGTCTAAGATACTTTAGGATATTCTTAACCGCAATCCAGTGACCTTCACCTGGATCGGCCTGATAGCGACTACACATGCTCAAAGCATAGGAGACATCAGGTCGCGTACATATCATAGCATACATGATCAATCCGACTGCCGAGGTGAACGGTATCCGACTCATGTTGTCTCTCTCATCTTGAGTTTTAGGACACATGTCCTTAGATAGATAGACGCCATGTGACACTGGCAACAGTCCCCTTTTAGACTGATCCATGTTGAATCTCTTCAACACTTTGTCAATGTACGTGCTCTGGGAAAGTCCAAGCAGCTTTCTAGATCTATCCCGGTAGATCTTTATTCCCAGAATAAAGGCTGCTTCTCCCAGATCTTTTATGGAGAATTTCAATGAAAGCCAAGCTTTTACCGACGTTAACATGGGAATGTCATTGCCTATTAACAATACATCATCAACATAAAGGACAATAAAAGTCAGTGCTCTCCCACTAACCTTCTTATATACACAAGGATCATCTTCGTTTTGACCGAAATCATATTCTTTTATGATCTCATCAAAATATCGGTTCCATGACCGGGATGCTGGCTTCAGTCCATAAATGGACCGATTTAACTTACAAACCTTGTTTGCAAGTCTAGGCACGATAAAACCGTCAGGCTGTTGCATATAAATATCCTCCAAAAGGTTTCCGTTAAGGAAGGTGATTTTAACGTCCATCTGCCATATCTCGTAATCGAAATATACAGCAATAGCAAGCATTATCCGAATGGATTTAATCATGGCAACGGGTCAGAAAGTTTCGTCGTAATCGACACCATGTCATTGACGATACCCCTTCGCTACAAGCCTAGCTTTGTACGTTTGTACGTTGCCTTCCATGTCGGTCTTCTTCTTGAAGATCCATTTGCATCCAATAGGCTTTACGCCTTCGGGTGCATCAACCAGTGTCCAAACTTGGTTGGTGTACATGGAATCCATTTCGGACTTCATGGCCTCTTGCCATAAAGCAGAATCGATATTTGTATCGCTTCCTCATACGTAGCCGGCTCGTCTTCCTCAATGAGATTAACATCTACATGAGGCGAGATCAGAAACCCATACCTCTCAGGTTGGTTCTTGACTCTCTCCGACCTATGCGGTCCTTATGCAATAGAAGATTGTGGTACAGTCTCATCTCTGATGGACTGTTCTTATTCGTTGAGGATTTTATGCCTGGAACAGTATCACTCCGATTTTCATCGAGTTCTACTTTCCTCCCACTTATCACTGTATTTAGGAATTCCTTCTCAAGGAAAACCGCATGTAGAGCAACAAATACTTTGTTCTCTCGTGGGTGATAGAAGTAATATCCTTTGGTTTCCCTAGGATATCCTACAAATAGGCATTTATCCGATTTGGGTTCAAGTTTGGTACCTTCCAAACGTTTGACGTATGCCCAGCATCCCCAAATCTTCAAGAATGAGAAACCCGGTTTCTTTCCTGTCCATATCTCATACGGAGTCTGTTGAACAGACTTTGACGGAACCTTATTCCAAATAAGAATTGCACTGTTTAATGCATATCCCCAAAAGGAAATAGGTAGCTCAGTGCGACTCATCATAGACCTTACCATGTTCAACAAAGTACGGTTTCTCCGTTCGAACACACTGTTTAATTGCGGTGTTCCAGGAGGAGTCCACTGTGAAAGAATACCATATTCTTTCAGGTAATCTAGAAACTCATTACTCAAGTATTCGCCACCACGGTCCGACCGTAATGTCTTAATACTCTTGCCTGTCTGTTTTTCAACTTCGTGTCGAAACTCTTTGAATTTCTCAAAAGTTTCTGACTTGTGTCTCATAAGATAGACATAACCATAACGCGATGCATCATCCGTAAAGGTTACGAAGTATTCATATCCACCTCTAGCCTGGCTAGACATGGGCCCACATACGTCACTATGAACGTGGGCTAACAGTTCGGTGGCGCGTTCACCTTTACCGCTAAAAGGTGATTTAGGAATTTTGCCTAATAAGCAAGATTCGCAGACGTCATATGAATTTGGATAAAATCCGTCCAAGTACCCACTCTTCGAAAGTGTGGATATGCGAGTCTTGTTTATATGTCCCAGACGACAATGCCACATATAGGTTTCATCTTTGTCACTTATTTTGAGCCTTTTATTTGTTATATTATATGTGGGAGATAGATTTATATTCAAAATATAAAGACCATTATTTGCAACAGCTGTGCAAATTTCTACATCATTTTTATATAAATAACACCCAGTATTTCTAAATACAAAAGTATACCCACATTGGGTTAACATAGATACAGAAATAATATTCCTAGTCAAACTAGGTACATAATAACAGTCATTAAGTTCAAGTACATGCCACGAGGGTAGTTCCAAAACAAAAGTTCCCACGGCCAAAACAGCAACAGGTGTCCCGTTTCCAACACGCAGATCAATCTCTCTTGAAGCCAGTTTCCTGCTAGTCCGCAGATCCTGCACATCAGTACATATATGAGTGCCACAACCAGAATCAAAAATCCAATTTTTAAGACTAGAAGTAGTCATGTTTATTTCAATAACAAACATACCTGAGGCCGGTGCCTTACCCGCCTTTGTCTACTTCTGGAGTGCCTTGTACTCGCGGCAGTCACGCTTCCAGTGACCCCGCTTGCCGCAGTGTAGGCAAACATCTTGTGATTTGTCATTTTGCTTCCCAGAAGCCTTTGACGCTTTAGCCTTGCCCTTGCCCTTATGCTTCTTCTTCTTCACACCTCCAGTTGCCTTGGGCCCATCCCTTGGTTTCTGAGATGTCGAAGCGAAGTGCGCCTCGCACTTGTTTCCTTTAAGAAGCTCATTCTCTCCTTCCTTGAGAGTAGACAATAACTCTCCAAGGGTGTCGTCAGTGTTCATCAAATTGTAGTTTATGATGAACTGTCTCCAGGAATCGGGGAGAGATTGCAAGACCATCTCTACAGTAATCTCTTCCTCAAAGACTATCCCCATAGTGGCTAACTCATCGATGTCAGCAATCATCTGCTCCACATGGGACTCAACAGACATGTCTTCTGACATGCGAGAGCGAAAGAGCTTCGTTACTAACTCATACCTCCGCATCCTCTTGTTAGAGCGATGCAGATCTTGTAATCTCGCCATCATGGTATAAGGATCCAAGTCCCTATTTTGGCGGCGGAAATGCTGAGTCATTGAAGCGAGCATAATGGACTGAGCAGTGTCACAATCATCGCTGTGAGTCTTCCAAAGCTCCAGCTCAAGTGTCTGATCAGGGGTGGGCTTAGGCCAAGATGGTATTTATGGTATACAGCAACCTCTCAGCCCCAAGGACTATCCTTAGGTTCATCTCCCAGTCTGTAAAGTTTGTGCCCTTAAAGACATTCTCTCCCATGATTATGTCGCGGACATTTCCTTTGCCAGTCATCTTGACTACGATAGTCTAACTATCTAGTCAACGATAATTGGGTACAGTCTAACTGTTACATAGAAAAATAACATTATATTAGTCCAACTAATGATATAACTTTTGATGAAATAATTTGAAAACGCGTAATGCTAAGTATCTGAATGAAATTGCAGATTCAATACTAGCCTCCCACTATTTTCGGTGAGCCTCTAACCCTCTGTTGAGTACTCGGGAAACCCAGTTTCCTAGTGGGCTAGGATCCCGTTAAATAACGCACAACCTTGACTTTGGCCAACAAGCTGTATGATATTTAACTAGGTAGATCTCGAAGATCAATTAGATCTAATCCAACTCCTAGATCCGGTAGGTGGACATCCAACTCCAAAACATATATACTTTATATACGCCAATATGTCAAACACATTTTCCTAACCTTTTCCTCTGAATCAACTAAGCATTGGCTTTGGCACAACAAGCTTAATGATTCCAGTTAAGCGGGACCCGTTGACATGGAAAGTTTCGTAATCAATATCGATGGACAAGAAGTGATCTTGACTTTGGCCAACAAATCACAACTTGGACAAGACACCGATATGTTACAAAACCTTCATGATTCAAACACATCCGCAATTGAAAAAGGCCTTGACTTTGGCCAACAAACCAATGCCAATTTTGGATCTTGAGTAAGAATCACTCAACGGAAGGAAAAACGCTTAATATTATATTGAGGGTTCTTTTGCGTAAATTGGCAACCAATTTATTATCTTTGTTAAGGTCTCATCATACACCCTTAAGCATGCTTCTAAAACATCATAAGGCGCGAAAAGTAAATAATAGCGATATGCGGATGGATATATAAACAAATTGTTCCTAGAACAAATCACTCATTTTCCTCTCCCCGGCTAGCACTATTCTACTTCTACCCAATTAAATTACAATAATAGAAACTTCATTGCAATGAGGGGAATTAGGTGAGAAGAGAATACAAAGAGATAATAAGAGACAAGGCTGGACACGCAGGTCCAATTTATAAATTCCAAATCTAATCAAATCGGGTCTCAAATCCCAACTAACATCTAATGTCCGTTTAATTAAAGTCCGATGGGCTTTCAATTGATTTCATTAGGCTTGGGCTTTGGTCAATGTGAGTCCAACCCAATTACCAAGCCCAATAAGGAATCACCCTCATTTGCCATAAAATCAATATCAAACCCATAAGGCCCAATTAAACAAAAAAAAAAAAAACCCATTTATTACATTTGGACTTAATGGTGTGATTTAGGCCCAATTTGGATCCAATCCAATTGGCATAAACCTACTTGGCCCAACCAAGCCCATTATGCCCAAATATAATAGTTTTAAGCCCAATTCAAAATTAAGCCTAATTAATCAAATTTTGAAATTCCAAATTTTATCATTTAATTAATTAAAGTGTAATGTTATGATTAATCATTTAAATCAATATTTCCAAAACATCAAATTAATCCATTAATCATACTTTTATGTTAAATACATGTCCAATATTATTTAATCAAAAAATCAAGTCCCCAACATGCCTCTTGCATTCGGCCAAGGTAGTGAAATTTTACCGATTTCGTTTTCAATCCAATCGAATTACAAATCGTCATTTTATGTCCGTTTAAAGTCATCCAATGATCTTACAAACAACAAAATACCAAGTCCAATGCAAGGGGTAAGATTCGGCCAAGCAATATTTGGGGGGAAAAATTAATCCAATTTATTTTTCATGAAATTGATAATGTATAACATCAAGTAACATACATTTAAGCATATTTAATCAAACCATTTCATCAAATCATGCTTCAATCAATTTTCCCCAAATTTTACCCTAATATATTTCATGCTTTAATAAGGCTCAAGATACCATTGTTGGTTTCTAATGTTTCTTAAACATGTCCCAAGATCATCACAAAGCATGAAACAAGAATGAATAAATTGAAAGAGTGGCGGAATCACACTTACAACGATCGGATGTGATGAAAGCACCAAGAAAAATCCTTCCTTTGTGCTCCTTTGAATTCGGCCAAGAGAAAGATTTGGATGAAGAAAACTCCAAGCTCCAAGTTCCAAGAATGAGATCCAAGCTCTTCAATCTATTCCCTATCACCTTTGTTTGATCCACCAAAGTGTGCTAGCAAGGTTTGCCTTTGAAAATTGAAAAATAAAACCCTAGGTTTATGTTCTTCAAGTTTCGGCCAAGAGGAGAGAAGATGGAGGAGAGAGTTTTGATTTTGTTATATGTTTTTTTCTTATACCAAAAAGGCTAATAAAAGTGGTATATGCCTACCAAAAAAGTCAACACTCACTTTTCCCTCCAAAATCTCATTTATGGCACTCAACTACCTCATCATGAATAGTGACTGCTTGTCACTATTCAAAAAGTGACTAGACAACCATCACACATCAATGACAAGTGATGTGACTCGCGAAGTGATTTGCGATGTGACTTACGGCCGCACTCGATTCAAAATCGGAGTAGCCTCGCAAACACATCCGGGCTCGGTTTCGATAATTCTAAATTAACGAATTTTCCGATGCCTCGTAAATAAATCCAATTTACTATTCACGTCGCTCGTGAATTAATTCTAAATTAATTCGAGTACCCGAATTAAAATCTAATTTTAATTCCGTATCAAAATCCAATTTCGTTTAATATATCGAATATATTATTCTATCGATTAATTCCAAATTAATATTTCTCTCTCCTCAGATAGTACTTTATCCTAGATAACGTTTCTCCGCTTTTAATCCCAGATTAAGTTCGAATCAAACGTCATCGGTGAATCTTCGGGAAGTGACCCAAGAGATCTCCGGATATGTTGGCAGTAAATACGGTCGTCGGACTATCCGAACACGTACGTACCTTGTACTACGTTTTACCGATTTACGAGACACGGTTGGCTTCTAGCAAAGCGCCATGCCTACCTAATTCTCCAGAAATATTCTTACTGGAATATAAGATCTATATCAGGCGTAGTATACCGTAGTATTGCGTATCGCGATCCAGTATCAGATGTCACGTGCAAGGCCTGGGGCTGGAATAGTGTCTGTCCCGTACGAAGCACATATCGGATATCAAGAAACTAGTCTCTTTGAATCGATTAATCATGACCTTGTCATATTATCCCGATGGTTGCAACACTATAGAGAACCAGTTCTGAATCCCTGCGTGATCATCATCTCCATATGTCTGAAGTGATACTTCCATCTTGACATCACATCCAATGCACTACGATTCTCAATAAACCCAGAAGAGGCGTACACAGAACCTGTTAAAGCCCTGGACGACCAAAACCAAAGTTTACCGATTGTCGCAAGCATTAGTGATGCGAGTCTCAGGTTAAGACCAAATACACCTACCCTGATGTGGACTCCCATAGACACATATACATACTACCAATGGGATTCCACGGGGTCTATCCAGAGCGAAGCTGTTTTCCGTACCATCGGTAAAACACAACCTCCTATCGCACTTGCATAAGTATCCTATACTTAAATATATGAGAACTATGTCGTTATGCCCTCACAACGCGCACAAGTTCAATACTAGTCTATTCTGCATTATCGATGTCCATTCTCGATAATACTACGACTATGGATATTCAATGATTAAACCTTTATGGATTGATACTGTCTCATATCATCTCAATCTGATACTAATCATATGGACCTCTACCATTTATATTAAAGTAAATAAATTTACAAAACGGTAAAAGGCAATTTCATTAATACACAGTTAATTTTGTACAAAAACACAATGCTTTTTACAAACAGTGACGCTATGGGTCATAACTGTCCAACAACCTAAGCTCGTCCTAAACCCTAAAAACAGAGAGAAACAAAGGTAGAACATATAGCAAAGAGCCACAAACACAACTTCGATGGAGAATAACGAAGAACTTCACGCCGACATGATGTCTCTCTGATTTATCAAGCTACGTCTTTCTTGTACATGGAGAACTATTCTCATAGGCAAAGCTAAGGATGAACTCTTGTATTTAAACTCTTATGTTCATGTTGTTAATTCTTAAATACTCTTTAACGTTTCATACAATCAATGCTTTGTTATTCTTTATTATCTTATGATTATATGAATCCAGAGATTGTGTTTTTCCAACTTGCATATAGGAATAGTCATGCTTCTTCTATATGTGACTGGAGAACCTGATTGTGACTGGTAAAGTTGTTTTATGAGTTGGTCTTCTGCTACAGTATTGCCTGAGGGTATATTGTCGACATTAGATAAGTCATAACGATAACTTTCTGTGCTGTTAACATAGAGAAGATAATTCATCGATTAACTTAGAATTTAATGTGTTTTGAATTGAATATCTTCCAATTGTTGGTTTGGGATTTGAAACATTCAATTGAGTAATAAAATGAATCAATAACTGAATATAGTAAGTTGATACAAGAGGGATTCTCGACGCTTTGCTGCCTCTCTCTACTGATAATTTCAAGGTATTTTTCATAATCTCTACTTTACATTACCAATTCAATCTATATATTTTCATTAAGTTATTGCTAACGTTTTTGTTTAAGTAAAATTAGTTCCTTGTAACCATCTCTCTGAGGAATCGACACCCTAACTATACTGCGATAACCGCAAGTACTTAAACAAAAAAGTTATTATCAGTGCTAAAAATATTATTGGCTCCAAAAGTTGGATTAAGCCCTGGCGTGCCGGAGGAATAAATCCTCAATGTAAAAACTGACTTCTAACAAACGACTATAAATGAGTTCTTTCAAGCTTGCAAGGGATGGACAATTAGAATTTAGGAGGATGTTAATAATAGACTGAGAAAATAAAAGAAAATTCCTGGAATTGATAACTTTATTAGGGTTGAAAGTCTAAACTACAAAGACTGTTACTAGAATTGAAAATCTTCACTTATATTGAAATTCTAAAATTACTGAGACTGAAAGACTAAGTTGGCTGGAATTAAACTATATTTTAATTACAAAAGAGACTTAAAAAAACTATGAGCACTTTAACTACATAGAGTAATGACTACAGAATAATGATTAACATTGGTTTTTTTGGATCGAAGTGTTGGAAACCTTTTTATGTGCTCCTCTTTAGATTTTATAGTTCATGTAAATAATTTCCTCACAATGCTCCTCAACGTCCTGCACGTTTCCTCTTCTCCTACTAATTTCCCTTAATTGCTTATTAATTTCCTGCATGTTTTCTCCACCTATCCTCCAACATTATGGGTTCTTTGTCAACTTCCTCTAAGTGCATATCAACTTCCTGCTTAATTTACGTTGGTGGAGGAAAGTACATTAGTGGAGGATAATTTTCTCCTTAATTTTCTTTTTCCTGCTGGAATAATAATAACTTTTTGTTTAATTCTGGGATGGATTTCTTGAGGAACTGGATCTTGGACTGTTTTAATTTAGCTAGACTTATTATTTATGGTCTAAACATATATATAATAGTGTTGTAGTAATTAAATGAAGAAGCGATTGAAGTGGTTATGAAGTTTCACATGGCAAAGAGATGCTTACATGTAGAAGTTCAAATTTGATTATAATGTTCTTATTAGGGTCACTAGTTTGGTGATCTCATCTCCTCACAGTAAATATGAGAGTGTAAATTTGAATCTTTACGAAAATTCATGAATACGAGTTAAGAAAACTAAAAAATAAAAAATAAAAATAATTGTCTGTAATAATTTTTGTTTTTGTTTTCCCTCTTATTTCTTATTTCAATCTTAGGATGTGTTGATAGAATAAAATAACAATTTTTTTACGATTTGTTGCATTGCCCTAACGAAATAATATAACAATAATACACTTTAGTTTTTTTTTTTTTTTGGAATTATTGAAAGCCTCGTTGTCAAATCATTCTTTTAGGGCTTAAGCAGAGCGGGTAAAACCTTCGGCTATCCTAGGCTCTTATAAGAAACGCACTTTCTGGATTCGAACTCATGACCTCAATGTGAAATCTTAAATCATACACCACCAAATCACGCGTATTAGAGATATTACAATAATACACGATTGCATTTTATCTCATTTTTGTATCTTGACACCAATTATCACATTAATAAATGGTAGCACTTAATACATTTAACAAGTCTCTTTCTCTCCTCTACCTCTCTCCAATATTATTAACCTTCGTTTTCTATCAACACATCTCCTATATGCTTCATTATTATTACAACTTTCATTGTCTATCAATCTTCTTTTTGCTTGTTATGGGCATCAATGTAATTTAATAATTGGTAGCCATATTAGTCATTGTTGGATTAGTTGTCTCTAAAAGCAAAACTTTTTTTTTCTCTCTCTATCACTCCCAAAAGTTTAAATCTTTTGTTAATCATTTATTACAATCACCTTCAAAATAAAAAATAAATAAATAAATAAATAAATAAACTTTCATCATTGTTGTTTAATTATGAAAATCACTTTCTTAATAACCATCTAACAATTCTCCCAAAAGGATTACAAAATTACTTTTGAGCTTTTGTTGATACATCATCACAATTAATTTGAGCATCAAATATGCTTCAATGCTTTATCTTAAGGTACTAAATGTTGCCATATTCTCCCCAATTATTACAATGAGATTTTTATTTTCTTTCTTTTTGTGGTAATTGAGGAGGGTTTGTTCCCCAAATTGTTATGATCAATTTCAAAAATATATTTCGACCAAATTTAGGGAACATTTCAGGTTATATTCGAGTTTTGTTAAATTTCGATTGGTTCGGTTCGGTTCAGTTTGATATTTGGTTCTATTTAATTCGTTTTGATAATTCGATTCAGTTTGATTATGTTTAGACAGTACAACTAGTTATATCAAACGATAAAATGACACAGGATATATTAATTTATTATGTATAATATGTTTTTTTTTGAGATGTTCTCATACACTTATAAAGAATTATTCAATTTATAATTAGGAATAATGCATGTACGGTTGTCCATTTATGAGAAATTTTATGAATTAATCACTTATATATTTTTTATTTAAATCAAAATATTAACTCAAATATGGTTTGTTAAGGGATGAAGAGTAAGGTAACATAACAATTTTATTATGATATGTACCATAATCTCAATCTATAATTTGTGAATATTCTTGTATAAAAAGAAACAATAGAAAAGTACATTTGTTAGGGGTGGTGGACATTTCGAGTTCATTTTAATTTTTGATAAATTTCTATTTTGTTCAGTTTGATTTCGAAACTGTTCGGTTTAGGAATTTGAAATCATTTAATTTTTATCAAAATTTTACTTCGTTTGATTCAGTTTAATTTGGTTTGATTTCATTCGGTTCAAATCAAACTATTTGCTTAACCTTATATAAACTAATGATAGAGATACAAACTCTCTTACAAATCTTTTATGTATAAACTCAAAGTGTTGTCAAAGTCAAATTATTAGTTAGATGGTTTTACTTGGACCCTCTTCTTAATTAAATTGTATTTTTATAAAATTATTTGTATTAACACATTAATTTGTGGCAGAATTAATCGAACTCAAAAAATCAAACCTAATTGTTGGATCCTTTTTTAAAGGAAAAGGTAAACCAAATCCAACCAATTTAATTCCTCTCCCTTTTTTTCTTTTTTTTTTTTAAAAAAAAAAGATAGGTATAATAATAATTTTTTTTTTTGTAACACTACCTAAACCAACGTTGTCCCCTCCTAAATATTATTCATGAACAAAAGAAAGATATAATTATAAATGGTCATGCTAACGAGTACCATAAGATTATTTATTAAAAATTTATTTTTGGAAAATTTTGACGCCACTTTTATGAGAAATGTAAAAAATTATCAAAATATAATTATTTTTTCCCTTTACTCATTAAATTTTTTCTAAAATGGATTTTCAAAGAATACCTTTAGCATTTCTCAATTATAAATTATAAATAAATAATTATAAATTTGGGTAATTGAAGGAAAGTAACAATAATAATTGAAAAAATAGACAATCCCACGTGGATTGATGAGGTGGGATCGGCTTGATTTTGAAAGGCCACGAGAAATTGAGAGAGAAAAGAGAGGAAGAAACTTTGTTCGTTGAATATGGCCTATTGTCAACGGCCATAGTTGGACACGTGGCAGAAATATGGGGACGGTCCCCCACCCTGAAATGAAAAATATTTTAACCCGTTTCTCGAAAACCCCTGGCCCTTGATTTGCATGGGATTTGGACTGAGGGCCCCACAGACAACCATATCGTTTCACGCCCATTTTTTATTTTTTATTTTTAAATATAAATCACCGCGAACCACCTTATTAATTATAATAATAACACTTTAATTTTTAGAATTATAAATATATAAGTTTAATTTATATCATTAAATATTTTTTTAATTGAAATAATTTTTTTTTTACTATCTTTACACAATATTTGGGATATTCAAGTAATATACTAATCAGAAGAAAAATGAATCAAAATTAACGAAAATTGTGTAATAACAGTAGGGATGGTAGCTAGGATGTCCCATCCCGATCGGTGCTCGTCTCATCCTAATTACAATTCGGAATGATAAATCTGTACTGAATCTCAACCGATTTTTAATTTGGGACGAAAAATCATCTTAATTATATAAGACCGAATGGTCCGGGATCACAATCTCAATGGGGATTCGGGATATTTTAGAATAAAATTTAGGATTCATGATATTTTTTCGTTCTGAATTCTGACAAAATTTTATTCGGGACCAACAATCATCCTGAACCTCGATGGGAATTTGGGACATTTGAGGATAAATTTTGGATTTATGACGATTTTTTTATCTCAAATCTTGACCGAGAATTTTATTCGAGACTAAGAACCATCTCAAATCCCGATCGGAAATTTTATTTGAGATGAAATTTCATCTTGAATCCCTGATCGGACTCGGATCTCTATCATGATTCGAGATTTTCTGTCAACTTTAAACAATAGGGACTAAAAGTTATATTTTAAAAAATATAATGATTAAAATATCGTTACGATAATTTGTTGAATAATTTATTGTGATTTTTCATAAATAAAATATTCTAGCTTGTTAGAGCGGAATTACTTGCTCAATTGATTAACAACATATTAATAACACGGATTAAAGTAATAAATGGTCATATATACTTGGAGCGGTCCTAGATAAATTTAAAGTATGTGATCCTTTACCGGTTAAAGAGAGATTTTTTAATTATTTTTTTATTACAAAAGTATTAATTTTAACTTTATATTTGGGACTCTTAAATTTTACGTTAGAAGTCACAACCGACCATCTGCATGGACTGTTTCTAGATCACCCCTACATATAACGAATATATATCTCGTGTTTCATCATTTATACCTTATCAAAAAAAAAATTAAAAAAAAAGTTCCATCATTTTATTCAAGTGATTTATAATTAAAAAAAAAATCTTTTTTTTTCTTTTTATATAAAAAAAAAAAAGAGGTTCAAAAGGGGATAATTATAAAAGGAAGGGAGCAAAGAAAAGCAATATTATAATAGAATAGAGTAATGTTAAAGTGAACTAACTTTAAGAAGAATATTACGCTATTATTGTTTGTATTTGTAGTTCTTCTTAGAGAAGCACTATACAAGTGCTTTTCTAACTTCCTCTATTTAATATTAATATTAATATTATTATTATTTTCTAAAATGCTCTACTATTTGTTTTTCTTGTTACAAAAAAGGGTCCATGACAATAAAAGCCAAACCAAATAAAAAGATTCTCATATTTTTTATTTTATTTTTTTTGTGGGAAGAAAAAGTGGAAGGCTAAAGATAATGTTGAGTGAGTCCCTATTAAAAATCTCTTTCAACTTCATAAATTCTTTTACAAACATTCCTAACACAGTAGTACTTGTAATAAAGATATTTTATTTCATACAGTTTTTGAAAATATAAGTTTTAGTCATTTTTGTTAAACATGTTCAATTATTTTTAAGTTTTTTTTTATCTGATTAGTGTTAAATGACTTGAATATCTCACATTGAACGATAATAAAAATTTATTTCAAAATTAAATAAAAATTTAACGGCATATACTAAAGTATGTAATTTCTAAAATTACAGGGATTAAAGTTTGTATTTCTAAAGATACAGAAATTAAAGTGTCATTTTGTCATTCTATATAATAATTGGATGTTATTTTCCCGATATTTGTTTTTTTTTCTTTTTTTGGAAACGTTGGAAATCTTGTTATTAAATCACTCAATCCGGACTTAACCAGAGCATGTAAAATCCCGACTGGCCCAGACTCTTACAATAAATACACTTCCAAGACTCGAACCTAAAATTTGATAACCAAATCATAAGTCTGCCACTAACTCACAACCTATGGGGACTCGTGATATTTGCTTTCTTTTTGAAAAATAGCTATAGCTTGCACGCGGAAATCTTCTCGCAACAACAATAATGTCAACAAGTACCATTTCAATTCTTCAACGACCCATTAATTTCACTTCCCACAAAGTAGCTTTCAATTGGACTTGCAATTTTGCCTTATCATTGACATGAGATGAAATGCATGGAGCAATAAAATTATTATTGATGTGAGATGCATAACATAAATAAATAAAAACAAGTGCATAAAAGTGATTATGTGACAAAAAGTGGTTTCATATGGATAAGAATGAAGAGAGAATAGCAAATTAGATTAATGCAATTTAAGAGAGGATAAACTTTAAGATATACCCACAAATTGTTTTAATGTAAAGACCATTAATTATTTTATGAACTTAAATTTACTCTTTTTGGTTTATTCTTCTAGCTAACTAGCTTAAATTAGTGCTTTTAAGTCATGGTATAAGCTTGACGTGTTGTCACAAAAGGACGTGGTTTGGTGGTGTAGGATTCAAAATCCTACATTGAGTTCGAATTCAGGAAGTGTGTTTCTTATAAGAGCCTGAGATAGTCGGAGATTTTACTTGCTCTGTTTAAGCCTGAAAATGGTGGTTTGACGGTGAGATTTCTAACGATTCCAACGTGTTAAAAGGAAATACATTTATGAGCAATGTACATGCCAACTTATTATAATTGAGCCACCCACATGCATTTCAACATCATCAACCAATTTATATATGAGAAGTGAGAACCCTAAATGATGTGTTGCCATCAACTCCAATTCTCCAAAACCAAAAGAAAAAAAATGGTTTCTTGTGGTATAAGCACTAAAATCACTTTTGGAGAAAAGCAGGTGAGTTGTTCAGAAGCAATTCCTCGCCGAGTGTAGATTGGATGGTGCTTCAGAGAAAATCAGTAACAGGAAAATCATGATTATAGAGGACAGTGTTCACGCAGTTACGGAAAAATATAGTAACAAGACGGTTCCCGTTATAAGTAGGATTTAAGAAAAATCCTGATATATAGTGCCTATTTTTTAATACAAAAAAAATGTTATTAGGATTCAAACTCGTGATTAAGTGAAGACATGATCTTTTACTTTTGGTACAAGAAAAAAAAATTTGAGACCTTATCCTCGTCCATCCATTCCATGCCATAAGTTCTTTTTTGAAAAATGCTTTCTTTTCTTTTTAAATAATCTGAAAATTCTGAAAAACGTTTTCTGAATTTGTCTCTCTTTTCCTGTAGTTATGTCTGGACTCTGGAGACTGCTATAATTGTCGCTGACTGAGCTCCTGAAAATCTGTTTTCTGAAAAACAAAAACATTTTTGTTTGTTTTACGAGACAATGGAAACAGCTTCTGATTCCACCTTATCTGTTCTGCCACTCCATAACAAACTTGTTATGGCCTTTCATCAGTTTCTTTGATTCTTTATATCAATTCCCAGATATTATTTTTTCTGCAACAGATTTATAATATCAAGGGAGTGAAGAATATAATTAGTCAATGTAACCAAAAGTTGGTATCCTTTTTCTGAAAATAATAATTTTTTTTAAAAAAAGAAAAAGATAGGAGTTCATAGTGGGTAGCTTTTATTTCTTGTTTGCAGTTTAAGTAAAATTGCCCATGGGGCTTCAGTTAGCAGGTTTCATGGCAGGAATATTAATTAATCAAATTCCAATAAAATATGATAATTAATAAAAATAGCAAAGAAATTAATTAGAAGGGAAAAAGGCTTTCCCAGAAACATGAGCTGATTTTGTACATGGCTAATTCAGAAATCCCTATGCATGATGATAAATTAACAACAGTTAAAAAGCCTTTTTTTTTTAAAAAAAAAATAATAATAAAACATTACATGGGGGTTAAACCTAGAAAGAGCTCTTAACATTGACCTAAGATGATCACAAAAACAGTTATTGTGAACTTCCATGAGACTCTAAACAGTTTGAGTCTTTCCATTAATTTCTTCAATTGATCTTGTAGTAGCCTTCTTGTTGTTGCTGCTCCATTGTTTGTGACCAAGAACCCACTTGGGACATTTGGGACTGAAGTAGTTTGACACAACCCTTGAGTTCAAAAGCTCAACAATGGGTGCAAATTTCACACATCTTGGTGTCTTGTATTGGTTTATTGATGCACCTAGGCCAATGGCATAGTCCATGAGCTTGTCAAATGTGCCTTGCTCAACAATCTTGATCTCAAGTGGTCCAATTGATTTATCACACACACGGCCTTGGCGGTAGACACTGTTGAGTGATTCTTCAATGGTTAAGCAACAGTCCTCAAAGACTGAGGGAGGAATTGGGGTTGTCCCATTGAGACTAAGCTCCCAATATAGCACATAGTGACCAGGAATTGTTGTGGTATCTGCATAGCTTGTGTACTCAGCTACTGCTGCATCAAATGGCACCAAATGACTCACTGCATTTTTCACAGCATTTTGTAGCTCAACCTCATCAGTCTTGTCAGAATCAATGCTTAGCACCACATTTTTCCTGCATATGAAGTTGAATTGTGGTGCCTTGTTCTTGAATCCAGCTACCCTTAGCACATCACCAACTCTATAGCGATAAAGCCCTGCAAATTAAAAAAAAAAAAAAAAAAACATTTAAGTATAACATGTAAGAGTAAAAATTGAAATGGTTTAAGAAAAATCAAAAAAGAAAGAGAAATTTACCAGCATATGTGGTGACCACAAGCTCATATTCTAGGCCAAGTTTGACATCAACAAGATCAACCAATTCTTGTTGCTCCTTCTCATTGAGTGTTTTGGGCATGGAAATAGAGTTAGTGACACCATTGTTTCTGTGAACAGGCAAGAACTCAAAATAGGCCATGGTAGGAACAAGGGTATAAGAAACTTCACTTGGCTTGCAAAGTGGGTTAAGATTGACACCAAAGTAGCACTCAGAGGAAGCATACATGGTGCAAACAAGAGGGAGGCCATTGCTATAATAATCAAGAGTTGGGATATACTGTGACATTGTCCCTGTCACAATTACATCCACATACTTTGTGTTGGGCCATAGCCTTGTTATTATCCCTTGCCAGGAATCCTTACTGCATTCATTTTCAATAAAATCAGCAAGTTTTGGGTCTGGTTTAAGGATCTTCATGACAGATTCCCTAACTGATGGGTCAGTAATTTGGGAGTTAATAGTGCCAGTTCTAATATCTTTAACAAGAAAAGGCCAATGTTTCTGAAGAAATCTAATTGCCCTAATGAAACCAGAGGCAAAAACAGCACCAACCCTGAGAACTTCTTTGTTTTGGCAAAGGCCACAGAGCATTTGAGAGTACATGCTTTGGCATGAATCAGGGCACAAAATGGTTTCATTTGGGCTAGTGTAGTTAGTATATGGGTCATAAGGCCTCTCTTTGAAATGAGAGCTCTTGTAGTAGCTAGTTAAAACTGGGCGAGCCACAAGGCCACCGGGAGTCTTTGCCTCAGATTTTATGAACAGAAAGTACATTCCTTTGCCTTTGTCTAGGCCAGGAATAAACTGGCTCATCACTGGCATCAATAGGCTATAAAGCAGTGACCTCCTCTCAAGTTCTTCCTCAATAGTTGGCATCAACTTTCTTTCACCTCCTGATGTGCCAGAGCTACAAAAACCAAACAAACCCATTAAGCCAGAACATTTAAAGAAGCACTTAAAACAACATATAACTCAAAAGATACAAAATTCATAACAACCCATAAGCCAAAACTACCAAAAAAAATCCATAAAAACCATAATTTTGAGATTTTGAATGTTAAAGCTTTGTGCTTTTACCTAGTCAAGAACTCAGAAATGGGCTTAGAGCAGAGGATTGGAGAAGTATCTCCATTGGCAATACGATCGATATCTGCTTGGATATCTTCATAAGTGATTACAGGCATGATTTTTTTGAAAGATTCTCTAGCAGTCTGGCCATTAAGGCCATTCCTTTGCAAGTACTCAACATGAGCATTGCGTGAGAGGATCTCTGAAAGAACCTTTTTTTGAACCTCGTCAGCGTTTGCAGTAACATTTTCAATGAACTCAAGTTTCTTCTTGTTCATCTCAGCAAGGTTATAATCACCATACTTTAATGTGTTCTTTGGTGCTTCAGGCATGGTGGTTTCTGCAGTTTTGTTTGAATTAAGAGACAAAATAAAACTCAAGAAAGAGTTTTTTGTTTGTGAGTGAGAGAGAGCAATGAGACTAAAGAGAGGCTTTTTGTTTAGTCTTGGTTGAGGAAAAAATGAAGAGAGAAGTGGGTATATATAAAGGGAGTATTGAAGGTGGCTACAGGGGCGGCTTTGAGATATATTTTGAGGTTTATATGAGAATTCTTAAAATATGAAGTTATCCATAAAAGATAAAAGAATAATTTTTTTTTTAAGATTAAATTCTTAATTTTAGATAAAATTTTAAGGTTACAATCAATTATCCGTGCCGGCTATTCTCAAATCGTCTCTAATTAGATGATAAACAAATAATGCAATTGAGGATATTATTGTAAGTATGTTTTTCTTTTAGATCATCATATCATCTAATTTCCCTTTTTAGAACATGCTTCTTTTATGGTCAAATTAACATCTTAATGAAAAAAAAATGTTTTGAGTCATGCAAACACTTACTATCAAGCAATAATTAGTTCTTCCAATGCCCTTTTGTTCAATTTGGTTATTTCTGTAAATTATTAATGCCAGAAATTTCACCGGTTACTTGGGTACTTGTACTGTGGGTGTTTCACAAAAAACGGCGTTATGTTTAATATCTCGCGTATTGTTAAGTCAATATATCGCGATAAAATCTAGTAGAGTGAGGATGGTGTGAGTGTGAGAGTACGGTAAATAATTGGGGGAGTTTCTTGTTGCGGTATCCAAACGGGACCACCCAGCTGGCTGCCAAGCTTGATAGGTTGACACGTGTAATATGAAAATAATAACTGCAAAGAGGCATAATTGGATTGTCAAAAAATCTCATATTATAATTGGGTTCCGAAACTCATACTGATTGATGATGATTTTGTATTCTAATTAAAAATAATAATAATCTTACATGGATTCGAATATTAAATTTTGATTGAAATTCAAGATCTCATAATGAAATTCGAAATAATTTTTCATCATTATTAAAAGATCAAAAAAAAAACGAGATGATTTTTATTCTAATTGCCAATCCTAGTAATAATATAACTATCTATTGAATGGAGCTAAATGATCAAATTTCTTTAGAAACGAGTTTAAAAAATCAAATATAACTTTCATTTCTTCTATGATCTTTTTTGACATGGTGAATTTTAAAGCAAGATCCGTCCTCACCATAAGCGGATATTATAGACCCAAATAATTAGTGATCAATGTCTTTAATTTTTTTATTATAATATTATGTTATAGACATAGATCTTAAAATATAAAAATGATATTGGGCCTTGAGGATATCAAGGCCAGTCTTGACTGATAGTCAATAATTTCTCTCATTATATAGTGAATAAATCTATAAATAGCATAATTTAATAACTTTGTGAATAGTATTGATGCTATAAATTAACTAGACAACATTACATGATAATCTTGCTCACCATGATATGAGTAATATTACAATTCATGTCATTAAAATTCAATTATTATTAGATATTTAGACCCACATTCTCGTTAATTAAGCCAAAGTCTTATTTATATCACATTAAATGCATATGTTTATACACAACTAGCAAAGACGGGATGAGAAGTGTTGTTATGGTCTATAATTTGTTCTATATTGGCTAAGTATGAGATTGACTGATTCTTTATAAATCCATGGGTTCACTCTCCTTACAAATTGATTTTTAAGAATGAATTATATTTATGGGTTTCTAACAAGTGGTTATAGAGCCAATACCATACCCCCCAGTTGCAGTCGTGCGACATACGATCTATTTGTCTCACATTAACTAAATATGTGATTGGTTGATGCTTTATATGTCCATGAACTCTATTTGCCTCACATTGGTTAAGTATATATGTAACAAATGTAAGATCTAATTAATAGGGAACATATTTGATTCTCTTTTCTATTAGATGTGAAAAGAGAGATAGTGATGAAGGTTGAATAAAAGAAAATTGGCAAACCTAACCAAGGGCTGCAGTGGATGAAAGAAAGAAATAGACCCATAACTAAATTTGCACTAATTTTGAGACTTTATTGCGTATTGAGAAACTATATTTGGAAAGAAACTTCATAGTTCATGGAAGCCTAGTGGACTGCATGTGGACATAAATTTAATGAATTTCTTTCAATACTTGTAATGACAGGTTTTTTATCACAAATGCCTTGCTAAGTTGGTTAAACTTAGACATCAATTATCATATATATATATATATTTTTGCTTTCAAAGTCAGTCAATTGTGTTCACAATTTCTCTCTTGTATTGAGTTTATCAATCCTAGACATAAAGTTTGACAATAATTTATGACACAATACAATGTATTTGATGGTAAATTATATAAGTTGTCAAAAGTCTTTTTAAATAGTTTATTTTATTCATTTTATAACGAAAATGTGAAAAGGATAATGCATTCCGATAAGATTTGGGACTCTAGAAAAATTCCTAAAATAAAGTATCTATCGATAAAGATAAAAAAAAAGCATATTATAAACTTAAAAAATGAAAATTTCTTAAATTTCGACCTTAATTTTGGGTTAGATTTTAAATTCCAACCAACCACAATCAACCACATGAGTAGACTATCCCCAACGCTGCTTATAAACATGCTGATAGAATAAAAGATAAAATGATATCGGTCTTATTTAAAATTATACGAAAATAAAAGTAAAATTACGTCGTTTTATCTCTAGTATGTTGTTACTTCAGGTCCCCAAGATGTGTTGCTTGATGGCAAAGGACTTAGAATTTGATTGTCAAATCCCAGATTTGAGTCAATGAGATACATTTATTGTAAGAGTCTGGAGCAGCAGTATATTTTATATACTATGTTTAAGCCTGAGTCTAGTGATTTGACGACAAGATTTCCAATGTTTTAAAAAATATATATATATATTGTTACTTCAGCATCGCTAATTTATAATACATACATACACACATATGTTAAAATTATATATCTCAAAATGGGTTCCTCTTAAAATCTAAAATTTCACAAACACTCATTGAAACAAAACCTTGATTGACTTTTTTCTTTGAAAATATGTTAGTTTCACTTGCTTTATCAAGAAATGGCATTGATAATGATGTTGAAGAAGCATATATTAATTAATCATAAAAACTTGATTCTTGACTAAAATTAATGCAATTTAATTTAGCACCGCATCCAAATTCTCATATAACTTTTCATTGTAATTAAACTCATCAAACATGTTAATCAATCGACAATGATGATCGACAATCAAAGAAGCAAGAAATCGCCACGTAATTAACAAAATCACCTAAAGTTTGAACAGCAGCAGCACCATATCCTATCCCTATGGGCTTCCCCCCAGAATTCAGGAGTTGTTGGGTATCATGTTGGCATCAGTGCCACGTCACCACCAAGGCATCCACCATGGCACCATGGATGACTCTCGTTTCGCCACGTGTCAAGCTCTATTCCGACAGATCCCACCCTGAATTCTTGCATTGACCGGTCAAACTTACAGGATCGGTAATATAATCGGACGGCCAATAAAATTTTTTTTAAAAGGAAATAATTGTGGGGCCAGTTATTTGGTGGGAGTTTAAGATTTTAATTAGAACATAATATTATAATATAAAAAAAAAATTATTTTTTTAAAAAAAAATTATAGATAGGTCGTCTCGCGTGTTTAGCCTCGAGACCGGTCTAAGTGAGGAAGAATTAGGGGTGGGCGGGTGCATCGAGGCAGGTAGGCCCGCACCCAAGTGGGGGCACACTTAGTGCTTGATGTTAGTGGTTGTGGTGAGAATGTGTGGGAGACAGAGACAGTAATGAAGATCTTTGACCGTTGATATTTTTATTTTATTTTGTGGATTTTTTTTTTAAGTTTTAACATCTCGAGAAGAAGAAATATGGCAAGAAAATGGAATATAAAAAATCAAAAGACGTGAATGTAGTAAATAAAATAATAAAATAAATTTAAACATGAATTAAAAAAATAAGAAATAAAAAATAAAGAACCCTCAAATCCCTGCTCTTGTATATCCTGTCCCCCATTGTTCCAGCTCTCTTACTGTTCGTCCTTACCTGTTGGATTAACTGATTAATAATTGGTTTAGTTTTTTGGATTACGAAATTAATATTTATAAATATATGTGCAGTCAATAATTGATTAAGATTAAGGGCATCAGTTCTGCTTCCAAGGTCTAAACTAAAATATTCAATTTTACTTTTTTTAATTTATGTTTTTTTTTTTTTTTTTTGCCTATTGCTTACAGTAATGAATATACAAAATCCTAGACCTAGCTAGTTTCTTTTGAGAGTGAATGTATATTAGCATGTTCAACTCTAGCAATAAAATTCTCTTAGAAATACTAATACTTGGTAATTACAGAGTCCCGATATTGTCTGGGTCTGATACCATTTTGAGTTTTTGAGTTTTTTTTTTTTAATAATAAAAAACGAACTGATTGGTCATTAGTTATTTTTAAAATATATATTGGGGGTACCATCAAGTAGTTCCACCTCTGCTCACGATACTTTACTTCTACAAATGCTCAGGGCAAATCCAGTCTAGTCATGACCTACTTACCCCTCCCCCCAAATTTTTTAATTTCCTTATTTTCCTTGTAATTTTACAATTTTTTTCTTTGTAATTTTAAGATAAATAGATTTTGCCCATAACTTTAAAGGCTTCAAATTTGACTCCCCTCAATATTCAATTCTGGGTCCGCCCCATCATGAGTATATTTGAGAATGCTTTTAGAATAATTTTATATAGAGATAAAATGAGTAAATGATGTTGTCATACTTCAAGTATGGTGATGGAAAACCTAATAAAATGACATGGACATAAAACATAAAGGGAGATAAATATTTTACTAAGTTTATTGAGATAATGATTTAGGATATTGTACAATAACATGATCAAAATGATCCACCAAACTGACCAATTAGTTTGTAAACTAAATTTAAAAATATTTCTTTGAACATCGCAAGGCATATACATTCATGGTGGGTGCGTTTACTAATTGATGATTGGAATGAGTTGAATCAGAATGAGCTGGAATCAAGACAAGAAATGAGAATCAAAATAAGTTATTTACTTGAGTTATAAGAATCAGAATCAATTATATTCTCATTGATGTTGTAGGTGTTCAGAATTAGCCCTGCAATCAAGGACACGTGTCAACGTATATTTGAATCTTCCTGAGCACGTCTCCTCAGTGAAACTGCTGCGAAGCAAGCTCAGATCCAGCAAGGAAATGACACCTATTATTGTACTACAGTACTGGTGGGCATGAGATGTCAGGCTAACCCCCAAAGTCCGAAGACTTCTGGAGAGACTAGGGTTTGACCAAGGAGGTTAGGCCCAAACCCAGAACTCCGGAGTAACATCACTCCGGGGTGGAGGAACTCTGAGCTGAATATCATCTGATCCAGACCTACTCCGGAAATGACTCACTCTGGAACCTATCATAGTACGTTAGAAGCATTCTGACCTTGAAATTAGTACCCTGAAATACATAATATCACATGTCTTCATCCGAAATTAGTGGACTTTAATGACAATTCACCTATCTTAACATGCAAGCATGATTTAGCATGCATAATAACAGGTGTGATTACACCTAATGTCATATTAGAGCATGTATCACATCAATTATTGCACCAAGAGGACAGTCCAATTATGGACATGTGTCAATTAGAAATCAATACCTACACATGTATGACCATATATAAGCCAATGAAATTGTAGAAAACGGGGTTATTACTCACTACTATAATTAGAGCAAAAGCATATTGCACACTGATTAATAGTTTAATTGCAAACATAAAGGAAATGAAGATTCTAATCAAACAACACACTCGTGCATGCCCAAATTGCAGAAAACATCCAGAGCAAAGCTCATAATTCAATTGGATTTTTTAAAGGTCAGACCCAGTGAATTAAAGGTACCCAACACTCTTTCTCTATCTCATTTTTACCGTCCTCAGATGTGTTTACTTTGTCTTATAATCAGAATGATTGTTAACAAGTTATAAAAATTCACTTATTAGAAAGTACCCTTATTTTTTATTAATTAATTAATATTATTATTTAAATAAAATAGATAATTTCAGAATTTATAAAATATATGAAAGACATAAATGATTATTCAAAGAATGAGAGTCTCATTCCTAACTTTCTCATGGATTCTCATTCCTCATTTTCAATTTTGATATGATTTCCACTCACCCACAAAGTTTTAAATGCAAGTCGAGGGATATATTCATCTTTTTTTTTTTTTTAATTAATCAATCCAATAGTAAATGCAAAATAATGGGTGTAGTAGGGTCATTAATACAAATTAAACAACTTAATTAAGAAAAAATTTATAATTAATATGTGAATAACAAATTAAATTTAAATTTTATCCATTTCTTATCTTTAAAAAAACACCATTGTATTAATTAATTAAACAACTTAATTAAGAAAAAAAATTATAATTAATTTTGTGGTCCCAAATTTCTTTCTTTCTTTTTTTTTAAAAAAAACTTTGGGTTTGTTAATATGGGATGATAAAGAAATTTCTCAGATCCATAAAGGGATGTATTATCGCTGAATAATTAAGGCAGGCAAACTGATAATTTTTTTTTGAAACTTGATCAAAAGCACTTTGGAGCTTGTGTTTTATTTTTAATTCTTATGTAAAACTAGATCGAAGCTCAGGTTCCAAGAGTAAAGAAGACAACAGCGGCATGCAAATATAATGTGCCCAATGCCCAGTGACCTAGCCGTATTTAATTACACACCCACCATTATAATTATAGTTATAATTGTTCGTTTTCAACCAATAATATGTGGATTTTTAGCTAACGAATAAAGATATTTTGTGTTGACCCGCTCTTATGTTACCTATCAATGAAACTTCGATACTATTTAGTATAGAGTATTAATTGATAATATAAACTATCTAATAAATATTGCATCGAGAGTATAAGTTAATTTGTAAGCTCACCAAATTCTATATCAAACGATACATTCTCTAAATTCTTTTTCTTTGATATTTTTACTAGAATTTCATATTTGTTATTAATTTTATTTCTCATTAATTATTTTAAGACAAATAGTATGCTAAACCCTAATATTGTTGAGACTATTCATTACTAAATAAATAAAAATGATTATAAAAAATTAGATTTTTTTTAAAAAAAAAAAAATATTATCGTTTCGGTTCCGTCAATGTTCAATTATTGTAATGACTTTAGGTGAAAAAGAAATCATAAGCAACACAATGATGAAATGTTTGAAATCTGATACCGAAATAAGCAAAATGTGGCAATTAAATTGTTGAAGCCTCTATAAGGCATTTCGGGGCAAATTCTTCATAATCTTTTATGTCTCAAATTCTATCCCCCTGCCTTCTTCAATGAGTATCCAGTTTGAAATTGTGAGCCTTAGCACTACTGGCGGGCCATGTTTTTTTTTCCCCGATCGAGTCACTTGGTGACATTTTCATTTTCACTGATTACGATAAATTTTGATAATAACAATTAAATATTATAATATAAATGGATGGAACCCTAGAAAATATAGGAAAAATGGTCAATAAATGGAAACGCCTATATTTTATACAGTAGATTTTGGATTCAATTTCATGGTGGTATAAGTGGAAGAACTCACATAATTATTAACTATAAGCTTTTATTCTCATAATCTTCGAATCCTAATAATAATGATCCGACAAGCGAAAATCAATTTTTAATCTCTATATCAATATTCAATCATACAACACTTTGCTAAATAACCCTAGTACCGTCTTATCAATTATAGTTTGTTTAAGGTGGTTCTTGCTTGTTAAAATTATTTTAAAAAAGTTCGAGAATCTCTAAATTTAGGAAAAATAAATAAACAAATCAATTTTCCAATATTGCTATTTTTTTTTACCTTGCCGACACAGACAACATCATCACCATTCTTGTTCACCACCACCATCATAATATGTAGAAAGAAGAAATGAAAAGTGCGCTCGTGAGATAATCCACGCAAGCGGTTAGATGAGATCTTATAATATAACTCAAATTTAGGGTTCAAATTTAAAAAAGATAAAATTAGTTTATATATATATAAATAAGACATATATATATATATATATATATTTTAATCATTTATTGACAAGACCTTATTTTAAAATTAACATACGATCCAAAATTTAGAATAACTCAAAATCGCTAAGTGAGATAGTGCATTACAACACACAAGGATAATAATGCTGGTACTTAGGCATGTACCACCATTTCGGACATGTCCTTACAACATTCTCATGATCAAAAGCATACAGAAAAATAACAAAGTGTAATTTATCTGTAAAGAAAAAAATATAAATGCCATTCCATGCATGCACCAAGAACCACACATAGGTAAACCTAGTAACCCCTTCAATAAAGTGAAAATCAATATTAAAAAAAAAAAAATTTCACCCAGTACCACCAATACTAAAGCTACAGATACATATGCATATTTTTACATTTTTTACTCAAAAAATTTTCAATCATGTATCATAAATTCTCATAGGTTTTGTGAATGTGAAGTAAAACCATCTCATGTATCATGAATTCTCATGGCAGTTTGTTGATCTATTTGGATAGAAAGAAATCATTGAATTTTAAGAAAGTATCAAGAGAAGCTAGCTATCTTTATTCGCTTTAAAATTCTTAAGCTCATCTCTATATGGTTATCCTTTAAGCATGAAAACTTTGATTTCTCTATGGCAGATTTAGTTCATTCCCCTCATCTATTAAATCTTGGACATATTTTTAGCTTTTCTCCGGTTTTTATCTAGATGTCTCTTTTACTTGTCTTTTTTTTTTTTTTTTTTTTTTGTATGTTTGTGTAAAATCGTTTGACTGAATTTTTTTGGACTCATATATTTTATTAGTCGTTGATATAATTAATATTAACCTCCATTCTTTTATAAAAAGAAAAAAAAACATTTGCTCATAATTGTGCTACCTTTTTGACGTGTCTGCGTAATGTTACTGTTGTTTTTATAGTTTTATTGAATTTGTGG
>SKCR01030517.1:0-173571 GCA_019454045.1 Zanthoxylum bungeanum
CTAGATCCTAGTTTCAGATCTTGGAGGATAGCATAGATTCACACCCTCGGTTCTAGTTCAGAGCTTGGGGGACGGCATCTAAATGACGGTGGAAATTAAACCATGAAATCTATTCCCCAATAATTAAAGATTTCAATAACAATAATGAGATTTAAAGGCACCATATTTTTTTTTTGAAATGGATACCAACTTTTCACAATTTTCATAATTTCTGTAGAATGTATGTATATCTTTAAATAATGTGGGGTAATAAAATTCATACTGTAAGATTTTTACAGTGGTTTATTTAGACGAGAAATAACCTATGCATGCTTCTGAATGACAAAACTGAATAATATTACTTATCTCATTGTTCGGTATGCATTGTCAAAAAATTTGATCAGGGAAATACTTGAATTGACATGGATATTCCCATTAGAATCTTTTGACTTCGGTCAAAAATTTCTTATTGTCTTGATGGCTCCAAGTTGTAGGTATTTCTCATATTGTAAGAAAATTAATAATATTAACAAACCAAAGTATTGTATTTACAGAAAATAAAAAATCATCAAGAAAAGAGTCATTGATAGGAGTTGTGTCAATTTATGACTCATTTGTGAGTCTCAATAAATGAACTGTAACTACATTTTACGCTCATTTTTATCATTAATTGTGAGATTGAATTATTGAAGTAATAAAATCCACCGTATTAATCTTGGCTTTGCATCCTGTTTAGACATCAAATATCTAATAGCAGCATGGTCAGAATAAACAATGGTTGATGAACTAATTAAATATGATCAAAATTTCTCCAATGTAAATATTTTAACAAATAGTTCTTTTCCTATGGTAGTATAATTATTTGTGCACTGTTTAAAGTTTTACTTGCGTAATAAATTACATACAACATACTTTCTTTTCTTTGTCCTAATACTGCACCAACTGATAATCAGTGGCATCACACATTAGCTCAAAAGGCAAAGACCAATCAGAGGATTGCATGATATGAGTAGAATTTAAAAGACTGATAATCTTTTTAAATGATTTTTGACATTCTTTTCTCCGTTCAAATGTTGTATATTTTAATATGAGGTTACATAATGGTACTAAAGTTTTTAATAAACCTTCTATAAAATCATGTATGTCCTAAGAAGAATGGATTTCCCTTCCTATTTTTGGAGGTGGCAATTTAGAGGTCACCTCTATTTTTTCCATCTCAACCTCAATATCTTTAGATGACACAATGTGACCCAAAATAATTACTGTATCAGAAAAGTTTTTTGAATCAGTCATGAAATGAAATTTTTCTCAGTTTAACACAAGTCATTCTTTTCACATCTCTTCAAAAATATTTCCAAATTATTTAAGCAATTATCAAATGAATTCCCAAAAATAATTATATCATTCATAAAGACCTCTAAATAATATTCAACCATGTCACTAAAAATACTTAACATGCATCGTTGAAATGTTGTTGGTGCATTACAAAGTCCAAAAGGCATTTTCCTAAATGTAAATATTCCAAATGGACATAATGTGGTCTTTTTTGGTCTCCTAAAACAATGAGAATTTGATAATAACCTGAATAATCATCAAGAAAGCAATAATAAGGATTTCTTGCTACTCATTCCAAAATTTGGTCAATAAATGGTAAAGGAAAATGATCTTTTCTAGTGGCGTCATTTAGTTTTCTATAATCAATACACATACGCCACTAGATGAGATTCGAGTTGGAATTTATTCTCCTTTATCATTTTTTTACGATAATTTTTCCAGACTTTTTAGGCATAACTTATGTAAGACTTACCCACTTACTATTGGAGATATGGTAGTTAATGCCTGTTAGACATTATGACCCATAGCGTCACTGTTTTGTAAATGATATTGTATTATTGTACAAAATTAACTATGTGATAATGAAATTGCCTTTTTCCGTTTTGTAATTTATTTACTTTGATATATAAATGGCGAAAGTCCATATGATTAGTTCCGTATTGAGATGATATGAGACAGTATCAATACATAAAGGTTTAATCATTAAATATCCCTAGTCGGAGTATTATCGAGATCGGACATCGATAATGCGGAATAGACTAGTATTGCACTTGTACACGTTGTGAGGGCACAACGGTATAGTTCTCATATATTTAAGTATAAGATACTTATGCAAGTGCGATAGGAGGTTGTGTTTTACCGATGGTACGGAAAACAGCTTCGCTTTGGATAGACCCCGCGGAATCCCATTGGTAGTATGTCTGCGTGTCTATGGGAGGCCGCATCAGGGTAGGTGTATATGGTCTTAACCTGAGACTTGCATCGCTAGTACTTGCGACAATCGGTAAACTTTGGTTTTGATGGTTGGGGGCTTTAACCGGTTCTGTGTTCACCACTTCTGGGTTTATCAGGAATCGTAGTGTATTGGGTGTGATGTCAAGATGGAAGTGTCACTTCAGACATATGGAGTTGATGATCGCGCAGGATACAGAACTAGTGCTCTATAAAAGGTTGCAACCGTCGGGTCAATATGACTAGGTCAGGATTGCCCGATTTAAAGAGACTAGTTGCTTGATGTCCGATATATGTTTCGTACGGGGCAGACACATTTCCAGCCCCAGGCCTAACATGTGATCGTCCGATACTGGATCGATGTACGCAATACTACGGTATGCTACGCTTGATAAAGTTCTAATATTCCAATAAGAATATTTCTGGAGAATTGGGTAGGCATCGCGCTTTGCTAGAAGCCAACCTTGTCTTGTAAATCGGTAAAAACGTAGTACAAGGTACGTACGTGTTCGGATTATCCGACGGCCGTATTTACTGCCAACATATCCGGAGATCTCTCGGGTCGCTTCCTGAAGATTCACCTATGATATTTGATTCGAACTTTATTAATCTTGGATTAATTACGGAGAAACTTTATCTTGGATAAAATGCCTTATTTTGAGAGAGAACGATTAATTTGAAATTAATCGGTAAAATAATATATTCGATATATATTAAACGAAATTAGATTTCGACGCGGATTTAAAATCGGATTTTAATTCGGGCAAACGAATTAATTTAGAATTAATTCGTTAGCGACGTGAATAGTAATTTCGCTAGGCGTAATTATTTAATTTACGTCGCGACGGAAATTCGTTAATTCGGAATTAGCGAAACCGAGCCCGAAAGTGTTTGCGGACACATTCGTATTTTGAAATGAGTGGGACCCGCAAGGCACATCGCGAAGTCACATCACTTGACATGACTTGGTGATAGATGTCACAAGTCACTTTATTAAAGTGACATCTAGTCACTATTCATGATGTAAGTTGGTGAGGGCATTTAATGCCTTTTTGGAGGGAAAAGTCTTTTGAATTTTTGCAAAGGATATACCAAATATTTGGTATTGGTTTTTTCATTATTCTTTTAGAAAGAAAAACATAGAAAACAAAACTCCTCCCTCTCTCTCTCTTGGAATGCCGTGAACTCCAAAGGCAAAAGGGAAATTGATTTTCTTTTCTCCATTGTTGCTAGCACATTTTATGATCAAAGGAGGTGATAGGGAAACCATCAAAGAGCTTGGAATACACAAAGCTTGGAGCTTCCACTCATTTTCTCCTCTTGGCCGAACCTAAAGGAACTTGGAGCTTCAACCTTTTGTTCATCTTCTTCATCACAAAAGCTTTGTAAGTATGATTCCGCCATGCTTCAAGTTTATTATATATTCATTTGTTGTATTTCATATGCTTATACTTTCCTTGGGACAAATAATAGAAACCAACAATGGTATCAGAGCCATGTTTAAGCATGAAATACATTAGGTTAAAATTTGGGTAAAATTGATTGAAGCATGTTCTTGTGAAATTTGATGAATGAGTATGCTTACATGTATATAAAATGATATTATATGGAATCAATTTTGAGAAAAATGCATTGGATGATTTTTCCCCAAAAACTCAGCCTTGGCCGAATGGGTGTATCCATGGGATGTGTTGGAATTTTTTGTGTACAAGATCATTAGATGACTTAAAACGTATACGGGACGTAGATTAGTGATTCAATCGGATTGAAAAACAAATCGACACAAAAATTCTCACTTGGCCGAATACTAATGGACATGAAAATGGACTTGATTTTTGTTCAAATTAATGTTGGACATATGTTTTGAACAAAAGATGATTAATAAATTAAATTGGTATTTTTGAAATATTTGGTTTAATGTATTAATCTTGGTTTTACACTTTAATTAATTGAATTTTAAAGTTTGGAATATTGAAATTTAAATTAATGGGCTTAATTGTAAAATTGGGCTTGTATTATTATATTTGGGCATAATGGGCTTGGTTGGGCCAAGTAGATTTGGGCCAAAAGGATTGGATCCAATTTGGGCCTAAATCACTCCATTAAGTCCAAATATAGTATAATGGGCTTTAATGTTTAATTGGGCCTTATGGGCTTGAAATTGATTTTGTGGCATTTAAGGGTGATTCCTTATTTGGGCTTGGTAATTGGGTTTGACCCATATTGACCAAAGCCCAAGCCTTAATAAATCAATTGAAAGCCCATCGGACTTTAATTAAACGAACATTGGATGTTAGTTGGGCTTTGATACCCAATTTGATTAGATTTAGAATCAAAGTCTTTAAAGCACATTAAAAGTGTAAACATTTAATTTGGAATTAAATAATTGAATTAGTATTGAATACGAATTAAATTAGATTTAATAAGTAGTTCGATATAATTCGCGAATTCGTACCTTATGTACTTATTCTCAAACGAGTTGGACTCGCGTAAAATCAAAACCGTTGTTTGAACATTGGATGATCACTTTAACAAAGACTAATTAATTGGATTAGATTGGTTGTATAGCATGTCTTGATTGAATATATATGTATGTGATGTATGAATAGTGTATATCGGATGGATATTAGAAGGGAAAGGGTAATTTTAGAAATTATTGTAAATTTAGAATTTATAAATTGGACCTGTGTGTCCAGCCTTATCTCTTTTATCTCTTTGTATTCTCTTCTCACCTAATTCCCTCAATGCAAATGAGGTTTCTCTTATTGTATTATGTAATTGGGTAGAAGTAGAATAGTGCTAGCGGGGAGAGGGAAGAGAGTGATTTGTTCTAGGAACAAGTTGTGTTATATATCCATCCGTATATCACTATTAATTTACTTTACGCGTTTTATCATGTTTTAGAAGCATGCTTAAGGGTGTATGTTGATGAGACCTAACAAAGATAATAAATTAGTTGCCAATTACGCAAAAATCCCTCAATCTATATTAAGCGATTATCCTTCCATTGAATGATTCTTGTTCAAGATCCAATTGGCATTGGTTTGTTGGCCAAAGTCAAGACCTTGTCAATTAGGATGTACTTGAATCATGAGAGTTTTGTTCCACATCGGTGTCTTGTCCAAGTTGTGATTTGTTGGCCAAAGTCAAGATCACTTCTTGTCCAACGACATTGATTACGAAACTATCCTTGTCAATGGGTCCCGCTTAACTGGAATCATTAGGTTTGTTGTGCCAAAGCCAAGGCCTAGATGATTCGGAGGATATGGTTAGGAAAATGTATTAGATACATTGGCATAAGTAATATGTTTAGGACTTGGATGTCCACCTAACCGGATCTAGGAATTGGATTGGATCCAATTGATCTGTGAGATCTACCTAGTTAAGTAGCATACAGCTTGTTGGCCAAAGTCAAGGTTGTGTGTTATTTAACGGGATCCTAGCCCACTAGGAAATATGATTTCCCGAGTTCTCAACAGAGGGTTAGAGACTTGATGAAAATAGTGGGAGGCTAGTATGTGAATTTGCAATTTCGTTCAGATACTTTGCCTTACGCGTCTTTCAAAATTATTTCGTCTATTTATTAAAATTAGTTAGACTAATACAATTTTATTTTTCTTGTAACAGTTTGACTGTACCCATTTTATCGTCAACTAGATAGTTAGACTGTCGTAGTTGAGATGGGAAGCAAAGGAAATGTCCGCGACATCATCATGGGTGATAATGTCTTCAAGGGCACAAACTTTGCTGACTGGGAAATGAACCTGAGGATTGTCCTTGGGCTGAGAGGCTACTGTACACTATACAGACACCTCTCCCGCCTAGACCCACTGAGCCACTTGAGCTGGAGTTATGGAAAACTCACAGCGAGGATTGTGACACAGCTCAGTCTGTTATGTTGGCTTCGATGACTCAGCACTTTCGTCGCCAGAATAGGGACTTGGATCCCTATAACATGATGGCTAGACTGTATGATATCCACCGCACCAACAAGCGGATGGAGAGGTATGAGTTGGTGAAGAAACTCTTCCGCACCCGAATGACTGAAGGCGCATCAGTTGAGGCCCACGGGACTCAAATGATCGCCGATATTGATGAGTTGGGCAAGTTGGGAATAGTCTTGGAGGCTGAGCTGACTATAGACATGCTCTTACAGTCACTTCCTGATACTTGGAGACAAATCATAATCAACTACAAGTTGATGGACACGGATGACACTCTTGAAGAGCTGTTATCCATGTTGAAGGAGTCTGAGAAAGAACTCCAAAAAGGGGGCAAGCGCGAGGCGCACCATGCATCGACCTCTCAGGCGCCAAGGGCTGGGCCCAAGGAAACTGGAGGGGTAAAGAAGAGGAAACATAAGAACAAGGGTAAAGGCAAGTTGACAAAGGCTTCTGGGAAGCCAAGGGACAGGTCTCAAGATGTCTGCCTCAAATGCGGTAAAAAGGGTCACTGGAAACGTGACTGCCGAGTGGGCAAAGGATAGAGGGAGGATATCAAGGCAGGCAAGGCTCTAGCCTTTGGTATGTTTGTTATTGAAATAAATATGACTACTCTTCTAGTCTTAAAAATTGGATTTTTGATTCTGGTTGTGCTGCTCATATATGTACTGATTTGCAGGATCTGCAGAATAGCAGGATGCTGGCTTCAGGGGAGGTTGACCTACGAGTCGGAAACGGAACACCAGTTGCTTTTGGGCTGTAGGGACTTTTGTTTTTGTGGACTGCCCTCGGGGCATGTACTTAAACTTTTGAACTGTTATTATATACCTAGTTTAACTAGGAATATCATATCTGTATCTTTGTTAACCCAGCATGGGTACACTTTTGTATTTAGAAACACTGGGTGTTATTTATATAAAAATGATGCAGAAATTTGCACTGTTGTTGCAAATAATGGTCTTTATATTTTGAATATAAATGAATCTCCTAAACATAAAATGACAAACAAAAGGCTCAAAGGAGTAATCTAAAAGATGAAGCTTACATGTGGTATTGTCGTCTAGGACACATCAACAAGACTCGCATATCCACACTTTCGAAGAGTGGGTACTTGGACGAATTTGATCTTAATTCATATGATGTCTGCGAATCTTGTCTTTTAGGCAAAATGCCTAAATCACCTTTTAGCGGTAAAGGTGAACATGCCACAGAACTATTAGCCCTCGTTCATAGTGACGTTTGTGGGCCCATGTCTAGCCAGGCTAGAGGTGGATATCTTTTTTTCGTAACCTTTACGGATGATGCATCGCGTTATGGTTATGTGTATCTAATGAGACACAAGTCGAAAACTTTTGAGAAATTTAAAGAGTTTCGACACGAAGTAGAAAAATAAACCGGTAAGAGTATTAAGGCATTGCGGTCGGACCGTGGTGGCGAATACTTAAGTTATGAGTTTCAAGATTACTTGAAAGAATATGGTATTCTTTCACAGTGGACTCCTCCTGGAACACCGCAATTAAACGGTGGTGTGTCTGAACGGAGAAACCGTACCTTGTTAGACATGGTAAGGTCGATGATGAGTCGCACTGAGCTACCAATATCCTTCTGGGGATACGCATTAAACAGCGCAGTACTTATTTTGAATAAGGTTCCGTCAAAGTCTGTTGAACAGACTCCATATGAGATATGGACAGGAAGGAAACCAGGTTTCTCTTTCCTGAAGATTGGGGATGCTGGGCATATGTTAAACGTTTGGAAGGAACCAAACTAGAACCCAAATCAGATAAATGCCTTTTCGTGGGATATCCTAGGGAAACCAAAGGATATTACTTCTATCACCCACAAGAGAACAAAGTATTTGTTGCTCTACTTGCATTTTTCCTTGAGAAGGAATTCCTAGATGCAGTGGTAAGTGGGAGGAAAGTTGAGCTCGATGAAAATCGTAGTGATTCTGTTCTTGGCAATGAATCAACGACGGAATATGAACAGACCATCCGGGATGAGTCTGTACCACAATCTTCATATACACAAGGACCGCGTAGGTCGGAGAGAGTCAGGACAGTACCTGAGAGGTATGGGTTCCTGATCTCGTCTCATGTAGATATTAATCTTATTGAGGAAAATGAACCGGCTACGTATGAGGAAGCAATACAGAATATTGATTCCATTTTATGGCAAGAAGCCATGAAGTCCGAGATGGATTCCATGTATGCCAACCAAGTTTGGACACTGGTTGATGCACCAGAAGGCGTAAAGCCTATTGGATGCAGATGGATCTTCAAGAAGAAGACCGACATGGATGGCAACGTACAAACGTACAAAGCTAGGCTTGTAGCAAAGGGGTATCGTCAACAATATGGTATTGATTACGACGAAACTTTCTCACCCGTTGCCATGATTAAATCCATTCGTATTATGCTTGCAATAGCTGCATATTTCAATTACGAGATATGGCAGATGGACGTTAAAACCGCTTTCCTTAACGGAAACCTTTTGGAGGATGTTTATATGCAACAGCCTGACGGTTTTATCGTACCTAGACTTGCAAACAAGGTTTGTAAGTTAAATCGATCCATTTATGGATTAAAGCAAGCATCACGGTCATGGAATCAGCGTTTTGATGAGATCATAAAAGAATATGATTTCGTGCAAAACGCAGATGACCCTTGTGTATACAAGAAGACTAGTGGGAGAGCACTGACTTTTATTGTCCTTTATGTCGACGATGTATTGCTTATAGGCAATGACATTCCCATGCTAACGTCGGTGAAAGCTTGGCTTTCATTAAAATTCTCCATGAAAGATCTGGGAGAAGCAGCCTTTATTCTGGGAATAAAGATCTACCGGGATAGATCTAGAAAGCTGCTTGGACTCTCCCAGAGTACATATATTGACAAAGTGTTGAAGCGATTCAGCATGGATCAATCCAAGAAGGGATTGATGCCAATGTTACGTGGTATCTCTCTGTCTAAGGACATGTGTCCTAAGACTCAAGAAGAGAGAGATAACATGAGTCGGATACCATTCGCCTCGGCAGTCGGATCGATCATGTATGCCATGATATGTACGCGACCTGATGTGTCATATGCTTTGAGCATGTGCAGTCGCTATCAAGCCGATCCAGGTGAAGGTCACTGTATGGCAGTTAAGAATATCCTTAAGTATCTTAGACGAACTAAGGATGCTTTCTTAATTTACGGAGAAGGAGAACTTGTGGTATCTGGGTATGCCGATGCAAGTTTCCAAACCGACAAGGACGACTTCAAGTCACAATCCGGGTACATTTTTTGTTTGAATAACGGAGCAGTGAGCTGGAAATCTTCCAAGCAAGATACTGTTGCCGATTCAACAACAGAAGCGGAGTATATCGCTGCATCGGAAGCAGCAAAGGAGGCAGTTTGGATCAAAAAATTCCTAATCGGATTAGGAGTAGTTCCGTTAGCAGTTGAGCCCGTTCCATTGTATTGTGACAAACGGGGCTATATCACAAGCTAAGGAACCAAGGTCTCATCAACGATCCAAGCATGTTCTTCGGCGTTACCATCTGATTCAGGAGATTATACATCGTGGCGATGTAAAGGTCGAGAAGGTCGCATCAGATAACAACATTGCAGATCCGCTGACGAAGGCTGTTTATCCGCATATGTTTGAACGACATATACATAGTTCAGGTATTAGATGCTTGAGTGACTGGCTATAGGCCAAGTGGGAGATTGTTAGACATTATGACCCATAGCGTCACTGTTTTGTAAATGATATTGTATTATTGTACAAAATTAACTATGTGATAATGAAATTGCCTTTTGCCGTTTTGTAATTTATTTACTTTGATATATAAATGGCGAAAGTCCATATGATTAGTTCCGTATTGAGATGATATGAGACAGTATCAATACATAAAGGTTTAATCATTAAATATCCCTAGTCGGAGTATTATCGAGATCGGACATCGATAATGCGGAATAGACTAGTATTGCACTTGTGCACGTTGTGAGGGCACAACGACATAGTTCTAATATATTTAAGTATAGGATACTTATGCAAGTGCGATAGAAGGTTGTGTTTTACCGATGGTACGGAAAACAGCTTCGCTTTGGATAGACCCCGCGGAATCCCATTGGTAGTATGTCTGCGTGTCTATGGGAGGCCGCATCAGGGTAGGTGTATATGGTCTTAACCTGAGACTTGCATCGCTAGTACTTGCGACAATCGGTAAACTTTGGTTTTGGTGGTTGGGGGCTTTAACCGGTTCTGTGTTCACCACTTCTGGGTTTATCATGAATCGTAGTGTATTGGGTGTGATGTCAAGATGGAAGTGTCACTTCAGACATATGGAGTTGATGATCGCGCAGGATACAGAACTAGTGCTCTATAAAAGGTTGCAACCGTCGGGTCAATATGACTAGGTCAGGATTGCCCGATTTAAAGAGACTAGTTGCTTGATGTCCGATATATGTTTCGTACGGGGCAGACACATTTCCAGCCCCAGGCCTAACATGTGATCGTCCGATACTGGATCGATGTACGCAATACTACGGTATGCTACGCTTGATAAAGTTCTAATATTCCAATAAGAATATTTCTGGAGAATTGGGTAGGCATCGCGCTTTGCTAGAAGCCAACCTTGTCTTGTAAATCGGTAAAAACGTAGTACAAGGTACGTACGTGTTCGGATTATCCGACGGCCGTATTTACTGCCAACATATCCGGAGATCTCTCGGGTCGCTTCCTGAAGATTCACCTATGATATTTGATTCGAACTTTATTAATCTTGGATTAATTACGGAGAAACTTTATCTTGGATAAAATGCCTTATTTGAGAGAGAACGATTAATTTGGAATTAATCGGTAAAATAATATATTCGATATATATTAAACGAAATTAGATTTCGACGCGGATTTAAAATCGGATTTTAATTCGGGCAAATGAATTAATTTAGAATTAATTCGTTAGCGACGTGAATAGTAATTTCTCTAGGCGTAATTATTTAATTTACGTCGCGACGGAAATTCGTTAATTCGGAATTAGCGAAACCGAGCCCGAAAGTGTTTGCGGACACATTCGTATTTTGAAACGAGTGGGACCCGCAAGTCACATCGCGAAGTCACATCACTTGACATGACTTGGTGATAGATGTCACAAGTCACTTTATTAAAGTGACTTGTGACACTATTCTTGATGTAAGTTGGTGAGGGCATTTAATGCCTTTTTGGAGGGAAAAGTCTTTTGACTTTTTGCAAAGGATATACCAAATATTTGGTATTGGTTTTTTCATTATTCTTTTAGAAAGAAAAACATAGAAAACAAAACTCCTCCCTCTCTCTCTCTTGGAATGCCGTGAACTCCAAAGGCAAAAGGGAAATTGTTTTTCTTTTCTCCATTATTGCTAGCACATTTTATGATCAAAGGAGGTGATAGGGAAACCATCAAAGAGCTTGGAATACACAAAGCTTGGAGCTTCCACTCATTTTCTCCTCTTGGCCGAACCTAAAGGAACTTGGAGCTTCAACCTTTTTGTTCATCTTCTTCATCACAAAAGCTTTGTAAGTATGATTCCGCCATGCTTCAAGTTTATTATATATTCATTTGTTGTATTTCATATGCTTATACTTTCCTTGGGATAAATAATAGAAACCAACAATGCCTACATCAAGAAGTTTAAGAACTTTTGTTTTTACAAATTCTTTCATGTGAGGGTTTAATCTTCTTTAGGGTTGACGATATGTCCTGACATTAATTTCTCAATGTATTGTAGGTGTGTTATCAAATGATTAATGTCTTTTATATCTCTTAAAGTCCATCCAATTGCCATTTTATGTTCTCTTAACATTTTTAACAACTTACCTTATTGATCACTTGTGAGGGAGGAAGAAAATACCACAGGGTAAGTTTGTTCATCTCCAAGAAATGCATACTTCAATCCTTTTGGATAAGTTTTTTCTTCTTCAAGTGTTCCTAATTCCTCAAACGTTTGCTTCCCCATCGTCTTCCAGTACCTATGTAGAATCAAGTAAATAGAAATCATTAGAAATATCTGAATCTAATTATGTACTTGATTCAAGAAAATTAGATGTAAAATTTTCATAGGGTCAGGTAAACTCCCCTGAGTATATTCCTCCAAAATTGGTTCAATTAGTTCCATGCTCTCGTTTTCACTATCATCATCATATGTTTGTTTGCAAATGTTAAAAATATTAAGCTCCTACGTCATATTATCAAAGGATAAATTCATGATTCCATTCTTGCAGATAATTAAAGCATCAGCTATCGCTAAAAATGGACGACCATGTATTACATGAATTGGCTTATAACTGTCTGCTACAAGTTGTGTTTCTAAAATGATAAAATCCACATGATATATAAATTTATTGACTATAATAACAAGTCTTCCACAATTCCTTTCTGTACCTTAACTGATCTATTGACAAGTAAAATAGTAGTTGAAGTTAGTTTTAACTCGGCAATATTAAGTTTTTGGTAAATCGAAAATGGAATCAAATTAACACTAGCTCCAAGATCAAGCAATGCATGTTCAAATTTATAATTTCCAATAATACATGAAATTGTTGGACAACCACGGTCTTTGTATTTCAATGCATTATCGGTTGAGAGAATGGAACTTACCTGTTCAGCTAGAAAAGCTTTATTTCTTACTTGATGTTTTCTTGTAATATTGCACAAGCCTTTCAGAAATTTGGCATAAGATGATATCTGTTTGATGACATTTAATAAAGGAATATTGACCTTCACTTATTTGAATATTTCATATACCTCTAGGGAGTGGTTCAATTTTTTTTCAATACTTGAGGAAATGGAGGTGCATGTGAAAAATCGTATCATCAACGATAGGTAATGGTTTATCAACTCTTTCCTTACCATCATTCTTTTTCAACTTTATGAGGTTCAAGAATAGGTCTTTGGATGACCTTATCACTACGAAGAGTAATATTGACTATTAGAACTACTCTCGTGATGGTTTTGATGACTCTTGGGGTTTGGTTGTGGTTATGCATGAAGCTTTCATTTCTCATTAATGTTCAATGCATATGTCATTTTGGAAAAAGTATATTTAAGATCAATCAATGTTTATATATTTTGGTTATTGATAGCTTTTTATTTCTCAATGAATGCATGCAAAGTATACTCAAGAGTTTTCCTAGGTGGTGAGAGGTATGGTGCATAATTCTAAGAATTTTGAAAATTTCGGTGTACCTAAGGAGGTTGTTGCAATGGTTGTACATGGTTATCATTCCTCCATTGAAGTTTGGATGGTTTCTCTAACAAGAATTGTAGGTTTGAGAGTATGAGTTTGGATTTGGTCTCTAAAAGGTGTTTATGAAATTGACTTAGTTATGGAGGCATTCTTGCAGGGCTGGCAAGGTTGGACAAACTTCTATAACATGTTTATTTGAATTAAATATTTTACATGTGATTTCGTGAATTGACTTGACATGATCATTCTTCCTCATTTCTAACGCCTCAACTTTTTCGCTAGAGATGCATATTTAGCTGAAAGATCATGGTCTTCCCTAAGGTTATATATGCCTCTACCAGATGACTTAGGTTTTACAGACGACTCATAAGTACCAACTGTGTCTCAGTGTTGTGTATTATTCGCTATGTATTATAGATAATCTAGTTCATCTTCAGGATTTTTGTCCCTAAACTCACCATGATATATTACTTCTAATACTTGTCTACTTTGGGGTGTTAAACCCTCGTAGAAAAATGAAACTAGCCTTCATGTTTCAAAACCTTGATATGGATAAATATTTAACATTTCTTTAAATCTCTCACAACATTGGTAAAGTGTTTCCTCGACTCTTTTGTAAAAGTTGTGATTCTCATCTTAAAGAAGTTTATCCTGTGAGGCGGAAATAATTTTTTTGGAAATTGCTATTGTAAATCATATCATGTTCTGATGGATCCCGATCGAAGGTTCTACAACCAAATTCTAGATTTATCCTTTAAAGAAAAGGGAAAAATTTGAGTCGAATTATATTCACGCTATAATTTTAGTCTGTGCAAATATTATATACCTCTTCAAATTCTCTTAAGAGCTGATAATGATTTTTTGATTCTACACCATGGAATGTGGGTAAAAGTTGGAAGACACCCGGCTTCAAATTGAAACGTAATGCATCTGAGGGGAAAGCAATGCAAGATGGTGATTTTGTCCTAGTGGGATTCATGAATTCTCTAAGTGTCATAGGATGATTAAGATCGTCATGTTAAGACTCATATTCTACCTGATCAACTGGATTTTCATCTCAGCTATATGGGTTTTCATTTCGATTCTCGGCCAATTTGTCTAACGATGGAAGTGATGGAGATCCTCTATTTAATCTATCGCTGGATGATCGAGAACAATGTCTCATGCAACCTAAATACAGACGATATGTCAAAATATACAAATGGAATACTTACAAAAGGAAAAAATAATAATAAACAAGTGCAAAAAGTAAAAATGAATGACAAAAGAACAAAAAGAAGAAAAATACAAATGTAGTGATTAATTTTTAGCTTGATGAATTTTTGTTTTGCAGGAAATTTAGATATATATATTTGGAAACTCATAAATTATTCATGATTGCAAGGTATATTTTGAAAAAAAAAATTGGATGTTTGTTAATGAATTTGTGTTGAATTTATGAAAATATGTAAAGTGTATGGTTAATGTTTTTCTGATTTGTTAAAAAGCTTATTCAAAATAGAAATCGATTTTTCATTTTTGAAGTCAATTATGTTTTATCATTCCCGACTTTGATGACTGAGCTGTTTGGAATGTAGGGGTTTAGGAGTATGGGCCAAAGAAATATGCGGCAATGCACTAGCCAGATGATTGATATAGAAATGGATCATGGAAATATAGGGTATATGCTTCATGAGCCCTGTGTTGTTTTGGGGGTTGTTGGTTTATATTGATGTCCCAAGATCATTTTAAGCCATGAAATAAAATGAATATAACAAGAAGTATGGCGGAATCAGACTTACAAAGATCGGCTTTGGATGTGATGCTCAACAAAAATTTCCTTCCAAGATGCTCCAAGATTCGGCCAAGAGAAGCTTTGTTGAAGATAATGAAGATTCGGCCAAGGGAAAGAAGTTCCAAACTCCAAGCTTTTCAAGATCCAAGCTCTTGTGTTTGTTTCTCTAACACCTTTGTTTGATTATTGATGTGCTAGCAAAAGATGAAAGAAAATCAAATCTTCCTTCACCTATGGAGACTCACAGTTTTTGCTTGAGAGAGGGAGAGAGTTTTTGTTTCTTTGTTTTCTAAAAACAACAATAATAAATTAAAACAATTACCAAAGTTGGTATATGTTTTACAAAAGTGAAAAAGCCAAAATTTTGGCTCCAAAAACTCATTAAATACCCACAACCACCCACATCATGAATAGTGACAGCATGTCACTCACAAAAAGTGACTTTGACATCTACCACCTTTATATGACAAGTGATGTCACTCGTGATGTGACTTGTGGGCCCCACTCGTTTCGAAATATGAGTGGGCCCACAAACACTTCCGGACTCGGTTTCGCTAATTTCGAATTAACGAATTTCTGTCGCGACGTAATTAAATAATTATGCCTAGCGAAATTACTATTCACGTCGCTAACGAATTAATTCTAAATTAACTCGTTTGCCCGAATTAAAATACGATTTTAATTCCGCGTCGAAATCCAATTCGTTTAATATATCGAATATATTATCTTATCGATTAATTCCAAATTAATCTTTCTCTCTCTTCAAATAGTACTTTATCCAAGATAAAATTTCTCCGTAATTAATCCCAGATTAATAAAGTTCGAATCAAACGTCATCGGTGAATCTTCGGGAAGCGACCCAAGAGATCTCCGGATATGTTGGCAGTAAATACGGTCGTCGGACTATTCGAACACGTACGTACCTCGTACTACATTTTTACCGATTTACAAGACAAGGTGGGCTTCTAGCAACGCACCATGCCTACCCAATTCTCCAGAAATATTCTTACTGGAATATACGATCTTTATCAGGCGTAGTATACCGTAGTATTGCATATTGCGATCCAGTATCAGATGTCACATGCAAGGCCTGTGACTGGAATATTGTCTGCCCCGTACGAAGTACATATCGGATATCTAGCAACTAGTCTATTTGAATCGGATAATCATGACCTTGTCATATTATCCCGATGGTTGCAACACAATAGAGAACCAGTTATGAATCCCTGCATGATCATCATCTCCATATGTCTAAAGTGATACTTCCGTCTTGACATCACATCCAATACACTAAGATTCCCATTAAACCCAGCAGAGGCGTACACAGAACCTGTTAAAGCCCTAGACGACCAAAACCAAAGTTTACCGATTGTCGCAAGTAGTAGCGATGTAAGTCTCAGGTTAAGACCAAATACACTTACCCTGAAGCGGACTCACATAGATACATACTACCAATGGGATTTCGCGGGTATATCCAGAGCAAAGCTGTTTTCCGTACCATCGGTAAAACACAACCTCCTATCGTTATCGATGTCCAATCTCGATAATACTACGACTAGCGATATTTAATGATTAATCCTTCGAGGACTGATACTGTCTCATATCATCTCAATACAGGAACTAATCATTAGGACCTCATAACATTTATATATCTAGGTGATCTAATCACAAATGATAAGAGTGCAATCTCATTGTCACATAGTTAATTTGTACAACAACACCATGATCTGTACAAACAGTGACGCTATGGGTCATAATTATCCAACACTATGTACATGTCGCTCAAACTTTTGCTAAGGAATCACTTTCGTCAGCGGATCTGCCATGTTGTCATCTGATGCGACCTTTTCGACCTTCACATCGCCACGATGTATGATCTCACGTATCAGATGGAAACATCGAAGAACATGCTTGGATCGTTGATGAGACCGCGGTTCCCTAGCCTGCGCTATAGCCCCGTTATTGTCACAATACAATGGAACGGGCTAAGCTGCTAACAGAACTACTTCTAATCCAATTTGGAATTTTCGGATCCAAATGCTTCCTTTGCTGCTTTAGCTGCAGTAATGTACTCTGTTTCTGTTGTTGAATCGGCAACAGTCTCTTGCTTGGAAGATTTCCAGCTCACTGCTCCATTATTCAAACAAAATATGTACCCGGATTGCGACTTACAGTCGTCTTTTTCGGTTTGAAAACTTGCATCGGTGTACCCAGTTACCTCAAGTTCTCTATCTCCATATATTAAGAAAGCATCCTTAGTTCGTCTAAGATATTTTAGGATATTCTTAACCGCCATCCAGTGACCTTCACCTGGATCGGCCTGATAGCGACTACACATGCTCAAAGCATATGAGACATCAGGTCGAGTACATATCATGGCATACATGATCGATCCGACTACCGAGGCGAACGGTATCCGACTCATGTTGTCTCTCTCATCTTGAGTTTTAGGACATATGTCCTTAGATAGATAGATGCCATGTGACACTGACAATAGTCCTCTCTTGGATTGATCCATGTTGAATCTCTTCAACACTCTGTCAATGTACGTACTCTGAGAGAGTCCAAGCAGCTTTCTAGATCTATCCCTGTAGATCTTTATTCCCAGAATAAAGGCTGCTTCTCCCAGATCTTTCATGGAGAATTTCAATGAAAGCCAAGCTTTCACCGACGTTAGCATGGGAATGTCATTGCCTTTAAGCAATACATCATCAACATAAAGGATAATAAAAGTCAGTGCTCTCCCACTAACCTTCTTTTATACACAAGGATCATCTTCGTTTTGAATGAAATCATATTCTTTTATGATCTCATCAAAACGTTGGTTGCATGACGGCGATGCTTGCTTCAGTCCATAAATGGACCGATTTAACTTACAAACCTTGTTTGCAAGTCTAGGCACGATGACTCCGTCAGGCTGTTGCATATAAACATCCTCCAAAAGGTTTCCGTTAAGGAAAGCGGTTTTAATGTCCATCTACCATATGTCGTAATCAAAATATGCAGTAATTACAAGCATTATCCGAATGGATTTAATCATGGCAACAGGTGAGAAAGTTTCGTCGTAATCGACACCATGTCGTTGACGATACCCCTTTGCTACAAGCCTAGCTTTGTATGTTTGTACGTTGCCATCCATGTCAGTCTTCTTCTTGAAGACCCATTTGCAACCAATAGGCTTTACGCCTTCTGGTGCATCAACCAGTGTCCAAACTTGGTTGGTGTACATGGAATCCATTTCGGATTTCATGGCTTCTTGCCATGAAGCGGAATCGATATCTTGTATTGCTTCCTCATACGTAGCTGGTTCGTTATCCTCAATGAGATTAATATCTACATGAGGTGAGATCAGAAACCCATACCTCTCAGGTTGTTTCCTGACTCTCTCCGACCTACGCGGTCCTTGTGTAATAGAAGATTGTGGTACAGTCTCATCCCTGATGGACTGTTCTTGTTCCGTTGAGGATTCTATGCCAGGAATAGTATCACTCCAATTTTCATCGAGTTCTATTTTGCTCCCACTAACCACTGCATTTAGGAATTCCTTCTCAAGGAAAACCGCATGTAGAGCAACAAATAATTTGTTCTCTCGTGGGTGATAGAAGTAATATCCTTTGGTTTCCCTAGGATATCCTACGAATAGGCATTTATCCGATTTGGGCTCAAGTTTGGTACCTTCCAAACGTTTGACGTATGCCCAGCATCCCCAAATCTTCAAGAATGGGAAACCTGGTTTCTTCCTGTCCATATCTCATACGGAGTCTGTTGTACAGACTTTGACGGAACCTTATTCAAAATAAGAATTGCACTGTTTAATGCATATCCCTAGAAGGAAATAGGTAGCTCAGTGCGACTCATCATAGACCTTACCATGTCCAACAAAGTACGGTTTCTCCGTTCGGACACATCATTTAATGCGGTGTTCCAGGAGCAGTCCACTGTGAAAGAAATAATATTCTTTCAGGTAATCTAGAAAATCATTGCTCAAGTATTCGCCACCACGGTCCGACCGTAATGTCTTTATACTCTTGCCGGTCTGTTTTTCAACTTCGTGTCGAAACTCTTTGAATTTCTCAAAAGTTTCCGACTTGTGTCTCATGAGATACACATAACCATAACACGATGCATCAGCCTGGCTAGACATGAGCCTACAAACGTCACTATGAACGAGGGCTAACAGTTCGGTGGTGCGTTCACCCTTACCGCTAAAAGGTGATTTAGGCATTTTGCCTAATAAGCAAGATTCGCAGACGTTATATGAATTTGGATCAAATCCGTCCAAATACCCACTCTTCAAAAGTGTGGATATGCGAGTCTTGTTTATGTGTCCTAGACAGACAGTGCCACATATAAGTTTCATCTTGTTACTTTTGAGTCTTTTGTTTGTTTATTATATGTTGGAGATAGATTTATATTCAAAATATAAAGACCATTATTTGTAACAGAAGTGCAAATTTCTACATCATTTTTATATAAGTAAACCCAGTATTCCGAAATACAAAAGTATACCCACATTGGGTTAACATAGATACAAATATGATATTCCTAGTCAAACTAGGTACATAATAACAGTAATTTAGTTCAAGTACATGCCTTGAGGGCAGTTCCAAAACAAAATTGCCCACGGCCAAAACAGCAACAAGTGTCCCGTTTCCAACACGCAGATCAATCTCCCCTGAAGCCAGTCTCATACTAATCTACAGATCCTGCACAACAGTACATATATGAGTACCACAACTAGAATCGAAAATCCAATTTTAAAACTAGAAGTAATCATGTTTATTTCAATAAAAAACATACCTAAGGCCGCTTGCCCGCCTTTATCTCCTCCTGGAGCGCCTTATACTCGCGGTAGTCATGCTTCCAGTGACCCCGCTTGCCGCACTGGAGGCAAACATCCTGAGATTTGTCCTTAGGCTTCCCAGAAGCCTTTGACGATTTGGCCTTCCCCTTTCTTTTATGCTTCTTCTTCTTCACACCTCCAGTTGCCTTGGGCCCAGCCCTCGGTGTCTGAGATGTCGAAGCAAAGTGCGCCTCGCGCTTATTGCCCTTGAGAAGCTCCTTCTCAACTTACTTGAGAGTAGACAATAACTCTCCAAGAGTATCATATGTGTTCATCAAATTATAGTTTATGATGAATTATCTGCAGGTGTCGGGGAGAGATTGCAAGATCATATCTATGGTAATCTCAGCCTCAAAGACTATCCCCATCTCAGCTAGCTCATCTATGTCAGCAATCATCTGTGCCACATGGGACTCAACAGACATGCCTTCTGACATACGTGAACGGAAGAGCTTCTTTACTAACTCATATCTCTGCGACCTTTTGTTAGATTGGTGAATATCGTGCAACCTCGCCAACATGTTATAAGGATCCAAGTCCCTGTTTTGTCGACGAAAATGCTGAGTCATAGAAGCAAGCATAATAGACTAAGCAGTATCACAATCATCGCTGTGAGTCTTCCAAAGCTCCAGCTCAAGTGTCTGATCAGGTGTGGGTTTAGGCCCAAAAGGTGTCTGTATGGTGTATAACAGCCTCTCGGCTCTAAGGACTATCCTTAGATTCATTTCCCAATCGATAAAATTCGTGCCTTAAAGACATTCTCGCCCATGATAATGTCTCGGACATTTCCCTTTTCAGTCATCTTGACTACGATAGTCCAACTATCTAGTCAACGATATTTGGGTATAGTCTAACTGTTACAAGAAAAATAACATTATATTAGTCCAACTAATAAAATAATTTTGTCGAAATTAATTTGAAAGCGCGTAAAGCTAAGTATCTGAATGAAATTACAAATTCAATACTAGCCTCCCACTATTTTTCGGCGAGCCTCTAACCCTCTGTCGAGTACTTGGGAAACCCAGTTTCCTAGTGGGCTAGGATTCCGTTAAATAACACACAACTTTGACTTTGTCCAACAAGCTGTATGAAACTTAACTAGGTAGATCTCGAAGATCAATTGGATCTCATCCAATTCCTAGATCCGGTAGGTGGACATCCAAGTCCGAAACATATATATAATATATATGCCAATGTATCCAATATATTTCCCTAACCTTTTTCCTCTGAATCAACTAAGCCTTGGCTTTGGCATAACAAGCTTAATGATTCCAGTTAAGCGGAACCCATTGACATGGAAAGTTTCGTAATCAATGTCGATGGACAAGAAGTGATCTTGACTTTGGCCAACAAATCACGACTTAGACAAGACACCGATATGGAACAAAACTCTCATGATTCAAACACATCCGCAATTGACAAAGGCCTTGACTTTGGCCAACAAGCCAATGCCAACTTTGGATCTTGAGTAAGAATTACTCAACGGAAGGAAAAACGCTTAATATGATTTGAGGGTTTTTGCGTAAATTGGCAACAATTTATTATCTTGTTAAGGTCTCATCATACACCCTTAAGCATGCTTATAAAACATCATAAGGCGCGAAAAGTAAATTAATAAAGATATGCAGATAGATATTTAAACAGATTGTTCCTAGAATAAATCGCTTCATTTCCTCTCCCTGGCTAGCACTATTCTACTTCTACCCAATTACATAATACAATAATAGAAACCTCATTAACATTGAGGGGAATTAGGTGAGAAGAGAATACAAAGAATCAATGAGAGAGAAGGCTGGACACGTAGGTCCAATTTATAAATTCTAAATTTACAACAATTTCTAAAATTACCATTTCCCTTCTAATATCCATCTGATATACGCTATTCATTCATCACATCCATATATTCATTCAAGCATGTTATTCAATCAAACTAATCAAATTAATTATCTTTGAATATAAGTGATCATCCAATGTTCAAACAATGATTTGATTTTGCGCGAGTCCAATGTTTGAGAATAAGTACTTAAAGTATGAATTCTTGAATTATATCGAACTACTCGTTAAATCTAATTTAATCTGTATTCAATACTAATTCAATTTAATTTCAAATTAAATATCTACACTTTTTAATGCGCTTTAATGACTTAGATTCCAAATCTAATCCCATCGGGTCTCAAAGCCCAACTAACATCCAATGTTCGTTTAATTAAAGTCCGATGGGCCTTCAATTGATTTTATAAGGCATGGGCTTTGGTCAATATGGGTCAAACCCAATTACGAAGCCCAATTGAGGAATCACCCTCATATGCCAAAAAACCAATTTTAGCCCATAAGGCCCAATTAAACTTTTAAAGCCCATTTATTATATTTGGACTTAATGTAATGATTTAGGCCCAATTTGGATCCAATCCAATTGGCCTAAACCAACTTGGCCCAACCAAGCCCATTATGCCCAAATACAACAATATCAAGCCCAATTCAAAATCAAGCCCATTAATCAAATTTTAATATTCCAAATTTTAAAATTCAATTAACTAAAATGTAAAGTCATGATTAATCTTTTAAATCAACATTTCCAAAACACTAATCTAACCATTAATCATACTTTTCATCATCAACACATGTCCAATATATTGATTCAAAAAATCATCTCATTACATGCAAGGAAGCTCTCGACCATGATAAGGGGTTTTTGTCAGATTTTGTTTTTCAATCCGATTGAAATTTAAATCGACATTTCCCATTCGTTTCAAGTCATCTAATGATCATCAAAACAAAAAATACCAAGACTTCCAAGGGTAATCTACATTCGACCAAGCCTCATTTTTAAGGAAAAATCCATCCGATTTATTTTTCACAAAATTGATCATGTATAACCCATGTTATCAACATACAAGCATACTTAATCAAATAATTTCATCAAATCATGCTTCAATCAATTTTACCCAAATTTTACCCTAAAATTTTTCATGCTTAAACAAGGCTCCATTATACCCATTGGTTTTTTTTATTGATGTCCCAAGGTCATTTTAAGCCATGAAATATAATGAATATAACAAGAAGTATGGCGGAATCATACTTACAAAGATCGGCTTTGGATGTGATGCTCAACAAAAAATTTCCTTCCAAGATGCTCCAAGATTCGGCCAAGAGAAGCTTTGTTGAAGATGATGAAGATTCGGCCAAGGGAAAGAAGTTCCAAGCTCCAAGCTTTTCAAGATCCAAGCTCTTGTGTTTGTTTCCCTAGCACCTTTGTTTGATTCTTGATGTGCTAGCAAAAGATGAAAGAAAATCAAATCTTCCTTCACCTATGGAGACTCACTGTTTTTGCTTGAGAGAGGGAGAGAGTTTTTGTTTCTTTGTTTTCTAAAAACAACAATAATAAATTAAAACAATTACCAAAGTTGGTATATGCTTTACAAAAATCAAAAAGCCAAAATTTTGGCTCCAAAAACTCATTAAATGCCCACAACCACCCACATCATGAATAGTGACAGCAAGTCACTCACAAAAAGTGACTTTTGACATCTATCACCTTTATATGACAAGTGATGTGACTCGCGATGTGACTTGTGGGCCCCACTCGTTTCGAAATGCGAGTGGGCCCGCAAACACTTGCGGGCTCGGTTTCGCTAATTTCGAATTAACGAATTTCCGTCGCGACGTAATTAAATAATTATGCCTAGCGAAATTACTATTCACGTCGTTAACGAATTAATTCTAAATTAACTCGTTTGCCCGAATTAAAATCCGATTTTAATTACGCGTCGAAATCCAATTTCGTTTAATATATCGAATATATTATCTTATCGATTAATTCCAAATTAATCTTTCTCTTTCTTCAAATAGTACTTTATCCAAGATAAAGTTTCTCCGCAATTAATCTCATATTAATAAAGTTCGAATCAAACGTTATCGGTGAATCTTCGGGAAGCGACCCAAGAGATATCCGGACATGTTGGCAGTAAATACGGTCGTCGGACTATCCGAACACGTACGTAACTCGTACTACATTTTTATCGATTTACGAGACAAGATTGGCTTTTAGCAAAGCGTCATGCCTACCCAATTCTCCAGAAATATTCTTACTGGAATATACGATCTTTATCAGGCGTAGTATACCGTAGTATTGCGTATTGCGATCCAGTATCGGATGTCACGTGCAAGGCCTGGGGCTGGAATAGTGTCTGCCCCGTACGAAGCACATATCGGATATCTAGCAACTAGTCTCTTTGAATCGGATAATCATGACCTTGTCATATTATCCCGATGGTTGCAACACAATAGAGAACTAGTTCTGAATCCCTGCGTGATCATCATCTCCATATGTCTGAAGTGATACTTCCGTCTTAATATCACATCCAATATACTACGATTCCCAATAAACCCAGCAGAGGTGTACACAGAACCTAGTAAAGCCCTGGACGACCAAAACCAAAGTTTACCGATTGTCACAAGTACTAGCGATGCAAGCCTCAGGTTAAGACCAAATACACCTACCCTGAAGCGGACTCCCATAGACACATATACATACTACCAATGGGATTCCGCAGGGTCTATCCAGAGCGAAGCTGTTTTCCGTACCATCGGTAAAACACAATCTTCTATCGCACTTATATAAGTATCCTATACTTAAACATATGAGAACTATGTCGTTATGCCCTCACAACGCGTACAAGTGCAATACTAGTATATTCCGCATTATCGATGTCCAATCTCGATAATACGATATTTAATGATTAAACCTTTATGGATTGATATTGTCTCATATCATCTCAATGCGGAACTAATCATAAGGACTTTCACCATTTTTATATATCAAAGTAAATGAATCACAAAACGGTAAAAGGCAATTTCATTATAACATAGTTAATTTTGTACAAAAACACAATGTCTTTTACAAACAGTGACGATATGGGTCATAACTGTCCAACAGGGGTTTCACACCCAATCTGGATGCTCATCAATACTACGATAGAGCCATCTTCTATGAGATTCCACCTTACCATGGTGTTCATAATCATCATTTTGCAAATTTTGGAGTCATTGGAGTTTCTGCAGAAGATTATGGAAGGAATGGCCATTTATGGATAATGTCAGAGGTTCATATAAGAGAAAGAATACTGAAGGTTTTCCTTGGAGTTTCCAGTATCTTAATGCCCCTGCAAGCTCTAGTTCTTCGGTTGCTCCTTTGCATACTAGACATTCTGATATAGTAACTCCAATGGATGCTGCTTCTTTCTCCCTGCCTCACTACAGAGGAAATGGCACTCCATCAATCGGGGAAGTAGAATCTCAGAGATTACTTGTAACTGGTGGGATGGACCCTGTTCTGGCTCATAGCCATAACTATTTTTTTCAAGGAAACTTTTATGGTCAGCCCTTTCAACCCACTGACTGGTTGGAACAACAAAGTGACGATGGTGCTTCAGCCTGGACTCAGGCTCCTGCGATACCTTATATGCATGGCAAGTTCTCCAATTATTTTTTTTTGTCATTTCCTTTAATTTAATTTCATATCCCTTTCTTTCTTTGGCATCAAAGTTTATTGTCTGCCTCTCCTTTTTCCTTGGAAGCAGTTTTTCTAGAGATGGAATGCAAATAGTGGTATATGATATGTACCAATTAACAGGGATGCTTCAAACTAAAGAAGAGTATGTTATTAATTTTACGGGGAGCAATGTCAATGGAGCTCCGATGGAATCTAGGAACATGGTTGGGCAACAATATCCCGAGGTCTCTAGTAATAGAAATTCCTCTAGTTTCTTGCATCCTCCTTATAACATCCAGCATCACAGTTTCCATCACCCAACACCTCCTGTTCAAGGAGTTAGAAATCATAATATAAATGTTGTTCACCCTCAAGTGGCAGTAGCTTCATATAGAGTTCCATCAAGTTATTCTGCGTACAACACTATAAATCTTTCACAAGATGGTTTGGAGATGGTGCTAAGACATGTGGGACCTGTTCCTCCAACTAGCTTTAGGATATACCGTTCTCTAAGAGAGGGACTTGTGCCTGAGACAAAGACAGCGGAACCTCCCTCACCTAAGAATTTTCCCATCAGATGTAATACTTTCACTTTATTATTGCGATTTCTATTTCTTTGTCAGTCATATGTGGTGCATTATTTGAAAGGACATATTTTTCTATCGTTTTGTCAATCCTGTTCTTGTGTATGGTCTATTCAGTTGACTTTACTATTTTACCTGCTACTGCCTATAAAGTATGATATTTTTATTAATGTGTAGGGAGTTGCTTTACTTGAGATTCCCGACTTTTATGAAGTAGGGAACTTTATTGACAATCATAGAGACATGGGTTTGGATATAGACACATGTCTTATGAGGTAAGCAAACCACTAATTTGTTTAATATTTTACCTTAAACTGCCTGAGTGCCCCAATAAATGAATTTAGTAGAAGTGTTTTGTAGGACTATCTGAATGGAAAGAAAACCATTATATGATGTATCATTTTGAACTGAATCTAATTTCTGGCCTATATAATCTATATCTAGATCTTTTATTGGGTATATTATGAGATGGAGACATGCATTTGCTTTGCCAAAATTTTACTGTAGACATCCTTTCAATGAGTATCATTTTGGATTCATACAAATTCTGCAGACCTCTTAGATACACCTCAAAACCTTGAAATGCTAATCACAGGAGCTTCTTGCACTGGGGGAGCGAATTGGCAATGTAAGCACTGGGTTGTCAGAAGAAGCTGTCACTAGCCAATTAAAGACAAGAATTTATTTATCGGCCATAATTAATATCAATCTGGAAGAGCCAGCATCTGCAGATCAGGAACCTGATTCTTGCATTATATGCAAGGTAATATGAGTTATGGCATATGTTTTATAAAAAACTCATGTAAATATCAACGATATGTAATTCCATTTTGTGACATTTCCGAATTATTTTATGTTTGATCTTGTTTCATTCACCATCACTGCTGACATATAACATTTTCGGTCTAGCTTGCCCAGAAACGTTTGATCCCCTTCGTTTCAAGTTTCAGAAACGAAGGGGATACTGAAACCTTTGTGAAACGTTCTGAAACGTTTCCGAAACGTTTCAGAACAATTAAAAATACTTAATAATAACAAAAAATTAGGGAAACTTTTTGGAAACGTTTTTAAAATTGGGGAAACGCATAACTTGCCATTTATGGGTATCTAGGGTTTTCAAATTAAATTAGTATAAATTATAAGTTAAAATAGAGTAAAATCGTCATTGACAATAAAAATTAAAAATAAAAATTTGAGAGTAAATCTGAAATCACCATTAACATAAGCCACAACCCACAAAGAAGATCTAGACCCTCTTGACTCCACAAATAGAAGCTGCTACCAAAAATTACAGGTGAGATTCAATAAAAATATTCAAAATTATCTTTCCTTACCCTTTCATTATCAGCTTCCTCAAGGCTTCTATCATTTTCTGTTTGTTTCGTGGGAAAATCTTATGCTAAATAAGTTTGAGCATGGGTCTGTAACGTCTGTTTCTTAAACGGCGGTAAAAGAAGAGAGAAAAAAAATGTAAAGCAACAAGTGTTTGAAGTTTGAACATATGATAAATTATAATCTTCTGCTGCAAGCCTGCAACTGTAAAGGAAAAAGGCCAAAAAAAAAAAGCAAAATAATATATTATATATTAATGGAAAACAGCTTACCAGACTTACAGCTATACCCATTGTTTTGTTTTATTTTTGTTTTTTGTTTTTTTTATGTAAACGGTAGTAATTAGTAAAGAAACTAAGAAAGAAGTCAAAAGAAAAAAAATAATAATGTATTATATTTTAATTGAAAAGTGAAAATAGCTTTTCACCCACAACAATTATCACCCATTGCTTTTTTACTTTTTTTCCATCAATTTTGACTTAAAACGTGGAGTAGTATACAATTAGCTTACTGTTTTTTTTTTCAAATGATTAAATTGTTTGTGTGTTTTTTTTTTAATTGAGTTTATTTTTCAATTTTAAATTGTTATTAATTATAATATATAAAATTTATATTATTATTGTTGTATACAATTAGTTTATTTTTCATACTATTATTGTTGATATCAAACTATTATTCACAATTTGAGTTTAATATCATTTTATTTTATTGTTTGTGACTTGAACAGGTGAATAATTTAATTAATTGTTGGCTATGAATTCTTCAGCTGCTAATGATAATGTTAGTGACACCGTACCTTTGTCAAATGATGATGATTGGAATAATCCTCTTTGGAGGTATGTTAAACGAGTAGAGAAAAAAGGTGATGGTGGAGGAAATGTCAGTTGGGAATGTAATTTTTGTCATGAAAAGAAACAAGGTACTTACACAAGAGTAAGAGCTCACTTGTTGAAAATTCCTCAAAAAGGAATTGCATCTTGTAAAAAGGTAAAATCTAGTGATGTGGCCGAGATGAGAAGTTTGGAGGAAAAAACTAAAAAAAGATTAGAAAATTTGGCACCAAGAAAAGTATCTTTACCTCATTCTTCTGGTGCTACTGAGTTTGATTTTAAGAAAAGAAAGACTTATGGAGCTGAAAGTTCGTCATATACTATCGACAAGGCTTTTAAGATAGAAGATCGTAATCAACTACATGCAGAGATAGCAAGAATGTTCTATACGGCAGGTATGCCTTTTAATATTGCTCGGAACCCTTATTATGTTAGTTCATTCAAATTTGCAGCGAACCACATGTTATCAGGTTATGTACCTCCAAGTTATAATGCTTTAAGAAGTACTTTACTTACACAAGAGAAATCAAATGTGGAAAGATTGTTAGAACCAATTAAATTCAGTTGGAGGGAAAAGGGTGTAAGCATCGTAAGTGATGGATGGAGTGGGAAGTTTATCCATTTGGGTATTGTAGGAAGTTTATAGGGATCATGAGAAGATCGGAACTCTTGGTTGTGGTCATGAATACCATGCCGAATGCTTGAAGAAGTGGTTGTTCGTGAAGAACATCTGTCCCATATGCAAATCTGAAGCATTATCCACAAAAAGATAGTATGTCTAAAAAATGGGGTGATCTTAAACTTAAAAGAAAATAAAGTATAAAAAATTCATGTCCTTTGGGGCAAATTAGTACGTAAATGCTGCTACTTGTTATGCTTCAACTGATCTATTTATTATAACGAAATGGTTATTTTGTTATGTATTATGTACATGTACTTCCATATATTTTGCCAACAGTCGCAATGACTTGAAAATCATTTTTTGTTGCTCTTGTATTTAATCAAAAATTGTATAGACTTTCTCGTTATGCTTTTGCCTTACTATAAAAAAATGTCTTTGGATACTTTGCTACGGTTTACATAGCCGGAAAATCTCGTAATATTTCCTCTGTTTTTTTTTTTTTTTTTTATCTTGTGATCTTATTAGTAATTCAAGGGTAGTTTATGCTGATATGCTTATCTTTGTTATATTGGAAAATGACCTAATTCGTTGCTGAGCTGATTTTTATAAATTGTGATCGGTTATTTTTATTAGATAAGAATTGAAGAATAATTGAATCTTAACCTTCCACTACTACATATGCACGCGTAGCACAGTAAAGATTCAGAGAAACTTTGGGGTTTTTCAAGGAAGGATGAAATATGTGAAATTGTCTACAAGCATTATGAAACTATATACTTAAGAGGGGGTGTGGATATTGGCCAAATATTATGGAATTAAAAATCTTTACGATTTTAAACTACTGAACTATTAGATTTATCAAATAAACTTATAATTCAATTTTCACAATTGATATATGCAATCATGAAATCAAATATCAATTTATTCGATAAAAAATGTTATTAAATGACAAACTAATATGATATAAAACTTGCGATTGACACTGTAATTTATAGTGGTTACGTCCACTCCTCCAAGCCGCACTTTAAGCTTTCCATTATTCAAAAGTGATTCTACACTTTACATTATGAGTTTTCCATGGCTCACTCACAAACCAAGAGTTTTATTCCTAGGTTTACTTTAAACCTTTATACAAGAGTTTCATCCCCTAGACTCACTCAAAACCCTTACACAAATTCACCATTTTGAGTATACCCACTCAACGAGAGATTTCCACAACCACAAGTGTTTAAGATATGAAGGTTTTACAATATCAAATAAATACTCACAAAAGATAAATAAGATTAAAGCTATGAGTTGATAACCTAAGAAATTCCAAACTCACTAATATGATATGAATATGTAGTGTGTGAGTTTTGATTATGAAGAGAATGTTTGATCATAAAGGTTAAAGAAAACTCTATGTTTTTGCTTTTTAAGGAATGTTACAAGGTGCAAGAAGATTAATAACAATAAAATTGGGGTTCAATATATAATAAAAGGTGAAAACTTCCCTCAGCTATCTGTTGTAAGACCGATATACCGGTCTATAGTGGCTGGTATGCTTGTCCTACAATTCAGACGACTATCCAATATGACTGTTGAGCATAAAGCATAGACCAACCAGATTATTGATCGGTATGGTGACCGGTATGCCAGTTAGCTAACCAGTATGAGTATCAGTATGATCAGTCCCGGTTTCAGTAACTATGTAAACTCTAGACTAAGCAGTATGATAGACCGGTATAGAATAGCCTTGTTTCAGATAGCATATAAAACTGCCCAAAGTAGCGCATGGACATTGGAATGTCGATTCAAGGGACGATGCAGAAATACAAGTTTTGAAGATTTAAAATATTATGCATATGAACCTAATGTATCTTATGAATTTGTATGAATCTTATGAGCTTAAAATACTAGAATTATCAACTCACTTACATTAAGAGCCCAAAGCTATAAGATTTCACCTGATTTCTTCATTTGAGCTCTTGAGTCTTCACATCCATTTGCTTTAACATCTTTTTTTAATGCTCGCAATGCACATCGAAGCCGGTAGCGTTGCATCATCAAAATCAATCATAGAGAATATGTCCCTAACAATCTCTCTCTTTTTGATGATGGTCACCTTTAAAACTTGGGAGCTATGAGAGTTCCAAATTTATTGACGATTACAGATCCCCCTCAATATTAGCTCCCCCTCAAGATGTGATTGCCTTTTAATATTGCTCTATAAACACTAAGACAAATACATTAGTACAGATTTTCTCCCCCTCAACATAAGGGTGAGTTTTCACAAGTTTTAATCTAATTTCTATGATTTTCCCCCCTTTACCATTATAAAAAAGAATGGAGAAATAAAAATTAAGCACTTAAGAGATGTAAAACAACATGTGCACAAAAAGATAATAATACAGTTCATAAACATGCACAACTAGCATTTTCTCCATTTTTTGCCATAAAATCTAATATACATGCATGGATCATCAAAATCATTAAAGTTATCTCAATATCTATGTATTTCATATTATTATGCAAATCATCCAAAAGAATCACAAATGTCATATATGTGCAATAAACTCAATGTTATCCCAAATGTGATTATGAAACAATCATGCATAAGTTCATACAATTTAGCTCAAAATGCCCAGTCAATAGCATGATTCCCAATTATGTCAAAAAAATCTAGCATTTTCATGTTAGGTGGAGGAAATAATATTAATGTTTTCGTAAGCAAAAATTTTACCTTTTACCATTGTTATCAAGACAAATCCATCATTCTTAAAACTTGGTCGTTTTGAGGTTGCATTTGATTTTCTTTTTATTGAACTATTTCCCCACTTCATGTTAAGTATTTGGGATCATTTGCATTTATCATTAATTTCTTTTTCCCAAAACTTCACCGACAAAATCATTAAAGCTCATTTTGGTACCCAAATTTTCTTGAGTCAATGAGGGTTAATTTTAGTTCCTTTGGGAACTCATACATTCAGTTTCTTCTTGTATATGCAATCAAAAATCTTATGTCATTTCCTATTATATGCATGACATGTGATATTTGCATCACTAGTAACATGTGTATAAGAGGTAGATGCCTTTGCAAAATGATTTTTAAATTAGTTTTCTTTTCGTAAGGCCTATATCTCAAACCCTCTTTATTGAGTACACATCTTTGGGAACCGAGAAATATTTTAAAAAGTATCTCTCCCAAAGTAAGTTTTGTTACTATTGAGTGCAAATCAACAAATTTTTTTACTTAATACAATATTTTCATCCTCCAAGTGTTGCACTCACATGTGCTAGATGAGCTAAATGACATGCAAGACATGCTCTTTTCAAGTTTTAAAATCCTATCCTTTAATCATACAATTTCACTTTCATGCATTTCATTTTTCTCAACAATTGATGTATGATCATGTAGTAGGAAAGAATGTTCATTTTTGATCAATTTATGCTTTTTTTAGCAAGTCATATAATTCATTGAAAGTATCAAGAAATTTATCATATTCAATAGATTTTGTACCTTTTTCTTCATCACTGTCTATGAAGAAATCATCATCTTCAATTTCCATAAAGGCAAAATCTATTTTTCCCTCTTCGTTTTCTTCCTCGGATGAGATAGAGTCGCTATCGCTCCAAGTTGCTTTCATTACATTCTTCTTGAATTTTCCATTGACTCTCCTCATTGGATAATCAGAAATTATGAGACTCGATTTTTCACACTTAAGAAAAGTGATTTTATTATTCTTGTATTTTCTTGGATAATTTTCCTCTTTTTTCCTCATCTATTCGAATTTTTCCTTTAGATTTCTTAGATTTGAGGAATTTCTTGAACTTCTTTATCAATTGTGCCAAGTCTTCATCATTATCATCTTCCTCATCACTTGAGTTTGCACTATCCTTTTTTTCTTACAAATGACTTAAGTGTTATTTGCTTTTTATTTTTCTATTTTTCTTCCATTAAATCCTTCACGATCTCCATCTCATATTCTATCATTTTTCCCACCAAGTCATTCAACTTCAAAGTCTTCATATCATTCGATTCTTTGATGGTGGATGTGCAAATTCTATATTACTTAGGGAGATATATAATGATCTTCTTCACTTGGTCACTTGTAATAATGTTTTTTCTTAAAGTTCTTAGTTGATTTACTATTATGATGAACCTATAAATCATCTTCTCAATATTTTCACCGGCTTCCATTTTAAAGCTATCCAATTCGCACATGAACTGATTGATATTTGACTCTTTAACTTGACTAGTGCTCTCATTGACAATCTCCAAAGAATTCTATAATTCACAGGCATTTCCAAATTTCTGAAGTTGGTTGATTTGGCTCCGATCAATTGCGTAAATTAAATTATTAAGAGCCTTTGCATTATTGGAGGCTTCCATGTAGTCCTCATTGGTCCATTCGGATTGTGATTTCAAAAAATCCACCCTGATGCTATCTTTCTTCATAGACTTTTTAGAACCTTTAGCGATCACCTTGAAAAATTGCACATCAACGGTAAGAAGGTCATTCAACATCCCTATTTTCCAATAATTATACTTGGTTATGGTGTATAACGAAAGTCTATTTGTAAAAAATCCATCGGCAAGGTTTATTGACATTATCGCTTCTCGAATGGTCAAATTCTTTGCGAGAAGTCCAAGCTCTGATACCAAATAAAATTTCCTACAAGCACCATCAAGTGACAAATATATACCCAAGAAATGGGTGAATTGGGTATTAGCCAAATATTACGGAATTAAAAATCTTTATGAATTTAAGTTACTTAGTTAGTAGCTTTACCAAATAAGCTTATAATTCAATTTTCACAATTGATAAATGCAATCTTTAAATTAAATATCAATTTACTCAATAACAAGTTTTACTAAATGATTAATTAATATAATATAAAACTTTCGATAAATAAAAAAGTAAGAGTTAGAGAAATTGACACCAGGATTTATAGTGGTTCGGCAAACAATGCCTACGTCCACTCTTCCAAACCGCGTTTGAATCTTTCCATTATTCAAAAATGATTCCATACTTTACACTACGAGTTTTCTGTAGCTCACTCACAAATAAAGTGTTTTGTTCCTAGGTTTACTCCAAACATCTACAAAAGAATTTTATCTCTTAGGCTCACTCAAAACATCAACATAAATTCACCATTTTGAGTATACCCACTCAACGAGGGATTTCCATAACCACAAGTGTTTAAGATGTGAAGGTTTTACAATATCATTTGGGTGGTCACAAAAGATAAAGAAGATTAAAGATGTGTCCCAAGTAATTCCAAGCTCATTAATATGATATGAAGGTGTAGTATGTGAGCTTTGATTATGAAGATAGTATTTGATAATGGAGGTTAATGAAAACACTCTATTTTTACTTTTGAATGAATGTTAGAAGGTGCAATAAGATTAACAAAAATTAATTGGAGCTCGATATATAATAAGGTGAAAACTATTGAGCTCTTTATCCCGAGATCAAAATGTCGGTCTATAATGGCCAGTATATCGTTCCTACAATTCAAATGGCTATATACAATATGATCATTGAGCATGAAATGCTGACCAATCGGATTACTGACCGATATGGTAACCAGTATGCGGTTAACTAATCGATATGGATACCGGATTGATCCATCCCGATTTCAGTAGCTATTTAACTCCAGAATGGCCCGTAGGGTAGACCGATATGGAGTAGATCGGTTCTAGAGAGAGTGAAAAATTGCCCAAAGTAGAGCAGAGACGTTGGTAAGGGCTATTATATTGGTCACATTGGAAAAATACAGGTTTTGAAGATTTAAAATATTATGCACATGACTTTAATTCATCTTATGAATATGTATGAGTCCTATGAGCTTAAAATGCTTGAATTATGAACTCACTAACATTAAAAGCCCTAAGATATAAGATTTTACTTGATTTCTTCATTTGAACTCTTGAGTCTTCACATCCATTTGTCTGGAAAAAAAATATCTATTTCATTATAATTCTCAGTGAGTTTTAATGTTTTTCTTTTAACTTGGAAAAAAATAAGTAAGAAATTGTGTCAGTTTGCTCGTTGCAAATGCATATTATACTTTTAGAAGTAATTTATTACAAACCAAATGGGTCAATTACATGAATCATTTGATATCATAATACAATATGTGAAATCATTATCTCAATAATCTCAGAAATATTTTACCAAATATGTATACAAATTATTTGATAAATGATTATTTTATAATATAAATTTTTGAAAAAAAAATCTTATCAAATTTATTAAAAAAAAAAAACTTTATGTAGTATTATTTATTTTTAAAGTCAATTTTTCATAAAAGGCTTGTTGGTAAGAGTCCATAAACAAATAATATTTATTTATTTCAATAGACTATTTTTTTCCATATATATATATATATTCCCATTGAATTACTTTTATTTTTATTTTTTTTGAAAAAAAAAACTTGATGACACACATATAAACATAAACACATTAATTTCTTTCTAATGGCGATCTCTTTTTTTAATAAAAGGAAAATTATCATATGTCCACATGAAAATTAACCAATATTCCAAAAAATACTTAATTTTAGAGAAATATTATTTGTCAAAATCCGTTAGAATTTGATAGTAAAAACACAAATTTACCTCTAACACATATCTAAAAATACAATATATCTCTCATTACCTATCTAAATATATATCTCCCAATTTTTTTTATAAAGGACGAAGAGCACAAGAAGATCAAAACAATCATGACCCAGAGTTAGAGGCGCTGCCAGAATCATCATCATCACTATCCGCAGCATCCTCACGTTGGGCGCGTTCATATAGTCAAGTAATACGAGTGCGAACCTCGATTGAACCACTGGATAAAAGCTGGAGCCGGTCCATCATAGAGGTATGGTTCTCCAACAAGTGCTGATAGAGATCATGTGATACGCCGTAAGCGAAGGAAGGAGCAACTATGAAGGATGAAGAAATAGCTGTGGAAGGTTGAATTAAGAGAGTAAGAAACAAAATCAGAATCTTCTAAAGGATGTGACTCAGGCTAACGATCATGTGACTAGACATGCGCAACGCCAACTATCCACTCAATCCAACCAAATTGAGATATTATCCCTAATTTCTGAATAAGAAGAAATATAATTTAGAAGACATCACTTGGATAGTGTGGAAATGATAATTGAATTTACAACATACTATTAAATAAAAAAGAAAAATTATAGATTAAAACATTAAAAGAAATCAAAATAATAAAATGTAATAATATGTACTAGTAGTTGTGATTGTGGCTCACATCTTCCTCCGGTTTTACGTCTAGTAACTGCTTAAATGGCCTCTTTGGGCCGATGATATACTTCTCATACAATTTTCTTATAAATTAGCAAATATGATTTTTTTAAAGTCAGATTCTCGAAACTGTAATTTCGGAAGTGATGTACTGGGCAAGCACCATAACACCATTAAAGAGAGAATTGCTCATGATTAGCGTAAGTAACATAATCAAAATGAAGAACAGAAGAAGCAAGTCATGCTTCACTTTACCGAAGCTGAACAGTTACATGCTAGTCATATGTATTATTATAATTTTATTATTGTGAGAATTTATGAAGAAAATGCGTATTACATTTACTTGATTAGAACTTACAAATGAGAGGCCTTTATTTAGACATTTATACAACTAACATAATAAATACACAACAACTATATTAAACACAACTACCAACTATACAACTACTAACAAAACACACAACTATTAACAACACACAACTAACATCCCCCCTCAAACTCAAGATGGTTTAGACGACACCAAATTGAGTTTGGAAATAAATGTAGTGTAACGTCCAGGAAGAAAAGATTTGGTGAAGACATCAGCTAGCTGATCAATGGATTTGAGATACTTCAAAAATAGTGCCACAGGTAACATGTTGGCGAATGAAATGACAATCGATCTCAATATATTTGGTGAGTTCATGAAAAACATCATTTTGTGTTATTTCAATAACATTTTTTTTGTCGCAGTAAAGAGTGAAAAATGGTGGTTGAGGGACTCCCATATCATCTAGAAGCCAACATAACCATAGAAGTTCAGCTATAGTAGCAGCAACAGCTCTATATTCAGCCTCAGTACTCAAGCGGGAAACTAATGTCTGTTTCTTGCTACGCCAAGAAATAATTGAGTCACCAAGAAAAATACAGTAACCTGTAGTTGATCGACGATCAGTAGGGTCTCATGCCCAGTCACAATCAGAATAGGCTCGAAGAACCAATGATGAAGTAGCATAAAATTGATACCAGTTGTAGGACACAGAAATCTGCGACGCTGTTCTAGGCTCGTGGCCTAGTTGGGAGTACGGAGTAGCCCACAGAGGAACTAAACCGGAAAAATAACATGGAGTCGCCACCCGTGTGAACCGGGAAAATGTGATTTAAGGCCGCACTCACCCCTCACAAGGGAAGACCTCAAACAGTTGGGTTCGGAATGGTCCCTTACTTATGTCACTTGTAATGATATGATTTGTGCAATAAACTAACCAAATCTACTCAACATGTATGCTCAAAGGTAACTTAGATCTAGTCCGTATTCATCAAAATAAATCCTATGACTAAGTTTGCATGCTTTAAAAATAAGTCATTATAACGGCAGACATATAGTATTACACAACGAGCATGTTGAATCATCCAACACAAAGAACAAATAGATAATTACTTCAACATAAACGTAAACTAAATTACTAATGCAAAATTAAAGAACTAAATCATGCATAAAGAAGTGACATAATCATGCTTAAAAATAAACGACATACTAGACTAAATCATGCTTTACCAATGAATAACGTACTAACAACCTAATCATGCTCAAATACATGGTTGGATGAAACGAAATATGTGTGTCTCTCGAGTAGTACGTGGCATTATATCCCGAGTTCAGACCGCACTACCGTCCATTCGGATTCGGCTACGAAATTTATGTCCGGGTTTCCATCCGATATACTACAAGAGAGAACACGCATTCCGCTCATCCGGAAATCACATCATGCATCAACAAACAACTCTCATGTGATAATGTATTAAAATAAATAAAAGGGGAGAAATATGATAAATAAAGAAGGTGCCATCAGGTCTAACCTCTTTTGTCGTCTCTCGAAAATGCGTTACACGGCCGACGGAAGGGTTGATGTTCCGTAACTTTTCTGGTTCACTAATCCAACATTTTCCTCGTTGTTTCCCTGTTTGGGCTGCTATTTTCACTCCGTTTCACTACTATTTTCACTGTATTCTTTGGTCACTGTTTTAAGGTGATTTAGGTTACTGTTTGTGCGATTTTTGAATGGTTATGGGGCTGCGATTTTGGTGATTTTTGAGGGCAGTATTCGGACTATTTTAGATGCAGTTTCGGGATAGAGTCTGGGCAGTTTTAAAGGGTCAAATACATGATAAACTGGGCAGTTTTAAAAGAGGCTATGCAACAGTTTAAGGGACTGGACACTGTGAAGTTTTCGTTGGTGCATTAAGTGCAGTTTGCGATTGTGAATGGCAGTGAGGGCAGCGGCTGAACCGGGTAGAAAATTTGGTGGTTTGTGCGGCAGTTTCAGGGTCTTGTTTATGGCAGTTTCAGGCTTGTTTCAAGGAGGTTTTGCGACAGTGAAGGGGATGCAGCGAGGGGTGGTGTGCGTGTGGTTTCGGGGACGCAATGGGGTATTATGCGAGCAGTTTTGAGGCAGTAGGGAAGGCTTAATGCTGCTGTATGGAAGGGGTTTATGCGACAGTTTGGTGGGTGTAGCAGAGATGCGGCAATAGAGTGATTCATTTGTGCTTTGGGCATGACTTCACTAGGTTTGTTTTCTTTGTGTTTCAAGGGTGAATATGCGTGAAAGAGCTAGGGCTTTAATGTGTTGGTGAAGGGTCTTTTTATAGGCAAAGGGATGGGGGCTTTCCTTGTTGGAGAAGGAGAATGATTTGTGCATTAAAGGAAATATCTTTTAATTTAGTATGTGATAAGGAAAATCTTTTAATTAGGGAAGTGATTTGATTTAATTTGATTTATTCTATTTTAGTTAGGGATATGATTTAGTTTAATTAGGCAAGGGATCCATGGGATTTCTTTAATTTAGGAAGTGGATTTGGCTTGATTTATGCATGTATTTAATGTGATTTTTGTTATTTATGGTGGCTATGGGCGTGTACTAGGTCTCTTTGGGCGTGTGGGCTTGGTCCATTTGGTGGGCTTGGTGTGTATCTTAGTGGTGTGTGGGCTAAGGTTGTGCTTTGAAACAGAGGTCCAACAAGCGAACCGAAGCTAATCCAACGAGTTAAATCCAACAATGTGTCAATTATTGACCCTTTCCTTCCGACGTCCATTTCCCGCGACTTTCACTATTAAAGAGGTAGTGTCTCCATACGAGACTCATCATCGGGACTTATATGCAAAAATACAGTGCCTACAGTCGCCCTCACTTTGATGAGATTTGTGCAGTGTGTGACAATGACAATCCTATCAAAGTACGTGCAATGTATTTTTACTTACCTGGCTCGCCAGCTGCCACTTGACTTGCCATGTGTTGAGTTGAGTTGATTTGATTGTGCCATACCCGACGTGTTAAACCCCATACCCGAGGTGTCACGGTTACGTCTCCATTCCTAGACTTTCGTAGAGTTTATTTTGTTATGCCATACCCGGCGTGCTAAACCCCATACCCGAGGTGTCACGGTTGCGTCTCCATACCTAGAGTGTCGCAGTGATATCTCCATACCCGGAGTGTCGTACCTGGCAAGCTAAAACCTATACATAAGGTGTGGTGGTTGCGTCTCCATACCCAGAGTGTCTCAGTGATATCTCCATACCCAGAGTGTCGTACCTGGCAAGCTAAACCCCATACCCGAGGTGTCGCGGTGGCGTCTCCATACCTAGAGTGTCACAATGATATCTCCATACCCGGAGTGCCGTACCTGGCATGCTAAACCCCATATCCGAGGTGTCGAGGTTGCGTCTCCATACCTAGAGTGTCGCAGTGATATCTTCATACCCGGAGTGCCGTACTTGGCAAAACTGATGTTGTCTCCATACCCGGAGTGCCATACCCGGCAAAACTGATGTTGTATCTCCATACCCGGCAGAACTGATGATGTATCTCCATATCCGGAGTGCCATACCCGACAGAACTGATACTAGTAATGATGTGGGCCTCGCCCCCAGGATGCCATACCCGACAAGACTAATAATGATGTGGGCCTCACCCCAGAGTGCCATTCCCGGCAAGACTACTACTGATAATGATGTGGGCCTCGCCCCCAGAGTGCCAGACCGGCAAGACTGCTACTGATAATGATGTGGGCGTCGCCCCCAGAGTGCCATACCCGGTAAGACTGCTACTGATAATGATATGGGCCTCACCCTCGGGACTCATCCCCAAAACTGATATTGATGATGTGATGGTTTATTTCAACATACTATACAGCCTCTCATGAGATAGCCCTGATAGCTAGACATATTTTCATCCTCAATGAATGCTTCGTGTCAAAACCTGAGAATCTTCAAAGTACTCGATACACTCAACTCCGATCGTTTGAATAGGTGATCTGAACTAGACTTCTAGTGTGTGTGCGCTAAGGCTCTCTCGTAGCTTATTCCTTAAGTAGGCCAACTCAATGATTTCATCTCGGAGAATCGGATCAGTGGGTCTAACCAATCTAGATGTCTTGATCCCACTCTGTGATTACTTCGTCATACTCAACATGATATGGTCTTCTTCTTTTTTCTTGTCTCTTTCTTTTTATTCTTTTTATTCTTTATTCTTTTTCTTTTTTCTTTCTTTTTTCTTTCTTTTTTCTTTCTTTGACACACCTACCCTTTAAGGTAGAATTTATCCTCATGGTGGTCCTAATACTCGCCAATGGGTAGCTTCACGCTTATCGATTTTAGGCGGTCTTATTTTTCTTTTTCTTTTCAGAGACTTTTCTTTGTTTCCAACCATATCATATAACGTAGCCTAAGTAAACCAGGAGGGACATCCAGGCAAACGGTCATTCACTGATCCATCATCGCTTCAACTAGTCGTCTTACCAACCACTCGGGCTTCTACTGTTGAGATCCCGTATTTAAGTGCTTATGAGTCTAGTCGAGATCAATCCATTCAGAGTGTCGGACGAGAGCACGTATAGCACTTATCGTTTCTAAGGTTTCTTCTTACAGCAAACAATGTCATCACCGGACATATGCCTAACTATCAAAGACTTCTCTTTTTTTTTACTCACTCACTCCACGAAATTCTTCCTTTCGACTGCCGATAATGTGGGCTCCGCCCCTTGAGATCCATTCCCGAAACTCATGCTGATATGGGCCTCAACCCTGGGATTACCACCCAAACTAACACCAATGTGGGCCTCGACCCTGGGATTCTTTTCCCGAAACTAACACCAATGTGGGCCTCAATCCTGAATCTGATACTGTGCTTTCACTATTTCTGATTGGCTTGTCTTTACCGCTTTCACTTTTCCTTTTTCAAAACCTATGAATATAAAATAAAACAAACACAAGAAGGAATGCAAAATATGTTACGTGTATGCATGGGTGAGTTTCTCATCCCGTCGGGTTAGGTCAAATGTCAACTCTCTTGATGACTGCTCAGTCTTTTCCTCCTCAGGCAAAGTACTGCTTCAATCTGTCTACATTGATCGGCTCGGTGAACTCATTCCCTTCCAAGTATGACAATCTCACTGCCCCATTTCCCATTACTTTCAGCATTATGTAGGGTCCTTCCCAGTTTGGTCTGAACTTTCCCCTCGGGTTTGTTGTCGACGGCTTTGACTGCTTAAGCACTAGATTGCCTTTTCTGATCTTGGTAGGACGCACTTTCTTGTTGAACGCTCGAGCCAACCTCTTCTGGTATATCTGCATGTGATGCAAGGACTTCATCATTTTCTTATCCATCAATGCTAACTGTTCAAACCTCTGCGAGGCCCATTCTCGTTCAGGCAATTCCGCTTCGGCTAATACCCCGCATGGATTGTATCTCAATTTCCACTGGCAATACTGCTTCCATTCCATAGACTAAGGAGTAAGGCGTGGCTCCTGTCACTGTTCTCACCGAAATTTTATACCCCCACAGGGCATATGGAAGCTTATCGGCCCAATCTTTGTAATTCTCAGTCATCTTGACTAAAATCGTCTTTATGGTCTTGTTGGCTGCCTCGACTGCCCCATTAGCTTGCGGCCTGTAAGGTGAGGACTTGTGATGGCCTATTTCATACTCCTGTAGCATTGCCTTTGTCTCTCCATGAAACTGGACTCCATTGTCTGTGACCACGTGGTGCGGCATACCATACCGGCAGATGAGATTCCGAGCTATAAACTTCACCATCTGCTTCGCTGTAATATTACGAAATGATTCGGCTTCCACCCATTTCGAGAAGTAGTCTACCGCCACTACTATGAATCGATGTCCATTTGATACATTTGGTCGAATCTCTCCGATCATATCAATCCCCCATGTTGAGAAAGGCCACGGCTCTGACAGCCCGTGCAACTCTGTGTGCGGAAAATGATTCAAATTACCGTGTGCTTGACAATCATGACAGTGCTTTACTACCTTCGCGCAGTCAGCTTCCATTTTTTACCAGTAAAAGCCTTGTCTTACTATCTTACGAGACAGATTCAACTCATTCATATACGGTCCACATACTCCGACGTGCACTTCTTCCATTACCTTCTGAGCTTCTTCATTCTTCAAACACTTCAGCTTAATACCATTTGATTGCCTCTTGTAGAGTTCTCCTTTCAAACTTACATACTGAGAAGCCAACTTCTGAATGGCTATTCTGTCATTTCTGCTCGCTTCCTTCGGGAGTTCCCCATGTTCTAAGTACCGCTGGATGTCATGATACCAAGGTCTTCCATCATTGACCTCTATCTCCAAGATTCTCTCTATCTCCTAAATAGTTTTACTCGTTATTGTCAACACCAGTGGTCTCATCACTAATTTCTCCGGATTTTCCCAAGTTGCGGCTAATGTTCCAATGCGTCCGCCATTTGATTCCTTTCTTACGGCAAGTGCTGGAGTTTGCAGTCAGGGATAACCCATGCCAAATTTCTGAGGTAGACAAGTAAGGCTTCAACCGTTTTTCTTTAACTCTCATTCTTCTTGCATTTATCGAATTACCAACATTTAGTCTCCGTAAATATCGACATTCTTAACTCTCAAAGCTATCAATACAGTCAGCTCGAATGCATATGCTTCATACTCGACCATATTGTTAGTCACTCTGAACGTCAACCTCTTGGCCATAGGTAGGGTTTCTCCATCGGGGGTTACTATTACGATTCCAATTCCGGCTCTTTTACATTTCACTGCTCCTCGAAATACATCTTCCACCTCTGGACTGCTATAGCTTGGATTTTCTCATCAGGGAACTCAAACTTGTACTGATCCCCTTCAACAGGTTGCAACGCCAGGAACTCTGCCACGGCTCGACCTTTGATCACCTTAGAAGTAAGATACTCGATATCAAATTCTGTCAGCAGCACTAACCATCTGCCCAACTTTCCGACTAGCGGCGGCACTGAATGCAGGTACTTCAAAGGATTCTCCTTTGCTACCACTTGGATCTTGTAGGATTGGAAGTAATGGCGCAATTTCCTGGACGCCCATACTACTACTAGACAGATCTTCTCCATTTCCTAATAGTAGGCTTCATACAGAAGCAGTTTCTTACTAAGGTAGTAGATGGCATGCTCTACTCCTGTCTCATCTGCTTGTACCATCATTGCCCCCAGCGCTTCAAGTTCAATAGCCAAATAAAGTACCAAGGGTCTTCTCTGTCTCGGAGGTTTCAAAACAGGAGGCTTCACCAAATACTCTATGATCTTATCAAATGCTTCCTGACACTGTTCATTCCACTTCACCAGCTGGTCTTTCCTCAACAGTTTGAAAATGGGTTCGCATACTGACGTCAACTTAGCGATGAACCGGCTGATGTACTGGATTTTTCCAAGGAACACCCTGACTTCTCTTTCCACCTTCGGTGTTGGCATCTCAGTAATAACCTTAATCTTCTCATGGTCCACTTCTATTCTGCCCATTCCGACAGTATGTCCTAGTAACTTTCCTGATGTTACTCCGAACATGCACTTTTTGGGATTCAACCGTAGGTTGTACTTGTCGACTCATTCAAGGAACTTCTCCAGTGCTTCTATGTGTTCGTCTCTCGTCTCTGACTTCCCCATCATGTCATCAACTGCACCTCAATCTCCTTATGCATTAGGTCATGAAATAAAGTAGTGGCCATCCGCTGATAAGTGGCTCCGGCATTCTTAAGCCTAAACGGCATCACCTTGCAGCAATAGGTTCCATATTCCATGATAAAGGCGATCTTATGCTTATCTTCTTCAGCCATAAGAACCTGATTGTATCCCGAGAACCCATCCGTGAATGAGTACATAGCAGACAAAGTCACACTATCAACAAGTACATCTATATGCGGCAAAGAAAAGTCATCCTTCGGGCAAGCTTTGTTGAGGTCTCTGTAGTCCACGCACTTTCTGACTTTTCCTTCTTTCTTCGGCATAGGCACAATTTTTGCCAACCACTCAGGATATTTCACCACTTCCCAGAATCCCACATCTATTTGCTTCTTAACTTCTTCTCCGACCTTCTCGGCCCATTCAGGTCTCATTCTCCGAAACTTCTGCTTTACCGGCCTCATGTTTGGATAAGTCGGTATCACATGCTGGGCAATGATTCTATCCACTCCAGGGATGTCCTCGTAGGACCAAGCAAATACCTTAGCATATTTGACCAATATCTCTTCTAATCTTTTCCGCTCTTCGGCGGTAACCTCACTCGCAATTAAGACTTCCTTGGGACTTTTAGGCGTACCAAGGTTGAATGTATTTATTTTAGTGGAGTTGATATCAAATATGCTTAAGTCGTGCAAGTTAAGCGGAGGAGACTCAGGAAAATAAGCAAAATGATTGTCTTTATTGCTAATAAATGCGGGAGTACACTCAAATAAATCAGGAAGATAAATGTCTTCATCTCCTATAGACACTTCATCTTCCGCAACCGGTTTCTTCTCAGGCTCCTTACCCTCCTCGAGAGTCAGGCTCTCCAACTTCATTAGTTCTTCTTCCCATTTCTCTTCTTCCTTCTTCGTAACTTCCTCTCTCAGCGGCTTCTCGCCTAATATATCTTGGAAGATCTCAAATCCGAGCACCATAATCTCATTAACTTATACTGGTTCGGGCTCTCCTTGATACCTCGAAGCCTTTACGAAGCACTTCATTAACTTCAGCCCTTTCTTATTAGCTTTTGGCTTATCTTCATCAAACTGGTATCCCAATCCCCTCCGGGTAGTCTGCCCTTTAAAGTCAGGCAATGTTGAACCTTGCCTTGGCTCGAACTTCATTTTCTCCATGATTTTAGCTACCTTGGGATCCACCCACTCCTCAAAAGTTTCCGACACTTGGAACCTCGTGAAATGTTGTATTTCCAAAGTGGTTATAGCATTGTCCACCTCAGCTCTGATGGTGACAATCTCTCCTCCATACAGAAATTTAATCATTTGATGCAGAGTGGAGGGCACACCCCCAAGTGTATGAAACCACGACCTTCCCAACAACAAGGAAAAAGTGGTCGGGATATTCAGTACTGTGAATTCGACCTCGTCCTCAATTGGTCCAACCTTGACTACTGCGGCAAAAGTACCCTCCACTCTCTGCTTGCTATCATCATAAGCTTTAATAGTCATATTAGAAGGACTCAGATCCGTCGGCTTCATACCCAGCCTCGCCAAAAATCTTCAATGGGCACACATTGATGGATGAGCCATCGTCCACCATCATGTAAGATGTCTTCTTGCCCCTCACTTCAGCTCGAATGAATAAAGGCCTATTGTGGTTTCTCCCCTCAGCCGAGAGTTCTTCCTCAGAAAAGGTTATTTGCAAAGCTTTATTTTGCACTGATCCGACAAATATTGTGGGATTAGCAACCTCGGGCACTACTATCTGGCTCAAGGCCTCTACCATAGCTCGCCTGTGCTCTCCGGACGCATACAAAAACTCCCAGATACTCAATTATGCTCGGGTCTTCTTCAATTGCCGCAACTACGTCTTCCTCAGCATTCTCCGTATTCTCGGCCACCTCTTGGCCTTCTGTCAACACTTCATTCCCATTTTCTGCAGTATCACCATAAAAGCGCCCACTTCGGGTCATCCCCTTCACCTCTTATTCGTCACTACTCGAGAAGTCCTCCCAAAAATTCTTCTTCTGTTCCATCTCATCCTCACTGTTACTATCCCAAATACCCAGGAAAAAGGCTTGGTGGTCGAAGATTTGGAGAACAATGTCTTCGGGTAGGCCAGAGTTGATCATATACGTAGACGGTGGGACAAAGTGATAGTTAGGCAAGGGGTTGCGGTATGTGTTTGGCTGTTCTTTCTCAGGGTCAGGAATCTTGTGGGAGTCAATCAAGTCTTGGATCTCATGGTGGAGACGGGCACAACTATCGGTGTCATGGCCATTTTATTGGTGGAATTGGCAGTAGCGGTTCATATTGAGGTTGGTGGGGGAGGATTTGGGAGTGGTTTCGGCTCCAAGGGTTTCAAGAGTCCTTGCCTTGTCAATTTCTCAAGCACTTTGGACAAAGGTCTACCCAGTTTGGAAAAGCACCGGTTCTTAATGGCAGCAACCTCCGCAGTAACAGGCTTAGCACCCGAGGGCCCTCCGACAGTCCTTCTATTCAGACTGTAAACCTTCTGATTCTCGACTTTCTCCTTATCAATATCCATGACTGTTTCCCTCAGATGTCAGAAATCTGCAATCATGGAGGTCATCCTCGTCAGTTTACCATAAATCGAAGGCTTCGTACCTTTGATAATCCTCTTTATCTAGTCCTTCTCCGAAGGCCGAGTCTGTATCTTCAGGAGCTGGCTTCTCTAACGATCCACAAAGTCTTTGAAGCTCTCCTACGGCTTCTGCTTGGTATTCTCTAAGTCACGAAGTAACAAGTCGATCTCTAAGTCTGTAACATACTGCTTTAGAAAGGCGTCTGCCAGTTCCCTCCAATCTTCCTTAACGTTTTTCTCAAGGCTGTGATACCACACTATAGGTGCCTCCTCGAGTGACATCCCAAACATCTTTTGGACTTGGCGCTGTGACAGGCCCACTGAACTCATCATCGAGACATATTGCCGTAGATGGATCCTCGGGTCTCCATTTCCATTAAATTTGGCAATGTTGGGCATTTTAAACTGAGCTGGCAGCTGCTCCTCGAAGGTCATCGCCTCATAATCTAATAAATCCTCATGCTTCCCCTTCAGTTTACGGGTAACTAACTCCATCTAATCACGGAGCTTCTGTAACTCAGCCTGAGACCCAGCTATTCTCCCAGCGGTATATTCGGCCATATCATCATCAAACACAAAAGAATCAGCATTCAATCCACTTGGAGGGCTCTCACGCCTTTCATTTTCAGATCCTCTCGTAGCGCGGGGCACAGCCATATTAGACATAGCGCCAGTCAAGGCTTGCAGTTATTCAGTGACTTTGGTGAGATTAGCTTCAATCTGATCCATGCGAGACCCCTCGCTGACTGATTCACTCATGTTTACTGATGACCTTTTGATTAGTATCCCCTCTTCCCTAACCCAACGGGAATCTATGGTGTCTTTTAAGATCGTGTGTCAGTGCGTATGCGTGCGATGCATGTAATATATAAGCTCATAAAAATTTTATACTAGTTGGCCCATTATCATTTTAAAGTATACAATCACGCTATTGCGCGCTGCAAACTTGTCCCAATTGAAAAGGCCCAACAGGTTTACACTTTGCGATAACATGGCTAAACAACTTCGAATGATGAGAAGCCCACACATAAAATAGCCCATCGGTATTTTAGAATCTTTTGGCCGACCTGTCAAAGGACACGAACTCGTCCCAGTTTAAATGGCTCAATAAGTTCATATCTTTTGACAAAAGGTCCAACTGGATCCAAATGACAACGGTCCAAAACATAAACACAAAATAAATAATTTCTATTAGTTCTACGACTAAGGTTCTCATGTGGGTTTACAGGAGTGCGGACAAAGGCTCTCGTTGACGAAGGATTGCCCACAACTAGGTCTCCCCACTCAAGGGCCTGAGCGACCAAGTGAGCGCACCTTTTTTTATACACTAAGGTACATGCCAATGAGTTAAGGTGCGTGACTGACTGTCAAATAGATTTCCCATTGTAGATTCCCCAGAGGGAGGGTGGTGCGAACTCTCTTAAATACCCAAGCCGCTTAGGCTCTTATCGCTTGGTGACAGAAATAAACAACGAGTCCTCCAAATTAGTCCATCATAGTAAGCTACGAGTACATGATTATCTAGGTGCCTTCACAGCTTTTCCTTGTAGAAAAGTAGTGAATGAATGAAGACATCAAACCATTACCTAGCTCAAAAAGTACCTTTGATTAAACTCATTTTCAACCCACGGTAGACACGGTTAAATAAAGCACAAATCATAATCATTATAAGACATTATTTCGGGCCGATTCTCTATCCCCAGTGGAGTCGCCAGACTGTAGGGCACAGAAATCGGTGATGATGTTCTAGGCTCGTGGCCTAGTTGGGAGTACGGAGTAGCCCGCGGGGGAACTAAATCGGAGAAATAACATGGAGTCGCCATCCTGTGTGAACTGGGAAAATGTGATTTAAGGCCGCACTCACCCCTCGCAAGGGAAGACCTCAAATCGTTGGGTTCGGAATGGTCCCTTACTTATGTCACTTATAATGATATGATTTGTGCAATAAACTAACCAAATCTACTCAATATGTATGCTCAAAGGTAACTTAGATCTAGTCCGCATTCATCAAAATAAATCCTATGACTAAGTTCGCATGCTTTAAAAATAAGTCATTATAACGGCATGCATATATTATTACACAACGAGCATGTTGAATCATCCAACAAGAAGAACAAATAGATAATTAATTCAACATAAACGTAAACTAAATTACTAATGTAAAATTAAAGAACTAAATCATGCATAAAGAAGTGACATAATCATGCTTAAAAATAAACGACGTACTAGACTAAATCATGCTTGAATAATGAATAACGTACTAACAACCTAATCATGCTCAAATACATGGTTGGATGAAACGAAATACGTGTGTCTCTCGAGTAGTACGTGGCATTGTATCCCGAGTACAGATCGCACTACCGTCCATTCGGATTCAGTTATGGAATTTACGTCTGGGTTTCCATTCGATATACCACAAGAGAGAACACGCATTCCGCTCATCCAGAAATCACATCATGCATCAATAAACGACTCTCATGTGACAATGTATTAAAATAAATAAAAAGGGAGAAAGATGATAAATAAAGAAGGTGCCTTCCGGTCTAACCTATTTTGTCGTCTCTCGAAAGCGCGTTACACGGCCGACGGAAGGGTTGATGTTCTGTAACTTTTCTGGTTCACTAATCCAATATTTTTCCTCACTGTTTCACTGTTTGGGCTGCTGTTTTCACTCTGTTTCGCTGCTATTTTCGATGTATTCTTTGGTCACTGTTTTAAGGTGATTTAGGTTATTGTTTGTGCGATTTTTGAAGGGTTAGGGGTGTTGATGACCCATAGCATCACTATTTGTACAGATCATGGTGTTGTTGTACAAATTAATTATATGATAAAGGAAATTGCTCATTTATCATTTGTAATTGGATTACCAAGATACATAAATGATAAAAGTCCTTATGATTAGTTCCGGATTGAGATGATATGAGACAATATCAATCCATAAAGGTTTAATCATTAAACATCCCTAGTCGTAGTATTATCGAGACTGGACATCGGTAATGTGGAATAGACTAGTATTGCACTTGTGTGCGTTGTGAGGGCATAACGGCATAGTTCTCATATATTTAAGTATTGGATGCTTATGCAAGTGCGATAGGAGGTTGTGTTTTACTGATGGTATGGAAAACAGCTTATCTCTGGATAGACCCCACGGAATCCCATTGGTAGATGTCCGTGTGTCTATGGGAGTCCGCTTCAGGGTAGGTGTATTTGGTCTTAACCTGAGCCTTACACCGATAATACTTGCGATAATCAATATACTTTTGTTTTGGTCGTCCAGGGCTTTAACCGGTTCTGTGTACGCCTCTTCTGGGTATAGTGAGAATCGTAGTGTATTGGGTGTGATGACAAAATGGAAGTATCACTTCAGACATATGAAGATGATGATCACGTAGGATACGAAACTGGTGCTCTTATATGCAGCAGTTATCGGGATATTATGACTAGGTCATGTTTATCCGATTATAGAGACTAGTTACCAAATATCCGACATGTGTTTCGTACGGGGCAGACACATTCCCAGCCCCAAGCCTAGCACGTGACATCAGATACTGGATCGACATACATAATACTACGTATACTACGCCTGACATAGATCGTATATCCCTTTAAGAATATTTCTGGAGAATTGGGTAGGCATGGCGCTTTGTTAGAAGCCAACCTTGTCTCGTAAATCGGTAAAACGTAGTATTAGGAACGTACGTGTTCGGATAGTCCGACGACCGGATTTACTGCCAACATATCTGGGGATCTCATGGGTCGCTTCTCAAGATTCACCAATGATGTATGACTCGCAAATTATTAATCTATGATTAATTAGATGAGAGAGAAAATTAATCTAGGATTAATTACGGAGATATTTTATCTGGGATAAAATATTATTTAAGGAGAGAGAACGATTAATTTGGAATTAATCGATAAAATAATATATTCGATATATTAAACGAAATTGGATTTCAACGCGGAATTAAAATCGGATTTTAATTTGAGCAAACGAGTTGATTTAGAATTAATTCGTTAGCGACGTGAATAGTAATTTTGCTAGGCATATTATTTAATTAAATTTGATTAATTACGTCGCAATAGCAAATTTGTTAATTCGGAATTAAAGAACCCGAGCCCGGGAGTATTTACGGGGCCGCTCATATTTCGAATCGAGTAGGGTCCACAAGTCACATCTAGCGTCAAATCATTAGTCACTTTAATTGATGTGATGTCTAGTCATTTTAAGTGATTGACAACCAGTCACTATTCATGATTGATGGTGGTGGTTGGATGGCTTTAATGCTTGTACCAATTTTGAAAGTTGAATTTGGTATATCTTTAATTGATTTTTGAAATCAAACCATCTAATACACAACTCACACACTCTCTCCCTCTTCTCTCATTCTCGGCTAAGGGGTCATCTTCTTCTTTTTTTGTTTCCACAAAACCGTGAGTTGAAGAAGAAGCTTTAAAAATGTTGTGGCAAAATTTCAAGAGTGCTAGCACACTTCCGGAGTCTTACAAAGCTGATAGGGAAACTCACCCGTGGGCATGGAATGCACACCAAGCTTGGAGCTTGAAGATTCAAAATGGAGCAAACAAAAGAAGAGAAAGTCGTGAGCCACCTTGGAGGAAAGCTTGAAGATTTTGTTGTTCCTCGCATCGCAAAAACCGATCAATGTAAGTATGATTTCGCCATGCTTCTTTGTTGTATTCACACATATTTCATTGCTTGAATTGATCTTGGGACTATAGTAGAAACCCAACAATGGTATCTTGAGCCATTTTAAGCATGAAATTGGAATTAGGGTAAAACTGGGTAAAAATGATTTGAGCATGTTTTGATGAAATTGATTGTTGGAATATGCTTGAATGATGATAACATAGTGTTATGCATGGTCAATTTGATAAAAATTGAATTGGATGAATTTTCCCCAAAATAGTAGGCTTGGCCGAATGCTATTAGTGCCCTAATGTCATGGAATTTTTTGATTTTGATCATTGGATGAGTTGAAATCATTTGGGAATTGTTGATTTATGATTTAATTGGATTGAATTCGGAGTCGGACATGAAAAACCCTAATTGCCGTGAGTGTAAGAAGCATGAAAATGATTGATTTTTGATTCAAATATGTTGGACATTTGTTGATGATGATAAACATAATTAATTGAGTAAATTGGTGTTTTGGAAATGTTAATTTGGTTAATTAATTATGGCTATACACTTTAGTTTATTAAATTGTGAAATTTGAAGTTTTGGTAATTTAATTAGGTGGGCCAAATTTGGAATTGGGCTTGAAAAGTTGTAATTGGGCTTAATGGGCTTGGTTGGGCCAAGTTTGGTTTAGGCTAATTGGTTGGATCCAATTGGGCCCAAAACCATATCCATAAAGTCCAAATATGACTTAATAAACCTTTAAGTTTAATTGGGCCTAATTGACTGAAATTGATTTCTAGCCATAAATGGTGATTCTTTACTTGGGCTTTGGTTGCCGAAGCTCATGCCTTAAGAAATTAATTGAAAGCCCATTGGACTTTAATTAAACGACATTGGATGTTAATCGGGTTTTGAGATCAGTTAAGATTAGATTTAGAATCTAAGTCGCAAAGGCTCATTAATAAAGTGTAGTTATTTAATTTGGAATTAAATATTGAATTAGTATTGAATACGTATTAAATTGGATTTAATGTTGTAGTTTAATATAATTCAATAATTCATACTTTGAGTACTTATTCTTAAAAACGAGTCGGACTCGCGCAAATCAAATCGTTATTTGAAGATTGGATGGTCACAAATTTCAGATTAATTAATTGGATTAGATTGATTGATAACATGCTTTGTGTGAATACATGGATGTGATGTATGAATAATGTATATCAGATGGATATTAGATGGGTGATGGCAATTTGGAAATTATTGTAATAAATTTAGAATTTATTAATTGGACCTGCGAGTCCAGCCTATTACCTCTTGACTCTGTGTATTTCTCTTCTCACTTATTCCCCTCAATGTAAATGAGGTTTCTTTAGAAGTGTTATGTAATCGGGTAGAAGTTGTGCTAGCGGGAGAGAGGAAATGGAGAGATTTGTTCTGGGAACAAAATGTTTTAAGTATCCATCTGCATATCATTATTAAATTTATTTTCGCGCCTTATTATGATTTTAGAATACATGTTTAAGGGTGTATGATGATGAGACCTTAACAAAGATAATTAATTGGTTGCCAATTACGCGAAAAACTCTTACAACATATTAAGTGTTTTTCCTTCCATTGAGTGATTCTTACTCAAGATCCAAGGTTGGCACTGGTTTATTGGCCAAAGTCAAGACCTTTGTCAATCGCGGATGTGTTTAAATCATGAAGGCTTTGTTCCATATCGGTGTCTTGTCCAAGTTGTGATTTGTTGGCCAAAGTCAAGATCACTTCTTGTCCATCGACATCGATTACGAAGCTTTCCATAGTCAATGGGTTCCGCTTAACTGGGATCACTAAGTTTGTTGTGCCAAAGTCAAGGCTTAGTTGATTTAGAGGAAAAAGGTTAGGGAATATATTGGATATATTGGCATATATAAGATATGTGTTTCGGACTTGGACGTCCACCTACTGGATCTAGGAATTGGATGGGATCCAATTGATCTTAGAGATCTACCTAGTTAAGTATCATACAATTTTTTGGCCAAAGTCAAGATTGTGTGATATTTAACGGGATCCTAGCCCACTAGGAAACTGGGTTTCCCGAGTACTCAACTGAGGGTTAGAGGCTCGCCAAAAATAGTGGGAGGCAAGTATTAAATTTGCAATTTCGTTTAGGTATTTGCCATACACGCTCATTTCAAATTTTTCGTCAATTAATAAACATATTAGTTAGACTAATATTTAACGTTGTTTTATTTAAACAGTTGGACTGTATTCAAACTATTTCAATTCATAGTTGATTTTATAATGGGATTATAGTAATCAATATAATTGATTTAACTAATTTAATTATAGTTGATTATATAGTTAGACTATAATAATCATTATATTAAATAGTACACAAATCGTTGATTAAATAGTTGGACTATTAAAATCAAGATAAACTGAAAGATTAAGCGTTTAAAATATAATCTTAGATGAAAATGTGTTAAAGCGGCTTTAATTTTCATATTGGGAATAGTATCTTAGGATAGTCCTAAGAACCGAGAAGTTACTTTATTTGATAAAAGTGACGCCTTGGGCCTAAGCCCGGAGTTAAGCAAATAGTAGAGCATGGTCTTTGGAAGATTCATGTGATGATAACTTTAGTGCTTAATCCTTTATCCTTGTCATAATGACTCCTTAATTTCGTCGTCATAACTAAGTATTAGATATTTAAACCATGATGTTGAAATTGAAGGATTTTCATAGGTCTATATTTAGATCTTAGAAGCATTAATTGCAATAGAAAACTCTTGGAGAGTTAATGGCTATGCTCAAGGAGACAAAGCCAAAGTTTGCAAAAGGGCAAGAAGCGTAAGGCGCATCTTACTTCAACATTCCAGAAGGCCAAAGCTTGGCCAAAGGCTTCTGAGGTGTGGAAAAGGGCAAAGGCAAAATCATCTCAGCCTTCTGGGAAGACAAAAGACATATCCACAAGATGTCTACCTAAAACTGTGGCAAACGGGGTCACTGAAAGCATGACTGCCTTATGAACAAAGCAGGCATGAAGGAATAGAAGAAAGGCAAGGCTCTGACTTTAAGTATGTTTGTCATAAACATGTTCACTACTAGTATTAAAATTGGATTTTAGATACTAAATGTGGTACATAAATATAAAATAATGTGCAGAATCTACTTTTATTAGCAGGATACTGACTTCAGATGAGATTTATCTGCTAATCGGAAATGGGACGACAGTCGCTGTTTTAACTGTAGATACCTAAGTTTAGGAACTGCCCTTCGGGTGTGTACTTAAATTAGGAAACTGTTAAAATATAACTAGTTTGACTAGAAATATTATCTCTATATCGAGTATAACTCGTTACGAGTATACCTTTATATTCTAGAACACTAAAGTGTTTTATTTTATAAAGATGATATTGAGATAAACACATTAGATGTGAATAACAGTATTTATATTTTGAATATAAATAAATCTCAAACATATAACATGGCAAACAATAAGCTCAAACCTATTTGATCAGATAAGACTTATATGTGGCAATGTTGTCTAGGACACATTAAACAAGACTCGTATATCCACACTTTTGAAGAGTGGGTGCTAGGACAGATTTGATTCTATTCAAATGATGTCTACGAATCTAGTTTATTAGGCAAAGTGCCTAAAATACCTTTTACTTGGTAAAAGTGTAAGTGCCACCGATCTGTTAGCCCTCGTTCATAGTGACGTAAGTGGGCCCATATCTAGCTAGGCTAGAGGTGGATAGTGATACTTCGTAACCTTTACGGATGTGGCATCGCGTTATGGTTATGTGTTTCTTTTGAAACATAAATCGGAAAATTTTGAGTTATTCAAAGAGTTTCGACACGAAGTAGTTAGACAGATCGGCTAAAAGTATTAAATCGTCACGGTTAGACCGTGGTGGAAAATACTTAGGCAATAAGTTTCTTGACAAAATGAAAGAGTATAATATTCTTTCATAATGGACTCTTTACGGAACACCTCAGCTTGACGGTGTATCCGAACAGAAAAACCAAATTTTATTGGACATGATAAGGTTAATCATGAATCGCTGTGAGCTACCATTTTCCTTCAAAGGAATAAGCATTAAACAGTGCAATACTTATTTTGAATAAGGTTCCATAAAAATCTGTTAGACAGAATTCATATTAGATGTGAACAGGAAAGAAACTGGGTTTCTCATTCCTGAAGATTTGGGAATGCTAGGCATATGTTTGGATGATACCAAACTAGAACCCAAATTGTATAAGTGCCTATCTGTAATTGGTTATCCTAGGGAAACCAAAGTATAGTACTTATACAACTCACAAGAGAACAATTTAATTGTTGCTCGCCATGCGGTTTTCCTAAGAGGAATACCTATATGCAGTGGTAAGTGGGAGGATAGTAAAACTCGATGAAAATCGGAGTAATACTGTTCTATGCACCATTTTCATAATGGAACACAAACAATTCATCAAGGATGAAACTGTACCATAATCTTCAAATACACAAGAACTGCGTAGTTGGAGAGAGTCAGAAGACAACCTGGGAGGTATGGGTTTCTGATCTCACCTCATAAAGATGTCAATCTTATTGAGAAAACTGACTACATACGAGGAAGTGATACAAGATATCGACTACCTATTATGGCAAAGTACCATAACGTTCGAAATGGATTCCATGTATACCAACCAAGTTTGGACACTGGTTGTTGTACCGTAAGACATTGTGTCTGCTGGTACTATAAAGGTCTTCAAGGAAGACATACATGGATGGCAACATATAAATGCACATAGCTAGACTTGTACAGAAAGGGTATCGTCATCAACATAATGTTGATTACGATGAATCCTTTTACCTGTTGCCCTTGTTAAATCCATTTGGATAATGCTTGCTGATGCTGAATGTTTCATTTATGAAATATGGCAGCAGAACGTCAAGATCGTTTTCCGTAATGGAAACCTTTTGGAGGATGTTTATCAACATCCTAACAGTTTTGTCGTCCCAAAACAAGCAAATAAGGTTTGCAAGTTAATTCGATCCATTTATGGATTGAAACAAGCATTACGTTCTTGGAACTATATCGTTATTGATGTAATCATAATGGTGTATGATTTAATTCAAAACGAATATGATTCTTGTGTATATAAGGAGGTTAGTGGGAGCACACTGACAATGAATGTCCAATATAATGATGACATATCATTTCTTGGAAATGACATTCCCATATTACAATCGGTGAAAGCTTGGCTTTCATGAAAATTCTTTGTAGAGTACTTGGGAGAAACAACCTTTATTCTAGGAATAAGGATCTACTGGGTAAGATCTAAAAGTTGTTGACACTCTCTGAGTACTCGTACATTGAAATAAATATACATGACCTGGTGTCTTATACGCTTTGAGCATATGGAGTCATAATCAAGACAATCCAAGTGATAGTCATTGGATTGATGTTAAGGAAATCCTCTAGTAGCTTAGATGAACTAAGGATGCTTTCTTAAGCTATGGAGAATGAGAACTTGAAGTGATTGGGATCACTGTTGCAAGTAGAACTTGAAGTGATTGGGATCACTGTTGCAAGTTTCCAAAACCGATAAAACAACTATAAGTCGTAATAGCGGGACTATATAGTTTGAATAATGGAACAGTGAGCTGGAAATCTTCCAAGTAAGATATTGTTACCGAATGAACAACAAAAGACGGAATTTTGCTGCCACTGTCGCAACAAATGTAGCATTTTGGATCTAAACAATTCTAATTAGATTAGATATAATTCTGTTGAAGTGATTGGGATCACTGTTGCAAGTTTCCAAAATCGATAAAACAACTATAAGTCGTAATAGCGGGACTATATAGTTTGAATAATGGAACAGTGAGCTGGAAATCTTCCAAGTAAGATACTGTTACCGAATGAACAACAAAAGACGGAATTTTACTGCAATTGTCGCAACAAATGTGAGGTAGTTCAGAACGCTGTTTCATAAGAAAAGTTCATGTAAATCGAGAATAATCATCAATAAACAAGATAAAATATTTAGATCCTCCAATAGTGGCTGTAGGTGAAAGTCTCCATACATCAGAGTGGACCAAATCAAATGGGGCAACATAAATATATTTATTATGTTGAAAGGACAAATTTGGTTGTTTTCCAACTTGACAAGCGACACAATAGAAAGAATGATCTTTAACAGAACCTAGTTAACCATTAGAAACTAAAGGACGAAATTTATTTATCGAGGCATGACCAAGACGCATATGCCAAAGTGATGAGAAGATGGAGTAGATACAACACATAGTTGGAAAAAACGATTTGAAGGAAGATGTAGAGAGGTGAGTTCAAACAAACGTCCAATTCTACGGCCTGTCCCAAGAATCCGTCCCGTTTGCAGATCTTGCACACGACAACCATTAGTGGAAAATATCAATTTTAATATAAGTTCACATAGTTGACCAACAGAAATAAAGTTGAACGTAAGTTTGGGAATAAGAATTTTATTTGGTAATGTGAATGTAGATGTTGATATGTGGCCAGAATGACTTACAAGCATATGTGAGCCATCTGCAGTGAAAATTAGAGAAATATTTATGGTAGGAGAGGTGAAAAAATTAACGGGGATTAAGAAGTCATATGATTGCAATAACCAGAGGCAAAATACCAAGGAGAATAACCTGAATTGACAGATAAGGCAATAGAAGTACGGGGATAGGTAGAGAGTATTTATCTAAAAAGTGTTTCTAAGTTACCAGTAGTGCAACTCATTGATGGTTCTGACAGAGTAGGTTGGTCCCAAATATTCTCCATTTGTGCAAGAAAATCAGTAATAGATTGACCGTTCTCTTGTTTCAAGTTATACAACTTTTTCCATAATTGATACTGATTAGAGAGATCAGAAGATGTGTACTTTAATGCAAGCAGATCCTAAACTTCTTTGGCAGTTTCATATGGGCCATATTGATGATGAATTGCTGGAACCGAAGTATTCCGGAACTATGTCAGAAGTTGGTGATTCTTACTGTCCCAATCCTAAAGACAATCAGCGAGCTATCCTTCAGTTTCATCAATAAGCTGAGTGGGGGACTTGACATCTCCAGTAACATAGCGCAATAGTTTCCGAACCTTGAGAAAACTACGCATTCCTTGAACCCAGATACTGTAGTTTGAACCTGTGAGGATGGTAGGAATGGGTTGCATAACATCTGATTTTTCCATTTATCAAATAATATAAGCTCGAGTTTTTTTTTTGACGATTCTGAGGTTACCGTTGGGTCCGGAATGGTCGAAAATAGTGGAAATGACACTTTGTTGCTCAAAATCCGATATGGGGACCAAAATATATCACAAGATACAGTGGTCAAAGAGTAATTTTTGAACAATTTTGGGACATAATGTAATTTCCAGCAAGTATAGGGGCCAAATTGAAATTTAGAAAAATTTTAGGGACCAAAATATAATTTCAAGAAAGTATAGGGGTCAAATGATAATTTATGAAAAAATAAGGGACCAAAATATAAATTAAGAAAGTGTATGACGTACGAGGCAAAGGCATGTAAAATAAATTAAGAGGGAACTCAAAAATATTTACGAGGTGAATTTAGAGATGATCGGTAACCTTCTCGAAATCCCGGGACGGGATTGTATCGTATTTATTTTGGACCACTCATAGTATTTTGGGCATAACATTTTCGTACGATCTCGGAATTTTATGAATTTTATATTGTTGAAAATCTGAGAGCGAGACCTACAACTTCCGTGTTTAATATTTTTCCAAATTCGGACCAGAACTGGGTCAAAAATATAATTCAAAATCTAAGTGAATAGTAAATTCGGACTCAAATGATAAAAGCTCCAAATTTCTCCATTTCTCTAGATATTTCTACATCCTTCTTTGTATCAATTAAATCCTATTATAAAAAGGACTCTATTCATTATTTCTCAAAAATGAAAAACGAATTTGAAGGAAAAATAAAAGAAGAAACCGTGAAAGAAAGAGGAGGGAGAATGAGAAGAAGAAGAAGAAGAAGAAGAAGAAGAAGAAGAAAAGAAAAGAAGAAAGAATGGGAAGAAAAGAAATAAAGAAGGAGCTTAGAAATCCTTGGAGGGCTTAGGAAGTGAAGAAAAGAAATAAAGAAGGTAAGAAACCCGAAACCCAAAACCCAAGTTTTACTTAAATGATGAATTTGATGATTTGATGCTTCTATTATGTGGAGGATGTGAGTATGATGATGATTGTATGATTTCTTTGATTGAAATAATGAAATTTTGATAAACCCTAATTTGGTAAGTTTGGTTATGAAATGGTAAAATATGTAATATAGATGGGAAGATGGATTGAATGATAATTTGGGGATGCATGATTAAATGAGTGAAAGATGAGGTGTTTTGATATTAGTTTTGTTATGGAATGAAAGTGATTAAAAATGGATTAAAAGCTTTGAGATTAGTAAATGATTTAGAGTATAACAAAATGAATTGAAGGTTTGATGTACATTAAAATGAGTATATAAGGATGTTTTGTATATTGGTTTTGGTTTGGAAGTGTTGAAATAGGGTAGAGTTACTTAAGGTTGCAAGAATGGAAGATTTAGGTATGCCGCACACCAAGTGTTCGATATAATGCCACACTCAAACCAATTGAAGAAAATAAACACAATTCACATGTTATAAATGGTGCTTAAAATGGTTAAAATTTTTTTGGGGGGTGTTGGATTGATGGAATTAGAAAAGAAGGCGAAATAAGAAAGTTAGGTAACGATGTTGGTTTACAATAAGTTTCGGACATGTTATATTTGGTCGCTTCTAACTCGAGTTTTATATGCCCAATTGATAAACCGTAAAATTATAAGTAAACTAGACATATAGAATAGTAAAATATCCAAAAATCAGAATTTTTGGACTTAAGATGCTAATGTAGAAAAATCTCCGAAGTCAACTGATCGGCAGTAAAGTCTGCACCTGCTACCTGATGACCTAGGCTCGGTTTTTGATTTTTAAAATGAGTTTCGGGTCTCCAAACGATGATCCGTCAGTGCCAAAATAAATTAGACACATAGGATCCAACATATAAAAAATTCAGAACCATTGGACTTAATAAGAATTTTTGGTGGAGTTTCGAATTTGAGAGATCAGCAGGGACTGATCTGATTCTGTCCCTGCTGAACAGCTGGTAGAAATCAGTTTGTTTACGGAGTTCCGGGAATCGAAATCAGGATCCGTAAAATTTTGGGTAAAGTAGACTCATAGAGGGGTCATCCGTTAAAATTTCAAATCCAAATTCCTTACCAATTACTCCCAGAAAAATTCCAAATCTGATCCAAAAAACTTGGAAAATTCTGATTCATATATTCTTCTAAGTTCATTAAATATTTCTTTGTTCTAACAATCCCTTTATTCTTATAGATCAACGTCAGGACTCGCAACCACCGTTGACACCTTGAAAAGACGTCGTAAAGCCCAAATCTGTGAGTGGACCTCATTTCTTTAAACTGGTTTTATTTATCAAGTTTTAAGTTTTAATATCAGACTTATTCTTTTATGCCTTAGGGCGTTAGATTTCTTTTACCATTGAATTTATGGTTTAAAGTTATGTTTTAGTTATATTTTAGATAAAAAGTTTTAGAGCATGAGTTTATGATTTTTCGGGGCATGAGGGAAAAACTCACCCCAGTATGTAACTTGAGATACAGATGGAATTGACGGATACAGAGAGCATGTGCACATGTTGAGGACTAGTGGGACGCCCTTAGATCCTTAGCGCTCAGATGGTACATTCTTGGGTGGAGATGTGCCTACGGGCGGAGATGCGCCTACGGGCGGAGATGCGCCTTCTGGCGGAGATGCGCCTTCTGGCGGAGATGCCCTAAGGGCGAAGATTCAATTTTTTTTAAAAATATATATATATTTCAATTTTCAATTTTTAGAAAAGAGTTTTAGAAAACATTTAGAAAGACGATTTTAGAGTGAAGTATAAGAAAGAGTTTTCAGATTTCAGATTTTCAGTACACAAGTTTCAGACCTTCAGTATATAGTTTTCAGAAATCAGATTTTAGTAAACAATTTTCAGAAACAATATTTTAGATATAATTTTCAGAAACCAGAGATTCAAAGTTATTTTTCATAAAGTTTAGTTTTGTAATGAGATTTTATATGAAGTGGTTTTTTTTTTTCCAAAAGTTTTAGTTTTTAAAGACTTCATTTTTGCTTTGAGACTTTCATATTCATGTCCACTCACTTAGATCGTATAGCGATCTAACCCCCACTCCAGTTTCTATATCTTGCAGGTTACTCGGAGGGCAAGCTTGGGAGGACGGATACTGATGCAGTAGGGAGGGAGGAGTCCACCAGTACAAAGTTACAAAGCATAAGAGTCCAGTTCAAAGTCAAAGTATTTGTATGCATTAGTATTGTGATAGTCAGTATAAGTGTCTAATAAAGTATTGTAAAAAGAAGCATTTCTGAGTATTCATTTATCAGTAATAAAAGTATTTTATGTTGATTGAGTTGAGTTCTAGATGCATGACATTGCATTAGAATAGTTTACGAAACAGTCAGGAATTCAGAGGCTTATGGGGTTAGTACAACTATCCTCTACCGGTAACATCTCCCAGATCGGGGATGTTACAGTGGCACTGACGTGCTGATGATGTGGAGCTGACTGTGAGCTGACTCTATGATGACTGTGCGATGACATGGCGATGATTGTGTGCTGATGTGTCACTGACTGTGCGATGACGTGGCGCTGACTGTGTGCTAACGTGGCCGTCTTCAACCTCCAACAGACGCATGGGCACGTGAGATGACTCTTCCCCGGCGCATATAGGCACGTGAGACGACTCTTCCCCGGACCTCCGTTTGATCACCAGAAAAATACCACCGTGCTTGTCTCGACATGAAGAAGCTGATGGTATGCTCAAAATTGATTTTTAATAACTTTCCCGAAACCTGAATTTTCGGAACCAAGTTCCGTTTGATGTGTTCTTCACCACTGGAAAGAACCCAAGCTCCTGATACCATGTGAGAATTTGTGAAGAAAATATGTATAACATTTACTTAATCAAAACTTACAAATGAGAGGCCTTAATATAGATACTTATACAACTAACATAATAAATACACAACTACTATATTAACACAACTACCAACTATTCAAATACTAACACAACACACAACTAACAATATTATTTCTTTTTTTGATAAACGAAGAATCGTAAGAATGGAAGCACTACTAAGAATGAACAAGTCAATTGAAAAGATGAGGCCATAAGGCATGACACAACCATGATCATGATCATTATGATGACGGTACTAATGTTGATGCTTCTGGAGGACCCAAGGTGAAGATCAATATCACTCATTGTCCGACTCAGTTCGAGGTTCATGCCTTGCCCAGTCCACTTTAAGGGAGTTGAAGAAAGTTATTGAGGAGAAAACGGGATTGGAACCTCAATAGCAGAAAAATTGTTCATAGGAAGGAAAATATGGTTAGTGAGTGTTAATGGTGTTTTTTATGACAAATACTTTGAACATTTTGGCAAGGGCAGAGATGATATTTTCCTTTTTTGAAGGTCAAATATTCTGAGGGTTTGGGTTATTCCTGGGCCAGAGATGGTGTTCGTGCCCAGTCTCCCAGATTTGGCTGACCAGAGTATACAACTTGGTACAGTTTCCAAAGACTGACGACATTAGAACCGAGACCAACCACTTTGGATCGGAAGATCAGATTTAGCATTGTCTTTATTTGTAAGTCGTGGAAATGAGCTCGGACGTGTTGGGTCAGGTTGGTAGTAGCTTGGGCAGTTCGGCAGATCATTTGACCGACCACTTGACTACCGACATGTGAGTAGGGCAGTTTGGACTTTTTCTTCTGACATGTATCACCGTTTGGGAGTATTTTACAGGCTGGCACCATTATTATTACGTGTAACAGTGGAGAAAACAGAGTGATGTGACAGGCCGTCAAGCGGCAAGCTTATTTTCGACGATGACAGTCTTGGGGCAGAGAGCCTGTCAATCAGCTGGAAATCTATGTGGCTGACGTCATAGAGATATGAGAACAGTGTGTATTTCTCTTAGTATATAAAGTGAGGGTAGTCTCATTTGTATAGGTTGGATATTTTGGTTGACAGAAATCTCATAAAAATACTACTTGTAAACGCCAAAAAAGCAAGTTGCTCGGTAACATTAGACCACCATTCAAAAGAGGTCGGCCGAGCTGATTTTGGTAATAAAAAGTCACCCCCCACTTTGTGCCCGTAGACGTAGGCTGGACTTGCTCCGCCGAACCACGTTAAATCCTTTTTGTCGATTTCATGGTTATCTTGTCTTTTGCCAAATTTACTTTTGGTCTCCTCATAACCAAACAAATTCATAGTTGAACGAGGATTGTCCCGGGAGCACTATCCTGATATTACCCCTGAGACGAAAATCAACCGTCAACAGTGAGCATAAGTGGTAACCGTCATTCCAATGACCAGAAAGAACAAAAGTAATAGCACTAAACAAGAACGATACATTGCTGAAAGCTGCAGTAGCAAGCACCGGCTTACAGATCTTCAGTTTATCAAAATTTCATACTTGGCTCTTTTTACAAAAGCCCTCCAATGAGCCTAGGAAGAGGAAGATCGAAATTGTAAAAGAAAGGATGTGGCTCCTTCAGTGAAAATGAAACTAAGTGAAGCTTGAGAATTATGTGTGCATATGTCAGGTATGAAAGATAAATCAATTGTTTTGCTTTTGGAAGATTTTGTAAAACAAAGAGAAGAAACTTGAGGGGATGAAGGATAGTAAAAAGAAGAGAAGGCTCCACAAGTAAATATAAAACAAAAAAAATACACAAAACAAAAAAATATAAAAGATTATTATATTTTTTTAAAACACATAAAACAACACAAATGTGAAAAAAAAAATATAACAATGTTAAATTATTATTCTAAAAAATATAATAATGTTAAATTATTATTCTAAAAAATATAATAATGTTAAATTATTATTCTATCTATTAATTTTATTCCCCAGTTATGATGTCAAAAACTTGACACATTTACAATTGGTTCTTTACTCACAAGTATAAAAGTGTTGAAGTAATAAAATAACTCGGTGAGTCCGGGGTCGATACACATGGAATAGATTTAATATGATAAAATAATAATTAAAATAACAAAATAAAATCTATGGTTATGGAATCCACGCTTGATATTTTCAAATATAAAATAATTTTTACTTTTTATAAAATATAAATTATAATTATTTCTCAGTCAATTTATTTCATTATTATCATGAATTAGTTATGCCAACGCATATAATCCGTCATGTCAATAATTAGTCCTGCCAGTGTACTAAATATGCCAAAATATGTAGAATTATATTGTCTGTAACTAATCCAGATTTTTAATATTCCACTCTCTCACATTTATGGAATTTATGTATTATCTATGTCAATCGGAGACTGTCTCTAACTAGTCAAGATCCTCAATAAACAGGAAATACTACAAATTTTATTTAGGAAATTATCACAGTTTATATTTTCATTCCAAGAGCTTTGTCCTTTACCCATAGCAGGATGTAAATTAGAAAAACAAGAAAAAAAAAAAAAAAAAAAAAAAAGAAAAAAACCCTCATAATTTTATTATTAAAAAAGAAAAATAAAACACATAATAGAAAGAGCTAGTTACAAAGAAAGTGCAAATTCATCGAAAGAAGATTGGTATTTTGTTATTTTTTTTAATTACATAAATCATTCACCGAATTTAGTGGATGATTTATATTTTTTTCTTTTTACTTTTGTTTCATTTGGTTTTATATATTTATATAAAATACATGCACAATTAAATACATCATAAGTTCATTTTGTTGTCAATCTAAACACTGTGAATATTTTTTAAGTCCGATTTGAATCTAATTGTCATGCTCTTTTGGCTTTCTGGGTATTAGAATTTAGATTTCATATCTATTTTCTTGTTGAGCATTCGAAGTAGTATTTAACATACACAATAAATATAAATCACAATAAAAATATATAAAACATAAATTTAATTTTTATTTTACAAATGTGTTAAATTAAGGTAATTAATGAAATTACAAGTGTAAAATGATTAATTTCTCTTTTATTAAATGTACATTTTTTAATGTTCATTCAGAAGAATCATATCCTTAAACTAAAATGTGCATATAAAGGCACTTCTACATGTCTATAAATAGACTTCCTTAGCTTCTCATTTCATTCATCATTTTTCCAATCATTCAAACGCTTATCTAGAGAGGTTGAGTCTTCACTTTAAAAGAGAATTTCTACCATTTTTCCTAGTTCATGTTCTTAATCCTAAGGAGTGCTCCATTAATTAAGAAGTCACCAAGTATCCTAAGAGAATGTCAGTCACAAAACCGTATAACACTTTCTTAAGGAAAAAGACAAAAATGGCTTGATGTAGATTTTTTTTCTTTTACATCACATTTACAGGTTTGTCTAAATTCAGTATCGTTTTATGTTTTTGTGTGTGTGTGTGTGTGTGTGTGTGTGTGTGTGAGTTCATTGGTATTTCTTTGTTGTGTTTAAGAATTATACACATTTAAGTGAATACCAACACATACCATCTGATAAATACTATCATTCTCACGAAACTTAACTACCACAAGATCTCTCTCCACATTTCCCCTTTTAGTGCAACCCAAAATTAATCCCAACTGTCCATCTCAATATTGTTTAGAAATTTCAAAAGCTGAACAAAAAGTTGATGGTACACAAATCTTTCACCTTCAATCCAAAACCTTAAAATCCTAAATGGAATTGACTCAATATTAAAAAGAATGACATGTCCTTGCTTGGGAGCAACACCATTTGTTTTTTTTTTTTTTTTTTTTTAATTTTTTTTTGTTTAGGGTGATCTTGTGTATGTATTTTTTCAAAACACTCAATTAGGGTTATCTGTATTGAATTTTTTTTCCCCACTTTTTGCAAATGATGTTTCTGTTGGTCTCTAGCCAAGCTTGCATGCATCATGGATGCAAGCTGGAGACGTGTGAAGAATGAGGAAGTCAGCAAGCTGCAAAGACGTGTAAGCTAGTAAGCTGCAAGGACGTGTAAGCTAGTAAGCTGCAAGGACGTGTTAGTGAAGCTGGAAACGTGTTGACAGCTTTTCCAAACCGTGTGACATTGTTCACGTGATTTTGGAACTATAAATTAGAGCCTCTAGATCATTGTAATGTATTCCAGACTCACAAGTGAGTGTATAATAGAGTGTAAAGATAGTTGGGAGTTTTTTTTGTAAAGCTTGATTTTAAAGCTTTGTAATTCTTTTGTTGTGTGATATAAAAGAAGAATTTTCTCTCACTTCTCCTCTATTGTCTTTGTTTTATCACAACAAGTGGTATGAGAGCTAAGTTTCCATGGTGGGATCCCAAAACTCAAAAACAGAGGTTCGTTTCGGAAAATTGGTTCAGACAAAATTTCAAAAATCGGTTTTAAGCATACCACCAGTTTTTTCACTATAGGACGAGCACGGTGGTATTTTCCGGTGATCAAACAGAGCTCCGGTGAAGCCTCATGTGCCGCTTGCGCCTTCTAGAGAGATGTCCACACGCCGCCACTCGCACTCGCTCCAACCGAAGGTTGAAGACGCTGAGTCAGCTGCCACATTAGCGTCCAGTCAGTGTCATGTCAACCTGGCACACAGTCAGCAGCCCAGTCAGCAAGATACATCATCAGATCCAGTCAGCGACACATCAGCGTCAAGTGTTTGTCACGTCAGCACACCTGTCACGTCAGCACACCTGCCACGTCAGCAAATATCTGGTAAATTTCAGAAAGGTCCCTATTATTTTTCAAAATTATATTTGAGTCCCTGAACTTTTCATAATTATATTTTGGCCCATGAGCTTTGGGAAATTATAATTTAACCCCTGTAATTTCTGAAATTTGTAATTTGGTTCCTGTATCGGATTTTGACGAATGAAGTGTCATTTCCACCATTTTCAACCATTCCGGATGAAACAGTGAGCTCCGTTTTTTGAAATTCTGCTTAGAATTCTTGTGGTGGATGGGAGCAATGGAAAAATGGATTTGTTAATCAGTACCAATTATTTCACATGGAGAGGAATGATGAAAGACCTTCTGTATGTGAAGGACTCTGATGGATCGGTGTTTCTGGAGTAGAAACCAGAAGGAATGATCGATGAAAAGTGGGCTAATCTTCACCAGAAAATGTGCAGTACTATTCGTGCGTAGATCAACGACAGTATCGTGAACCATGTTAGTGAAGATACAAATACATGTGTCTTATGGAGAAAGTTAGAGCAGCATTTTCGAGCAAAGAATGGCAACAATAAGCTGTACTACATCAAGAAGCATATGGGGTTGAAATACCATGAAGGTACAGTTGTGGCGGACCAAATCAACGATTTCCTCGGAATAATGAAAGAATTGTCTGAATTGGGCATAGACTTCGGAGATGAGGTAAATGGCTTAATACTCATTAATACGTTACCAGAATCTTTGGAAATATTCATATCTATAGTGATAAATTCAACCGTAGATAGGAGAGTCACTATGGAGATGGCGAAAACCAAGATCATCGAGGAAGAAAAGAGGACGAGAATGTAGCAATTAGCATCAGTCTCAACCTTAAAGGCTCTAGTGATTGAGAGGAAGGGGGAGGAATAAAAGCCGAGGCCCAGGTAAATCAGACAAGAACGAAGGTAAATCAAGAACAAGGGAAATAAAATGTTTCCATTGTAAGAAGAAAGGCCATATGAAGAGAGACTGCTACAAATTGAAGAACAAGTAGTCCAGAGACAACAACAGAAGAGATGGTGACTCTAATCAAGAAAGAGTTGCTACTACCATCGATAATACCTCCAAACAATTCTTCATTATATACGAATAAAATGTTGTGAATCTAGCCAGCCATGAGACTAGTTGGGTGATAGATAGTGGCACCTCCATACACGCCGCATCTTACAGAGACTTATTTTCATCTTACACAGCAGGAGACTACGGTGTTGTAAGGATGGGGAATGATGGCCAGTCCAAAGCCGTCGGTATTAGAGACATATGCCTTAAAACAGACAACGGGACAAAGCTAGTGTTGAAGGGAGTCAAGCACATTTCAGACATCCAGTTAAACCTGATCTCAACAGGCAAGCTAGATGATGAATGATTCTACAGCACCTTTAGTGACGACACCTGGAAGCTCATTAAAGGATCAATGGTGATAGCTCGAGGTAAGAAAGATTCAACATTGTATTTGATACATGCTAAAAATTCCAATAGTAGCATAAATACGGTCAATAATAATGAAGCAGTTGAGCTGTGGCACAAAAGCTCGGTCATATGAGTCAAACGGGGATGGAAGTACTACACAGATGGAATATTCTTCTCGGGTTGAAGAACTCACACTTACAAAAGTGTGAACACTGCATGGCTAGAAAGTAGAGCAGGGTGTCCTTCCATAGTTCCCTGCTTCAACGGAAACCAGAGGTACTTGACCTCATACATTCAGATGTATGCGGTCTGATGCAGATAAGAATAATTGGTAGGTCACTTTATTTTATAACATTCATCTATGATAATTCAAGGAAAATATGGGCATGCACCTTGAAGAGAAAAGATCAAGTGCTGAGAGTGTTCAAAAAGTTTCATCCCTGTAAGAAAGAGAAACCGGTAAGAAACTCAAATGCATCAGAACAAACAACGGTGGAGAATATATAGGTCCGTTTGATCAGTATTGCAAGATGCAAGATCAAATAAAACCTCCGAAGACATCTCAGCTGAATGGCCTAGCTGAGAGGATGAACAGACTCTTGTGCGAAAAAGTCAGAAGCTTGCTTTCACAAGCCAAGCTACTGAAGACATTCTGGGGGGACACTCAACAAAACCGTACATGTTTTGAACATGTCATTAGCGGTCGCACTGAAAGGTAATATTCCTACCCAAGTTTGGACAGGTAAAGAAATGTCATATGAACACTTACATGTCTTTGGGTGCAAAGTATTTATACACATCCCAAAGGACGAGAGATCCAAGCTTGATGCAAAGACGCGATAATGTGTCTTTATTGGCTATGGTCTAGATGATTTCGGCTACAGACTGTATGATCCTGTGGAGAAGAAGATTGTCAGAAGCCAAGATGTTGTCTTAGTTAAAGATCAGACCATAGAAGATATCTGGAAGGAATTGAAGACAATGCCCCAGCAATACAGATATGTGAATCCAGAACCTTATACATCGGTGCTAGTACAAGTTGAAGATAAGGTTCCCAGACATGAGGTTACAGGTGATGAAGCTCCCATAGATGATGATCATGATCAACCACCAGTACCAAAAGCTACACCAACAGTTCCACAGAGAAGGTCTGACAGAGAAAGACGACCTTTAACGAGATACTCTACATATGAGTATGTGCTACTTACTGAGAACCTGAGAGCTACAAGGAGGTTGTGGAAACAGATGACAAGGAAAAGTGGGAAGAAGCCATGCAAGATTAGATGAAATCTTTACATGACAATCATACTTTCGAGTTGGTGAAATTGCGAAGAGGCAAACGGGCTTTGAAGAACAAATGGGTGTACAGAGTGAAAAAACAAGAGCACACTTCACAACCACGATACAAATTCAGACTAGTCGTCAAGGGATTCAATCAGAGAAAAGACATTGATTTTGATGAAATCTTCTTTCCAGTTTTGAAGATGTCATCCATCAGAGTGGTACTCAGTCTAGCACCAAGCCTCGACCTGGAGATTAAGCATATGGATGTCAAGATCGCATTTCTTCATGGAGATCTGGAAGAAGAAATTTATATGGAGCAACCAGAAGACTTCAGAGTCAGAGGGAAAGATGACTATGTATGAAGACTCAGGAAAAGCCTCTATGGTTTGAAACAGGCACCGAGACAGTGGTACGTGAAGTTCGAGTTAGTTATGGGGAGCAGGGATACAAGGAGACCATTTCAGACAATTGTGTTTTCGTTCAGAAATTTTCTGACGATGATTTTATCATCTTACTGCTGTATGTAGATGATATGTTGATAGTTGGCCGGAATCAACCGATGATTGATAATTTGAAACAGCAACTGAGTAAGTCTTTTGAGATAAAAGACTTGGGGATAGTTAAACAGATTCTTGGCATCGGGATCGGCCATGATCGGAAAGCCAATATATTATACTTGTCACATGAGGAGTACATCGAGTAGGTACTTCAAAGATTCCAAATGGACAAGGCTAAAGCATTTAGCACTCCTCTTGCTACCCAGTTTAGATTGAGTACGAGACAGAGTCCCTCTACTGAGATAGAGAATGAGGAAATGAAACAAGTTCCATACACCTCAACAGTGGGAAGTCTCATGTATGTCATGGTGTGCACGAGGCCAGACTTAGCACACGCAGTTAGATTGGTCAGCCGATTTATGTCTAACTCAGGAAGAGAACACTGGAATTCTATCAAATGGATTATGCGGTATCTTCGAAGCACATCCAAAATGAGACTATGTTTTGGATGCAGCGAGTCAGTGTTGATGGGCTACACCGATTCAGCTATGGCAGGAGATGTGGATCCCATAAGTCTACTTCGGGGTATCTGATTACTCTCTCAGAGGGAGCTATGGCATAACAGTCAAGGTTGCAGAGATTTGTTGCACTTTATATAACAAAGGCAGAATTCATTGCAGTTACAGAAGCTTGCAAGGAATTGCTGTGGATGAAGACATTTGTCCCGGAATTCGGTTTCAAGTAGGAGAAGTACACTTTATACTACGATAGCCAGAGTGCTATCTACCTTGGTAAAAATTCTACATTTCACTCGAGGTCAAAACATATCGATGTGAGGTATCACTGGATACGGGACGTCCTGAGCTCAAAGCTGTTAGAGCTCAGGAAAATTCACACTGATGACAATGGTGCTGATATGTTCAGCAAGATTTTACCGAAAGAGAAGCTTGAAATCTGTCGTGCCATAGTCAGAATGACAAAACTCTCTACATAGTTAGAGTGGGGAAATTCAGAGAACTACGATTGGCTTGATCCTAACTCAGGATACGTAGGCAGTCATACAGAGGCAGTCAGGGGTAGATCCTTTTGAGGTTCCGATTTAGATGATTGATGGTCGGCTCAGATTTTAGGGCAAATCTTCACTGATGGGGAGATTTGTTGGTCTCAAGCCAAGCTTGCATGCATCATGCATGCAAGCTTGAGACGTGTGAAGAATGAGGAAGCCAGCAAGCTACAAAGACGTGTTGGTGAAGCTGGAAACGTGTCGCCAGCTTTGTCAAATCGCGTGACACTGCTCATATGATTTTGGCACCATAAATTAGAGACTCAAGATCATTGTAATGTATGAGGAAGCCAGTAAGCTGCAAAGACGTGTTGGTGAAGCTGGAAACGTGTTGCCAGGTTTGTCAAACCGTGTGACACTGTTCACACGATTTTGACATTATAAATTAGAGCCTCCAGATCATTGTAATGTATTCCAAACTCATAAGTGAGTGTATAATAAAGTGTAAAGATAGTTGAGAGTTTTTTTTTGTAAAGCTTGGTTTTGAAGCTTTGTATTTCTTTTGTTGTGTGATATAAAAGAAGAGTTTTCTCTTACTTCTCCTTTATTGTGTGTGTTTTATCACAACAGTTTCTACATAGGAGATCGTGGTTTGCTCGTGGTGCTACTACTTGTGTGTTCTTTTTCAAAAGATACTATGTATATACACATCTAGTGTTTGAAGTTATATTTGTATGATGATGATATGGACTCATTTATCCTCAAAATGACTGTTTTTGGTGGTGTAGGATTTAGAATCTGATTTCCAGGTCTTGAGTTCGAATCCAAAAGATGCATTTCTTACAAGAACCTGGGATAGCCGGAAATTTTATCAGATCGAATGTTCAAAAAAAAAAAAAGATATGGACTCTTTTGTGAATGATCACACAAATTCACATGACTCGCCATCAAAAATAAGATTAAAAGAAAAAAAAAATCAAAGATCGATGTTTACAGAGATGGTAGCGATCGGGGGATATGAAGATCGAAAGAAATTGAGTGAGAGAAAAACAGAGTGACTTACTAATTTAGAATAATTGTTATGTTGTGAGAAAAAAGCACCAAAATAATTTAGAATAAAAATTCTTTTTTAGCAATTTTGTATTTAATAATTTATTAGGATTTATCTACCATTTTTGTCCTTTTTTTTTTCAAAAGTTCAATTACATTAAATTTTATATTCCAAATAATGCCATAGGTAATTAAATCCCTGTGCCAAAAAAGGAAAGTAAGTTAAAATCCGAATTAAAATATGGTGATAAATTCTTTTCAAAGTAAAACTACTAAAGTTGTTTAATAAATATTTGTTTAAACCTACCGCAATTAGAAAAAGTAAGTAGCTAATACAAATACGCTTTGCTATACCTATTCATGAAATAAGGCCTAAGATTATTCAGGATGAAACATTATTTTTTGATCATTTACTCAGTACATTATGAGACAGTATATTAGTAATATTTTAGTGTAATTGAACATTGGTATTTTTAAATAGTAACCTGATGAAAAATAAGCACAAAACCAAAAAAATTTATAGACAGCAAATTGACAAATCTAGCTAAAGGTACCACGTCAACCGTATAAGTTAATATTTCAATTTTTATAATTCATGTAGGTGCATTTTATATGAACAAATTACTAGAATAAAATATTAAACATTTGTTATTATGTGAGGAAAAAAAAAGCAATAAAATAATTGAGAATAGTAATTCTTTTATTAGTGAATTTTGTATCTAATATTTTATTAGGATTTATCTACTTTATTTTCCCCTTTTTTAGTTCAATTACATTTAGCTTTACATTCTTAACTTCTTTGATCATCATTTTCTTATGCATTTTCCTTTATATTTCTTCTAGTGTGGGCAAACACAACCACAAGTACATATTATCTACTTTAGTAGAAAACCCATCACTGATTTATTATTAACCGTTCATGAACATCCTTGCTATCGATGTGGGATATTATAATATTCCCCACAGAAGATCTCGTACATCATTTATAAGTATTGGTCCATCAAAATTTTATTTTTGACATAGATTCAAACTCATTCAAAAAGAACATGATCATTTGTGATGACTAGACCTAAGTAATGTGGGAGGTAATCACACATAAGCATATCCCAACATTCTTCCTAAATAATATGGGATGTCACATTGGTTGTGAATCCGATTTAATAACAAGATATTGTCCTCTTTGACAGTTCAGGATGACCCAACTCCAAAACTTTGACCCTCAAGTTTTTGTTCTTGACATGAGTTCAAACCCGCCCAAAATGTATCTCATTGGCTAAGGATAATCATTACTTAAGAACACACATCTAACATTCCATTGCACAGTACAAGAACGAGTACCCTTCGAAAGTGCGATGAGAATATTTAGATCAAAAGAAAGGCTTGGTTCAATGCTTGAATGGGTTCAGGGAAATGCAATATCCATACACAAATTAGAAACCAGACTTTTTATGGTCACTGAAGGTCGGGTTAAGCAAAAGAAATTCAAAAATCAGTTGAAACTAGATGCCAAGCTTCATGATTTAGATGTACCAAATACTACAGCCTGCAAACTTTACCAAATTTATATAATGCAAGAGCGAAGCTGCTTTAATAAGCAATTTGGCCATGTACATTGAATGGCATAATAGTTCAGAAACTGTGGAGGAAATTTTTTCCAGAATACAGCAGAGAGAAGCAGCAGCAGTTAAGTTCTCCAATGGGGGAAAACTTGTCTAGTGTACTTTAAACAAGAAGGATCCAAATGGTAAATGGGAAACATATACAATGGGTCAAATTAAGTCTGGCTTGGCTTTGCTAAGATATAGGATTCTAGGTGTAACAGAGCTATAAATCAAGTTAAATATTATACTTCATCCTGTAATTTATTCTGTTTCTACACTTGATTAATCAATATTTAATAGGACATATTTTTGTCATGCACACTGGTATCATAGACAAATCATATATTGATCTCACTGAAGAAATAATAACTATGGTGAGCACCAACATGGGTCTTGTTCAATGATCATTCAGAAAAGGCAAAAAAATCTTCAGTATATTTTATGTAAATCTGTAAGACCATTGGAGTAACACCCATCAACCAACTATAAAGAAGCATCAACAACCTTAAAAGAAAATGTCACTTTCTGCTAAGTCTATGTGCTATGATTTTTATTTTTATTTTCTCTCTTTATCTTTTCTTTTTCTAGTGAAAATAAAAGTTTCCAGCTAGAAATTGATAGATTTTTATTAGGCACTACGATTTTCAGGGTAGGGGACCATTTACAAATGGCTAATTATCAATTGGTGCTTGTATCCATCTTGTATTCTTTCTATAATTGACCATGTTGTATTCATCCCATTCCTCTTTCATGGAAACTTCAGCAGATGTACTCCATTTAGTCCCACTTGGTCTTCCCTTCTAAATTTATCTAACTTGCTCATGATTACAAGAACATGACCTAAGATTCCTCAGCAACCTGATCTTAATGCTAAACTAAGTTATAGGACATGAAAATGAAGTATAATGTACTGTATTTGCATCGCAAATCTAAAAGTTTTGTACTTCAAATAACACTAAACTTTTCCCATTAGTCCCCAGAAGAGAATTCAGATTCTACAAAATTTAGTAGCTGGGTTTCTACGGAGACTGATAATATGTTAGTGAAACTGCTTAAAGTTTTCATTGAAAGCATATTCAAGATTCACAAATATGGCAAACCGGGTAAAAGATAAGATTGCAGCAAGAAATATAAGATTATATGATACAAGCAAGCACGGGATATCTATTGGAATTGGGAAAATATTTTCTGGAAAAAAGCCTAATGTAGCTCCATCCCCAGCAGCTTCTATTCATGGAAAATGACTTGTCGGCTAATGATCACAAAACCAACGGCATGATAGAGATGTTAAAGATCAGTATTCTTTCAATTATTTTTACAGGTTTAAGGAAGTTGTTGAGGCATGCAAGTATTCAATTAGAAAGCAGTTTAAAAAGGAAAAAAAATTCACAAACAGAATCTCTTTCACCCAGTGACAACTAAACTATTTCTAAACAAATGAAAAGAAACTAATCTGCTTCTATCAATTTGCTGGCAGAGAGAAAAAAAACATGGGATTGAGTTAAGTGAAAATACCATGAAATTTTCTATATTCATTGATTAGTAGCAACCATAATCTTGAGAAATTTAGAAATATTGCCAGATTCCACAGATTGTGTTTGTTCTAATTTGGGCAAAATATCAAATCAACATTAAAGCAAACCAGAATTTGCTTCTTACTAGTAAAATAGCAATAGCAGAAAAAACACAAACACAAACAACAATAACATTCAAAAGTGTGCTTCACATGAATATATAACAAACCAAGAAAATAAACAAAGTTGAGCTTTAAGAGGTCGTTAAAACCAAGATACAAAGTTAAAATAAACTTGATGGAAGTTAAACGAACCGAGGATTGAAAAACCTGAAATGCATCCAGAATTTTTCTTTTCCTACGGTTTAAGCCATTGAATTTAAGCTGCTTCAAATCCCCCCTCTGCACCGGTCATGATTGAACAATCGACATATCCTGAAAGATGATTAAAATTCAAGAATGAACATAAAATAATAATAATAACAAAATTTAACAACTGGTCGAAAGTAGGACCTGTTAGAGAGAAAAAGATTGGATTTTGAGCTTTTGGTTCAATGGCGAGAATCAGAGGAAACAGAGGATGGCCTATTGTGTATGCCATCAAGTTCCTCATCTTCACCTTGGATTCGTGCTGGAATGCGAAATCCAGAGAATTCACCTACAGGAGAGGGGAATCCAATGCTGGATATCCCAGATTGATGGATTGCTGGCTGTAGAATTTGATGATGGTAATGGTGGTAATGTGGATGATCAATGGTAAGACCAATTGGTTGGTCTATCCAAGCACGAACCGAAGGCGTGTTACTGGACTGAAGGGTTCCCCTCTGTGAATTAAACAACTGGTTTTGGCCGACTAACGGCTGCACTGACGGAGGTGGTGGTTGCGAATTAAACACAAATCCACCAGCACCAGCACTAGTACTACCAGCCGTATCTGCAACCCCACTGCTACTCCAAGCCATCATTCTCTGGAATCTTGACATTTCTGCTGATTCAGACCAAGCTGCAGAAGCAGAAGCAGAAGCAGTATCATAACCAAGTGGTATGGTTCCAGAGAAAAAAAATTGAACTTCCTCATTCTGCTGTTGATGAGAATGAGCATGATGATGAGGGTGAGGGTGAGGTTGGTGCTGCTGCTGAAAAAGCATGCTATTTGGCTCCTGGAATGACTGGAGAGAAAGCCGCAGATCTTGGCTGTGACTTGTAGTTCTTGAAAGCAAATCTGGTGGGTAGTTTTGAAACTGTGTAGTATCAGTTGAATCACCCATTGGAAAACATGATTTGAATGTATCAGCAATTGAATCAGAGTCTAAATCTGCTGGCAGAAAGCCTGTATTTTGATTCTGGGTTTCAACAATCTGAAGATTCTGAACATCATTTGAACTACCCACCATTGTTGCCATAGGCCTATTGGTTTTACCCGGCTGAGCATTTCTAGATTTTGTTGAAGCTGTTGTACTGGTAACAGTTTCTGGGTTCCATGGAGGCAACTCAGCGAGCTCATCAATGGAAGATTTGGCTTTGTTGATGAGCCAATCTACTGCTTTACTGGGGCGGTCATAACCAAGGCGGTCTTGAACATCATAGAACTGAATGGCCGTGTGAGCAGAGAGGCGAACACGGCGGTCTCTTGTGCCTTTTGCAGTGCAAACTTTGCTGTGACGATCTTTTCTTCCAATAGAACGAACAATGTGACCTCCTTGGACTTCACGACCTTGCCTCCTATGTTTCTTATCCCAATCCTTGACGATGTTGTTGCTTGATTGTGAGACTCACCCATTTTTCTTGCATATTGAATTGAAGAAGAAGGAAAATAAGAGCTTTTCTTCAGGTCTTGTTGGAGATTATTAAAACCTTGCTTTGTGATGCTGCTGCTGCTGGTTGTTGTTGATGGTGATTACTTTGAGGATCCAGCGTCAGGCTTTAGTGCTTTTGCTGTTCTAGCTTATAATGAAAAAAGCACTTAAGCAGCTGCTTAATGATGGGTGGTGGTGGTGGTGGTGGTGGTGGTGGTTGTTATCGTTGATGATTGTTCTTTACTAATTTCCTTTTGGTTACTACTAACTAATCTGCTCTTGTTGCTTTTCCAACTGCCACCAAACTGAAAACTGATTCTGCTTCTGTTTTCTCTGATGCTGCTTCTCCCAAAAAGCTCTGCCATTCAATATGTCCACTTACATCACCCCCCCTAACACCACCACCATCAAAACACACACACACAAAAAGAGTAAAGGCACTCGGCTAAGCTAAAAGAAGCACTATTTTAAGCTTAATACATCTCTTTCCATTTCTCACTGAGTCTCTGCACTCAGCTTTTGGTAATTGAGCCTCTCTTTAACAGTAACCAAAATGGTGATATTGTTGATTACAGTGAGATTCCAAATACCAACTTGACCAAAGAACAGAAAACAACCAATTTCAAGAAGGCCCTTTATAAATAGACAGACCAGAGAGAAAAAAGACAAAAGAAAGATATAGTAACAAGTCTAGGGAGGTGGTGGTAGAATAGTAAATATTAAAGAGGAGTCTATAAGAGACCTTGATGATGCAACTGCAAAGTGTTGCAGTGTTTGGTGAAGAAAAAGCTGTACTGTGATCTCATCATCACTGTTCTTCTGCTGTCTTTGTGTTTGTACTATCCCTTACCAATATTAATTTAAATAAATAAAACAATTAACAATAATATGTGACATTCTCTATCTTATTATATTCATTTGTTATTATTTTAATGTGATCTTTTGGGTTCTATAGATTTTTACTGCTAGTTAGGACTTGCAAGTTAGAGGAGAGTCTCTAGATGCTTTGATAGATTTGATAGATCGATCCTTTTTATTCAACCATTACACCTTTTGACGATGACACCTTTTGCCGATGACCCCTTTGCAGTTCTTTACTGATTTCTTTTTTTTTTTACTTTCTTCTGTGTGTCTGTCTCCCCTTTTTTTTTTTTGATTCACTTAAAAGTCCTTTTCAAAACAGGATATTATCTTTTTCTCACAGGAGTAAAGTTTTAAAATACCAATTTTTAAAAAAATTATTAGATTTTCACTTAATATTATAAAAATATCTAATTTTCTATCAAAATTGCAAAACATATCTCATTTTCCACCCACTATCTCGTGAAAAATTTATCAATTTTTCACCTTAAAAATATGAAAGTTGATATACTTTTAAAACTTCAGAAAAATAATAGAGAATTTGTTGTAAATATGAATTTGAATAAGGCAGTTACACGTTTTGAATGTAGATAATTGTTACACGCATATTTTAATTGAGGAGTTACAAGAATGAATGTAAAGAGTTGTTAAAAATAATTTTTTTTTTTAAAATGGAGTTACAAGTTTTTGAAACATCATCCCATAATAGAAAAATAATACCAAATTATTATTTATTAGGTGTTAGGTTGTGAAGTGGGTTTGGTCCTCAAGGGGTACCCACTTTTATGAAAGGGTGAGGAGCTAAGCCATGGTGGTTCACCACGCACGCGCACCACCGCCGCCGCCAGGGCAGGTGCGGTATATATCTTTTTGGAGAAAATACTTTTAATTTTTCAAAAAAACAAAATTTGTAACATTCGTAACAGTTTTTTCCCTTTATTTTTTTTTTATTTGTAACACGTTTTCATATGAAATAGTTTTAAAAATTTATTCAAAATTTGTAACAGTTCTCTTTAATTTTCTAATACGTTTTTTATTTAATTTTCTAACACGTTTTTTATTTTTTAAATGTGCAATGTTTATAATCATAATTTTTGTGTTAAAAACGTATGCTCATTATTTCAACAGCTTAAATGATTCAAAACGTTTTGAAAAAAATCTCTATATAAAGAGATTGTTTTTTCTTTTTTAATACACATAGAAAAAATCCCTATATAAAGAGATGATTCCAAGGCTACTAGTGGATATATTTTCAGCATAGCTGGTTGAGCTGTCTCTTAGAAATCCAATGAACAAACCATCTTAGTTCAATCTACTATGGAGTCTAAGATGATTACACTAGCATCTGCTAGTGAGAAGCAGATTGGTTAAGAAGCTTGCTATCAGATATCCCTTTATGGGAGAGTCCGATACCAGCTGTTTTGATCCATTATGATAATATTGCAATTATTGTAAAGATTCAGAACCATTATTATAATGGTAAGAGACGATAAATACGTCGTAAAAACAACACAGTTAGAGAATATCTCTCTACTGGAGCTGTAAGAGTGGATTATATACAGACTGACGATAACTTAACTGCTCATTTGATGAAAGGTTTAGCAAAAGATAATATATTCAATACTTTAAAAAGAATAGGACTATTGTCCTTAAATAATTAGATTACTTATGATGGTAATCCGACCTATAAACTGGAGATCCTAAGAAATAGGTTTATGGGTAATAACAAGTTATAAAGTAATGAGAGTTTAATCATTCTAATAATTGATGAGTTCCATTCTGAGAGCATGATATCCTGAAGCGATGTAAGGATGAGTTATTTAACTCTTGATGTGTTATATACTCTATATAGAGTGGAGTACCTAGTTATATAAGTACTCTTGATAGACACACCTATGTGAATGTAGAAATGAAGCCGTCTCTTATGAAACTTTGGGCAAAAATTTCTAGAGCATTCATTATATTAGGATATACGTGCACGACCGTAATGCATAAGTTTTTTTGACTTCACCCTGAAAGGTTTGTGTATGTAACGTTGTCAGAGATAAAGTTCAAAACTACGAGTTACTCTAGTATAATCTGAATCGTCAATATTTCGTAAAGGTTCAAGTCGATAGCCACATTTATTTATGCATGACCTTATATTATATTGCTCGATGAAAGTGTTTTATTAAAATTCAAGTGGAGAATTGCTGTAAATATGAATTTGAATAAGGGAGTTACAAATTTTGAATGTAGATAGTTGTTACACAAATATACTTTAATTGGGGAGTTATAAGATTGAATGTAAAGAGTTGTTACAAATTTTTTTTTTTTTAAAAGAAGTTACAAGTTTTTGAAATCTCTTCCCATAATGGAAAAATATAATACCAAATTATTATTTATTAGGTGTTAGGTTGTGAAGTGGGTTTGGACCCTAAGGGGTACCCACTTATATGGAGCTAGGCCATGGTGGTTCACCACACGCGTGCACGCAGCCGCCGTCGTCGTCAGTGCGTCGGTCGGTTCGGTTCAGGTCGGGACGGGTGCGGGTGCAATATATATATATATTTGGAGAAAATACTTTTAATTTTTCAAAAAAATAAATTTGTAACATCCGTAACAATTTTTTCCCTTTATTTTTTTTTTATTTGTTGTAACACATTTTCAGATGAAACAATTTTAAAAATTTATTCAAAATCTATAATAGTTCTCTTTAATTTTCTAACACGTTTTTATTTAATTTTCTAACATGTTTTGATTTTTTTAATGTGCAACGTCTATAATCATAATTTTTTATGTTAAAAACGTATGCTCATTATTTCAACACCTTAAATGATTCAAAACGTTTTGAAAAAAATCTCTATATAAAGAGATTATTTTTTCTTCTTCATACACATGGACAAAATTAGAGATTGAAACCATAACAATCCTTCCAATGTTTTTTTTCTTTTGATATTGAAATTTCGAGCATAAGTTTAAGTGTGGGTGCGAACATACCAATCAGTTTTTGTGCTAACCGATTAAGACAAAAAAAATTTGGGCTATTTTATCCTGGGGACATCGAGGTCGAATAACTACAAGCACCCTTACTGGGCAGAGCCGTGAAATGTCTTAAAGAGAGCGACCTATTCTTCGACTCAATCCAGTTTCGGTTTTGTTTCTTGGTGAATGATAATATTATTCTAATCCTTGCAATCTGTTTCTATATTTTTAAGACTATAGATATCTGTCATATCTGCTTCTGCTTCTGCTACTACTACCATGAATACTATTACCTTTGATGATGTTGCTGTTGTTGATTTGAATAAACCTTTTCGGTTTCAAGGCTTTCACTTTAAATGTTGAAGATTAAAAATGATATTTTTCCTCACTATTAAAAATCTAGTAAATTTTTGTATGATGGAAAAACCTAAATTGTCTGATAACCCTACCGTAGTCCAAATTAGAGAGCATGAAAATTGGGAGGAAAATAATTTTATATGCAAAAATTATATACTTAATAGCTTGTCTGATGAATTGTATGATATATATAGTTCTATGAAAATTGCTAAAGATGTTTGAGATGTCATTTATAATAAATATGATACTGAAGAGCTGGGTCTAAAAAATATGTTGTTAGTCATTACCTTGGGTACCAAATGGTAGATGATAAATTTATAGAAACTCAATCCCATGAACTACAAAAAATAGCCCAATAGATTATATCTGAGGGTATATCTCTAGATGAAAAATTCCAAATAGCTGCTATTATTGATAAACTTTCCTCATCCTGGAAAGATTTTAAAGGTACACTTAGACATAAAACTATGGAATTTTCCTTAGAGAGTCTTATTACCCGCCTTCGCATAGAAGAGGAAGCCTGCAAACAGGATCACAAAGAAGAGATCCTAGTTGTGTCAAACAATACGAAACCTGCCTCAGTAGTCCTGAAACTATATGGTAAAAATATGAACTCAAGCTTTGTAAATTCAATTTATCATTAGCATACTGCTAGGAGGCTCCATACGACACTACATAAACGAAGCTCAGAAGTTAGAAAGATGGTCCATACGACATTACATGAAGGCTCAGAAGACATTGAGGGATAGTTACCCTCTCGAGACAACACAAATGGAATTTCATCTCCAAATCACATGAAAGGTTAGACATCATCTCCATGCTACGTAGATTTAATATTGCCAACTCCAGACTACATAGGGAATCATTTATCATGCCTAGTAGAATGAAGAACTCTCTTGGATCTCTTTTAGGTCCAATCGACCAACCTTTATTAGGTTAGGTAGTATGGAAATTCTATGTGACTTTCATCAAAATTCATTCTATTGTAGTATCATTGACCTTATTCAGGTCTTGTATAATTAGTAATGACCTTGATAGACATCCATCTCTTCCGTACTACATTTGAGGATAGTCATCTCCACACTAAGTATGGAGATTATCATCCATTCTAGACTATATGGTTGAATTTCCATAAACTCTAGAAAACATTGGAAAAGCCCTATGAACCTTCATTAATTTCATTCTACCGTAGTCTCTTGACCTTCATTAGGTCAAGTAGAATGAAAATTTTCTTGGACCTCCTTTAGGTCCAATTGGCCAATATTTATCAAGTTAGGTAGTATGAAAATTCTTTTGGACCTTCATCAGGTCTAGTTGAGTGGTGATTCTCATAGACATTCATTAGGTTCATTCGACCGTGTCTCATGGACCTTTGTCAGGTCCATTCGACAATAGTCTCATAGACCTTTGTCATGTCCATTTGACAATAGTCTCATGGATAGGTAGAATAAAGATTCTCATGGACCTTCATCAGGTTCATTCGACCATAGCTTCATAAACCTTCATCGGGTTCATTCGACCGTAGTCTCCTGACCTTCATCAGATCAGGTAGATTAAAGATTCATATGGACCTTCATCAGGTTCATTCGACCATAGCTTCTTGGACATTCATCAGTTCCACTCGACAGCTCCATTCGACAGTAGTCTCGTAGAATAGAGATGACATTGGTGGCTTTCATCTAGTTTATCTTTTGTAGTCTCATGGACCTTCATCAGGTCTATGAGAGTGAGTGATGACTTCTTGGACTTTCATCAAGTCCATTCGACAAGTCTATTCGACCGTAGTCTCATAAATCCTCATTAGGAGAATGAATGATGACCTTCATGGACCTTCATCAAGTCCATTTGATAGCCTATTCGACAGTAGTCTCTTAGACCTTAATCAGATCTAGTAGTATGAGAAGGACAGACTCTCATATAACTTCTTCAGGTCTAGTAGAGTAAAGATCCTCATTGACTCATATTAGATCCTGTAGAGTGAGGAATGAAGACCCTCATGGATCTTCATTATGCACGGAGTGTGTAGACTCCCATGTACCTACATTAGGTATAATGGAGTGTGTAGACTCCCACGTACCTTCGTCAGGTATAGTGGAGTGTGTATATTTTCTTGGACCTTCATTGGGTCATGTGGAGTATAAACTCTGATGTACCTTCTTCAAGTATAGTAGAATGAAAACTTTTCTTGGACCTTCATCGGGTCGGGAGGAGTAGACTCACATGTACCTTCATCAGGTATAGTGGAGTGTGTAGACTTTCTTGGACCTTCATTGGGTCATGTAGACTCTGATTTACTTTCTTCAAAGACAAAGAAAAATCCTTCGTATGGGACTTCATTATCAACCTTTTGCCCGGTCGACACAACAGGCAAGCAAAGGATCTCTCATTGTTTCAGTCAAACAGTCTGCTTCTTACATTGAAGAGAAATTGAAGACGACATTGAAGACTCCCCGTCGTATGGAGTGTACCATGAACCTTCATCTGGTTCAGTCGATCGGAGACATCCCTCATAGACTCTTGTCGAGTCAAATGAAGACATTGACTCCCTACAGTCCATACGACACAATGTCGTGTGAATATATTCCTGACCTTCATTTGGTTCAGTAGACCGGGGACATCCCCTATAGACTATTGTTGAGTCAAATGAAGACATGGACTTTCTACAATCCATACCATACAATGTCGTATGAATATACTTCTAACCTTTATGTGGTTCATTCGACTGGGAACATTCCCCATGGCTCATGTAGAGTCAAATGGAAGACCTAAACCTTTATCTGGTTCATTGGATTGGGGACATCCCCTATGGCTCATGTAGAGTCAACATATGACCTTCATCTGGTCTAGAAAAATTTGAAGACTCCCCTGGTCCTTGACCAGTAGTATGGAGATTATCCTAACCTTCATCTGGTTCAGTCGACTGGGAACATTCCCCATGGCTCATGTAGAGTCAAATGGAATACCTGAACCTTTATCTGGTTCAGTAGACTGGGGACATCTCCCATGGCTCATGTAGAGTCAACATATGACCTTCATCTGGTCTAGAAAAATTTGAAGACTCCCCTGGTCCTTGACCAGTAGTATGGAGATTGTCCTGACCTTCATCTGGTTCAGTCGACTGGGAAAATTCCCCATGGCTCATGTAGAGTAAAATGGAAGACCTGAACCTTCATCTAGTTCAGTGGATTGGGGGCATCCCCCATGGCTCATGTAGAGTCAACATATGACCTTCATCTGGTCTAGAAAAATTTGAAGACTCCCCTGGTCCCTGACCAGTAGTATGAAGATTGTCCTGACCTTCATCTGATTCAGTCGACTGGGAACATCCCCCATGGCTCATGTAAAGTCAACATATGACCTTCATCTGGTCTAGAAAAAATTGAAGACTCACATGGTCCTTGACCAGTAGTATGGAGATTACCATGACCTTCATCTGGTTCAGTCGACCGGGGACATCCCTCATAGACTCATGTCGAATCAAGTTGAAGACTAGGAATTCCTACAGTCCATACGACACAGTGTCGTGTAAAATATACATTGAACCTTCAGCATGATCAATCGACTGAGGACATCTCCCATGGCTCATGTCGAGTCAAGTTCATGACATGGACTATATTTTGACTAGGTACTATTACAAATCATGTTTTATACGACATGCATAAAATACTCTCCAAATCAAGGACTTCTTGACTTATGGGGTAGGGGAAAAACTGTACGGACCAAATTTGATATGTTGAGTAGACCCATTGAGTAGACTCTGAAGCAGACCCAACGGAATGATTCAGACCCACAAACGAATCAGACCTTGATGTAGACCCTGGAGAAACACCTGATGGCAGACCCTGATGCGTCTGATGGCAAACCCTGGAGAGTAAAATCAGACCCAAGCTTTGTGCGTCTTCCTTTGAAAGCTTTGTGCCTCTGCCTCTGAATGTCTGCTAAGTCGAGCCTCTAACGATGATGAAAGCGAGCCTCTGACGCGACTGTATGGGCCAAATTTGGTCTAAGGGCAATTTCGACATTTATTCCAGGCCCACCGCTAAATGCACCTCCGAAGCTCCCTAACCAAACCCTAAAGACACAAGTAACGCCCAGGCTCATAAACTCAAACCAGTCGATGGGCAAAATACAGTAACTACTCCTCATGAAGTCGACCGTTACCATAACCCAACGGACGAGCAATCAAAGGGCAATAAAGACGCACGTTATTAGAGCCTGTACATATAGGAAACAAGGCTTCATGAGGAAGGACATTGAACTTCGATCTCTCATACTCACAACTAAAGAAAACTCTCACTCAGGCTCATAATATCTCCTACTACCGCCCTCACGACAGCCTATAGGGATCGAGGTAACATCTGACCTTGTCTCTCCCTCTACAACTTCATTTACATCCATCACTGACTTGGGCGTCGGAGGGCCTACGGCATCCACCACACCAGTGGGTAGACCTTCCTCGTTCATCCTACCCTCTTTATTTTTTCAGGATCGCCAGTGCCCCTCACGAAATCTCGATTGTAGACCTTGGGCGAAAATCAGCGTCTACATGTGTAAAACCTATGGATGTATCATGAAGCTTAGTTAGATATTAAGATTTATTTTACTATATATACTAATCAAGTTCCCGATCCTAGATTATCCTCAGTTATCACAACTCTTTTCGGTAATAGATTCAGTACCAGCCCGATTCCAAAAACAGTGAGTGGACACTTCTCTCTTAAAGTTGATTTTGTTTATTGATTTATTGTTTATATAAATCGAGATTTACTTTTATGCTTTAGGGCGTTAGCCATTTTATCATCAATTGTGATTTACTCAGTATATTTGAGAAAGAAATGTTTTTCAGTACATGTATTATGATTTCGGGGAATGAGGTTAAAACTCACCCCAGTATATAACATGAGACAGCTTGGAATTGAGAGACAAATACGTGTGCACATGTATAGGACTAGGGAGACGACGATACATAACGCCCCTAGATCCTAGTTTCAGAGCCATGATGACGACATAGGTTCGTGTACCTGGACTCCAATTCAGAGCTTAGGTGGTAGCATAGATCCGCACCCACAGTTCTAGTTTTTGGCTTGGAGGACGGCGATACGTAACGCCCCAGGACCACCAGTTTCAGAGATAATAGTGACATGTTTTGGGGGACGACAATACGTAATACCCCAAAGTCATGGATTTGCACTGCTGGCTATAGTTAGGCGTATGGGGGGACGGCGATACGTAACGCCCTCAAACATCAAGGTTTTTCAGATACAGATCAGCTTAGAAACCAGATTTTAGAAACAGTTTTCAGAAACCAGCATATCAAAATGTATTTTTCAGAAAGATAAAGTTTTCATAAATAAATTTTTCATACAAAGATGTTTTTGGTACTATGGTTTTAAAACCAAAAGTTTTTACATCATTTTTCAGTTTTCGTCCACTCACTTAGATCGTATAGCGGTCTAACCCCCACACCAGTTTTTGTATCTTGCAGGTTCCTCGGAGGATGAGCTCAGGAGGATGGCTACTGATGCAGTTACTAGGGATGGAGTCCACTAGTATGAGTTAGAGTTTGAGTGAAAGTCTAGTCTTAGTCAAGTATGAGTCATAGTCAAATATGAGTCTTGTATTAGTTTTGATGTGAGTAGTCATTATAAAATCAATTGTTATCTAGTATAATAATTAATATTGAGTTGGTTTTTAATGTTTTTCGAGTTGGGCTACGGTCTCATACAAAGTATAGTCAAATCAAGAAATGTATTATTATCAGTTATAGGTAATTAGTCAGAGGCTTATGGGGTTAGTACTGCTATCCTCTACCGGTAACATCTCCTAGATTGGGGATGTTACAACCTATAGGTTGTAAAACCATAGATTATAAATAGATACTTAAGAAGAAATTAAAATCAGATGGTTCAGTAGGTAAATATAAGGCTAGACTTGTTGCCAAAGGGTATAAACAAAGAGAAAACATAGATTTTTTTGACATTTTTTAACTAGTAATTAGGATTATATCTATTCATGTGCTTATTTCTCTAGCTGCAATCTATGATCTTTTTGTTGCCTCAAACGGATGTTAAAACTGCCTTTTTAATTGGAGAATTAGAAGAAGAGATTTACATGGACCAACCTGAATGATTTGTAATTCCTGGTCAAGAAAATAAAGTTTGTAAACTTAATAAATATCTATATAGCTTAAAACAGGCACCGAAATAATGGCATGGAAATTTGATAACCTAATTTTAGCAAATGGATTTAATGTGAATGAAAGTGATAAGTGTATGAGTGTATAGACTATAAATCAAAAATGAGATTTGTTCTATTATATGCTTATATGTAGATGATAGAATTATCTTGGGTTCGAAAATCCATATTGTGAATGATTTTAAATCTATGCTTTGTGCTGATTTTGTTATGAAAGACTTAGGTGAAGAAAGTGTAATTTTAGGTATCAAAATTATACGGTCAGAAAATGGAATTACTTTATATCAATCACATTATATCGAGAAAATCTTGAAGAAGTATAAACATTGACTGTAAATCTGCATGTTCACCTTTTGATCATAGTATAAAGTTGTTCAAGAACAGCGGTGATGGTACTAGACAGACTGAGTATGCGAGTATTATTGGTAGTCTTCTATATGCTACTGGTTGCACTAGACCCGATCTTGCATATGTCGTAGGATTATTATACATATTTACTAGTAGACCTAATCTAGAGCATTGGAGCTTGGAGCTCACCCATGGCCGAATTTGGAGGACTGCAGTAAGCTCACTGCCGTGAGCTGTTGGAGGTAGAAATTCAAGTTTTGTTCGTCGTAGCGTCGCTCAACCGATCGATGTGAGTATTCCGTAACTTCGTTGATATGTATTCGCACTTATTTCATGCTTGTTTAATGATCTTAGGACCTTAGCAAACACCAACAGTGTTAACCTGTATTCGAACCATTCACACGGTTTCTTGTGTCAGTGAATAAGTTTGATGCTCTTTTTCATCCCATCAGTCGCTAGTCTACTCCTATCTCATCAGTCCTTGGAAGGCTCAAACTTCCGTTTATGGCTTACATCGTTCGTCTAAGAGCATAATGTTGCAACCGGTGCACCAAATCAAGTGACGTCCTTCCTTGCATCTACTAACAGTTCGAGTCAGTAGAGATGCCTTCACTTCCCTCACATTCTCTTCAAAAGGGTCAAGCCAATGTTAAGCTCCTCTTTTGTCGCTTTAGGTATGGACATTTAGAATGTAACGACCTATGATATTTTAGCATTTTTACGTAAATTTTATTTTCATTTATGTAGCCGCTTCGAAAGCGAGGTTTAATGGAAAAATGAGAACTTTTTCATGAAATTAATTGTAAATTTATATTAAACTAAACTTGAGGGATTGAATTGAGAATTACCATATTAATAAATAAATCTAGATTTTTCTACATACACATGTGCTATTTATACTTACCTATATATTAATTCACACACACACCCACGTGTATGGAATAAACACACACAAAAATTTATTATACACACATTTGTTTAATTTCACACACACCTGATTCACGTGTATTAAGCGCGCACACACATTTAATAAATACACATGTTTATTAATTACCACACACATGGGACATATGCACCCACACATTTATCACACACTCACATTTAATTTACACACACACGCTAAAACCAGAAAAAGAAGAGAGAAAAATCGAGAGAGTTGGAGAGAGCTCGAGAGACAGAGACCGAGAGAAAATAAAAAGAAAGGAAAGAGTGGGAAGGCCAAAAAAGAGAGAGAGAAGTAATGATGCAGAGAGAAAGATGAGATAGAAATAGTGAAGAAGAATTGAGAGGCAGAGAGAGAGATGGAGAACAGAGGTAGTGCGTGAGAGGGGGGCTGTCTAGCCATGTCCCTGGTCACCGGCGAGTCTCCAACTAGTCCATGATGTTGAATTCATTGAGCAGAGGCAGAAAAATAAGTAATTATATTATGTCAAGGATTTCCTTGAGTTTGGGTGTTTGATATATTTAGGTTTGATAACGAATTTGTGAAAACTAGTTGAATTTTTTGAGTTGAAGAATATTAGTGTAATTAAATTCAGTATTAAGTAAGAAAATTGAGAGAAATTAATAAAGATTAAAGAAACATAAATATTGCGGAATTTGGGGAAAAAATCGGTGGAGCCCTAGAAATTGGGGATTTTCTTAATGAATTACTTCAAATAAGTTTATACTTCGTTTGTTATGCTATTTATTGATGTTATTGAATCTTGATGGGAATATGGGATGCATTGTCCTATTGACTTTAGGATAATTATAGGTTTTATATTGAATTTTAATTAAGAATTGAATAGTGTGAAGGAATGATATGTTGCTCTCAGGTGAATTTTATGGACGATCAAGAAGTCTTAATTCGAAATTGGAATACTAATTATGAAAATTATCATGAACTCAGTGAGGTTTTGGAAGTTCTAGATGACACATGAGTATGTAGGATCTATTGTAGATTATACTTATGTAGTAATGGAAAAGCAGGAAAAGAAAAACCAGACTTTGCGAATGTATGAAATAAGAATGTTTAATATAAATTGATAATTTTGAAAGATGGTTAAATAATTACTTATGTTAAAGTGCAAATGAATTACGAGTAACCTGAGTAATTGAATAAGTAATTTTTCTTATATTATAGTTTAGTTATTATGTTAATTTGATCTTGATAATAAAAATTAAACATGGAATATTACATATGTGAATTAGAATGGTTATATATAGAGATTTATAATTATGGAAGCAATTAAATAAATTTAAATGATGAAGTTATTGTTAATAAGAGATCATGAGTAAAGTGTGGTCTGCAAATTAATGAAGAAATTAGAATAATAAGATATTGTGTTTAAACGTGAAATACAGAAAAATGTGAATATTTAAGCATAAACTGATAGTGTTGGATAATGGTTAAATAAACCTATGTGTTGAGAATATATAATGTCATGTAATTGATTATGTTGGCTGAATGTTTGTGTATGAGTATAGATTACTTGTTGTATTATTTTGTGAAGCCATTGGTATTATAAGCCATGAAAGTAAGCTAAGTTAAGCTAAGTTTTGAAGATGTAAATGTTGTTTGTGTATTTATGCTTTCGGGAAAATCTTTATAATGGTAGAGATAAATTGTTTATGCAAAATAGATGTGTTATTTAGGTGTGAAAGGGTGTACTAAGTTAAAGTATGTGGTTTATATAGGAATGTGAATAAGTAAGCTTATAGTTGAAGTAGATGTTATTGTGTGACTGTAAGAAATTAATGAGTAATGTAAATGGATGAATAAGTTGAATATGTATATTAAGTTATGCAATTGTTTATGCTAGGTAGTGGGAATATATGAATATAAGTTATTTATTAGATTGTAAATATTTATGAGATTGTAACAATTTATATTGTAAGTGAATTTCTTATCTGTATGTGAAGTAAATTAACGATAGAGTTAGTATATAGATTATGAGATAGTTAAAGATGGAAGTATGAAAAAAATAGGATTTACAAGTCATTAATTATAGGTATGCATGGACATATACACGTACGTATATGATTATGATGATGATGATGATGATGATGATGATGATGATGATGATGATGATATATATATATATATATAGGCATATAACAAATTATGATTAGGATAAGTGAAAACATAAGGAATGGGTACGCATATAGGCGTTTTATGATTTTCAGAAATTGATAAAAAAAAAAAAAAAAAATTAAGAATATTTTGGAATTTAAAGTGTTTTAAAAAGAAAAGTTTTCAGTATTTTCTTTTGAAAGAAATATATTTCAGAAAATATTTTTACATTTTAAGATACCGAATATGGTTTTATGTTTTTCATGGCATGAGGGAAAACTCACCCCAGTATGTAACTTGATACAGTTGGAATTGACTGATTCAGAGACATGTGCACATGTAGAGCACTGAGGGACGGTGATACGTAACGCCCCCAGATCCTAGTTCAGGACTAGGGATGACAGATGCCCCGAAATCCTGATTTCAGAGCTTGGGTGGTAGCATAGATCTGCACCTTCAGTTCTAGGTTATGGCTTTGGGGACGGCGATACGTAACACCCCAAGACCACCAATTTCAGGGCATGTATGGCATGCTTTGGGGGACCGCGATACGTAACGCCCCAATATCATGGATTTTCAAATCTGGCTCTAAGGCATATGGGAAGACAACGATACATTACGTCCCTATGCGTCAGTTTTTCAGTAGACACTCAGATATCAGTTTTTCAGGAAAATGAGTTTGGAAATATCATATTTTCAGAAAATATTTTTCAGAAATTAGCTTTTAGAAACAGTTTTCAGAAAATAAATTTCAAAAAGACAGGTTTTATAAAGAGCTTTAGAAAAGAGTTTTCAGAAATAATTTTCAAGAAAAATATTTTCTAAAAACATGACATTTTAAGGTAGAGTATAGTTTACAAGCCATGCATATAAATTATGTATTCTAGTAATCATTTGAGATGCATATAGCTGATATTATGCATGATAGAATTATTACATTTATATGTATATATGATGGATGTTTGTGTGAGTTATATATTTACATAGAAACGACCTTTGGTGAATACTAGTGTATGATAATATGATTATATTTACTCATGATTGAAGCTAGTGTGATAAATGTTTTGAAAGAAAGAATATTTTATAACTCTGATTTGATGATATTTCAATGAGATAAAAGGAAGATAATTATAGTAAATGTCCGAACTATAACTAGCAAAGAGTAAGTATGTAAGTATTAAGGAATCAAAGTAGCGCAGTGAAAACATGATAAGACTTGACTTAGTAATTAAGGATATAGAGACAGACTTGTTATATTAAGAATGTTAAGATATGAACAAGAATTAAAATATATATGTATATATGAATAGATAGAAAAAGAATTGGTAATAACTAACATGTTTGTCAAATGAATAAGAACTATAAAACTATTTCAGACTTTATAGATATTTGAATGGCTTTATAAATAGCCCAGGTTAATACAGAAACAGGATTTAAGCTTTGTGTGTTTGTCACTCAAGGTAAGAGCATAGTTACTTACTGAGTCTTATGACTCACTACCCAGCAGTGTTTTGAGTTTTGCAGGTTGGTGACCAGATCGGTCGACCACAGACATTGGAGCTTGAGAAGCCGGATAGCAGTGTTGCAGTCAGCCAGTCACCCAGTCTTGGGCGTATAAAAGTCAAGTCGTTTATAAGTGTAGTTGTAAAAGAATTTGAGTTGTATAAGTTAGTTGTAAAGGTTGTTGTTCATATGCATTTTTGGGCATGGAGAGCCAATTATTTAATGTTTGGAGTTCATTATTTCTGCATTTATCATTTAGTTAGGCTTTATAGACTGCATTGTATTGCATATTACGAGTCTTGCATAAGAGTTAGTTATAGGATTATGGCGATAGGAAAGCCTATCGCCTGCCAGTAGCATCTCAGATAGCAAGATGTTACATAGAAACATTGAGAAACAATTTTCCTTGATAAAAGTCTGAACTATTATGATTTTCTTCTAATTTGTATCTTTTAATGATCACCTTCTCCGGTTGTATGTGATTGTGTCTCTGCTAGTTCATTCTGAGTCCCCCTGAATAGTACTTCAAAGCCAAAATCAGCATCATCGGTGTGTCTTCAAATGTAGCTGAATCTGGGCCTTGGGCTTGGACCATCATCCTCACAAAGATCTTGGGCCCCCATATTATGATATGCATGTTTGAACGTGCACTAGCATAAGCATGAGCATGCGTTGTGCTTTTCTCGAAATAAAAAAATGTGAATTGTTGTAAATGATTTTGGCTCATTTTCCGTATTTACTGATGTGATATTCAACAACAAGTTGTGTTATTTAGTGCACCTATATTGACGACAATGGTGGGGTACAATACCTTAATTGATGACTTTGATTGGGTCATCAGGGTTACTGGTGACATATATTTTGACTGGGTCACCAGGGTTACAAGTGACATATATCTTGACCGAGTCACCAGAATTACAAGTGACATATATTGATCGGGTCACCGAGATACATGTGACACTACGTGGCATAGGAAAATATTTAAAATGATTTGAATGTTTCAAAGTAAATGTTTTGTAAGAAAGTATAAAGTTAATATGAAGCAAAGTTTTGAAATATTCCAATGTGGTGTTTTGAGATAAATCTAGATTTTAAGATGTTTTGAAAAGATCATGACATATCATATGCATATACATTATATATAAATATAAATGTATTTTGATATATAGAAAATTAGTTTTTTTTACTGAGTTTTATACTCATTATAGTTTATTGTGATTCAAAGATAAGGTTGATTCTTGATGAGTAAGGAGTCTGAATCGAAGTGATCTCAGAATTTCGAAGGACTTGATTTGGGAATCGTAGTTTTTCGGCATAAAGTATTTCTTTGACTCTTGGCTCGATAAGTGAATTAGGAAGAAATTTGGATATGTAAATAATTCCAAGAACTTAAGGTTCGACTTTGTGTTACATAATTTTTTTTAGGATTATTTATGAAGTTTAAAACTTCCACAAATTAGCTTTTATCTGTATGATTGAAAGAATGATGATACACTTCGATTTTATTAGTTTAGAAAATCGGGTGTTACATTAAATTTCTTTCTACTTGTCAGAGTCGTATTTAGGATTCTCTTTCTTTGAATTACATAGAACAAAGTTGGAGATCATTGAAAGTGAGAACCATAACCTTTTGATGATCGCTCCAGTATGGAATCGACTATTGGGAGAATCATGAATCTTTAGCTATTGTCATGGTTGGTAACCTTGGCCCAATTTTTAAGAGTAGTTATCTAGAGAACAATGACCTCTTAATGACTGTTATGATTAATTGATATTTCTGGACCCATCATATGCAGACTGGGGATATTTTTCGCATAGGTATTTCTATCATTTTTGTTAGCGACATAATTACAATATGAATTTTGATGATGCAACACTAGAAGACTTCAACATGCGTTTGCACACATTATAAAAAGATGTCGAAGCAATTGTTGATAAAGAGCCAAAAAGAAGATGAAAAAGCCAAAGTAAGATGAATATCAAGATGATGATTAAGAGCTAAAAATAATTATAAGTGAGTTTAAAATGGCTTAGAATGCTAAAAAAAAATCATTTTCACTTTATTTGCACCAAAATAAATTTTAATACACATGTGTATCGGAAAATAATTTTGAAAAATTAGAATACGGTTTAAATAAATTTCATATATATATACCGTTAGATATATATGTGTCTCTAGTTTTCTACAGTTTAAATGGAACACAATTCTGATATATAGAACTTTTGCTAGAGTCATATTACTAAAACATGTTCGGATGTACATTTCCTACAGATCTGTCACATTACAAAAATTTCACAAAATTCATCTTAATGTTTTTAGGCTGAATTTTATTATATATGATAGATCTATGTGTCTAGTTTATGTAGAAATTTACGGATCGTTATTTTTTAATTTTCTAGAGCAAGTTATGGCCAAAATACTGAGTACTGTCAAGATTGAATAGTCATCAGAAACTTACTGAGACATGTATACTGGTCTAAGATCGGCATACCGATCAATATACTGGTATGGACAGGCATATCTTTCACCATATAGATCAGATATAAATTTTTCATACATTCTGGAATCAGGAGGAATCATATCGGTCTTCATCCTGGTATCCATATCAGTGTCCTTTCAACATTTAAAAATACAACGGTCAAATTTTCAGAAGTCGTTTCTTGATGTCAAACCGGCATATCGGTATTGTAGACCGACATACCGGCCTCAGAATAGAAAAACGACCATATTTAATTTTAAGCTTATAAATTGAAGCTTGATTTCACTTTTACTTAAGGGAATATTTTGGGAAAAATATATTCAAAGAACAAATCATTTTCATACATATTTTGATTACACAAATAAGCTTCAAATACTTTCAAAGAGAGTTTTTCAAATTTTATATATCTCACACTCTCTACATTTAAAAAAAGCTCATATTTCATCTTCATATTCATATTAGCGATCTTTGATATATTTGGGTGAGAAACTCACATCTTGAATCTTCTTATCTTTTGTGAGTGCCAAAATGAATTATAAAATCTTAATATTCATACACTTGTAGTTGGGAAATCGTTTTGTGAGTAGGCATACTCAAAAGGGTGATTATTGTAAAGGTTGTGAGTGAGCCAAGGAACAAAACTCATTGCAAATATATAAGAGTGAACCTAGGGATAAAACTCTTGTGTAAAGGTTTGGAGTAAACCTATTGGACAAAACTCTTGGTTGAGGGTGAGCCACAGAAAACTCAGTGTAAGTTATGGATTCAACTTAGTAGAAATCTTCAAGCACAGCTTGGGGGAGTGGACGTAGTTATTGTTGGCTGAACCATTATAAATCACCAGTGTCAAATTCTCTAACTCTATCTCTCTATTTTATCACAAGCTTAATATTATATTTTCATATTATTTAGCTTAGCTTGTGTTTGAGAAATTGATTGAATAAGCTTAATCGGTAAAACTACTAGTTTAGTAGTGTAAAATCGGTAAGAATTTTTATTTCTGTAATATTAGGTCATTACCCAATCCCCCCTTGGGTATGTAGAGTTGCTTGTTATGTGTTTGTAGGCGATTTCAATTTTATTATATTTTATTATCGGGTCAATATTTGAAGCTCGGGTTGTTAGACAGTTATGACCCATAGCGTCACTGTTTGTAAAAGACATTGTGTTTTTGTACAAAATTAACTATGTAGTAATGAAATTGCCTTTTATCGTTTTGTAATTTATTTACTTTGATTTATAAATGGTAAAAGTCCATATGATTAGTTCCGGATTGAGATGATATGAGATAGTATCAATCCATAAAGGTTTAATCATTAAAAATCCCTAGTCGTAGTATTATCGAGACTTGACATCGATAATATGAAATAGACTAGTATTGCACTTGTGCGCGTTGTGAGGGCATGACGGCATAGTTCTCATATGTTTAAGTATAGGATACTTATGCAAGTACGACAGGAGGTTGTGTTTTACCTATGGTACGGAAAACAACTTCGCTCTGGATAGACCCCGCGGAATCCCATTGGTAGTATGTATATGTGTCTATGGGAGTCCACTTCAGGTAGGTGTATTTGGTCTTAACCTGAGACTTGCATCGCTAGTACTTGCGACAATCGGTAAACTTTAGTTTTGGTCGTCCGGGGCTTTAATAGGTTCTGTGTACGCCTCTGCCGGTTTATTGGGAATCGTAGTGTATTGGATGTTATGTCAAGACGGGAGTATCACTTCAGACATATGGAGATGATGATCACGCAGGGATTCAGAACTGGTTCTCTATAGTGTTGCAACCATCGGCATAATATGACAAGGTCATGATTATCCGATTTAAAGAGACTAGTTGCTTGATATCTGATATGTGCTTCGTACGGGGCAGACACTATTCCAGCCCCAGGCTTTGCACGTGACATCCGATACTGGATCGCAATATGCAATACTACGGTATACTACGCCTGATAAAGATCGTATATTCCATTAAGAATATTAACCTTGTCTCGTAAATCGGTAAAATCGTAGTATGAGATACGTACGTGTTCGGATAGTCCGACGACCGTATTTACTGCCAACATATCCAGGGATCTCTTGGGTCGCTTCCCGAAGATTCACCGATGACGTTTGATTCGAACTTTATTAATCTGGGATTAATTACGGAGAAACTTTATCTTGGATAAAGTACTATTTGAAGAAAGAGAAAGGTTAATTTGGAATTAATCGATAAAAAAAATAATATATTCGATATATTAACGAAATTGAATTTCGACGCAGAATTAAAATTAGATTTTAATTCGGGCAAATGAGTTACTTTAGAATTAATTCGTTAGCGATGTGAATAGTAATTGTCCTAGGCATAATTATTTAATTATGTCGCGACGGAAGTTCGTGAATTCAGAATTAGCGATACCGAGCCTGGAAGTGTTTACGGGCCCACTCGTATTTCGAATCGAGTGGGGCCCATAAGTCACATCGCGAGTCACATCACTTGTCATATAAAGGTGATAGATGTCAAAAGTCATTTTTTGTGAGTGGCATGCTGTCACTATTCATGATGGGAGTAGTTGTGAGCATTTATTGAAATTTTGGAGCCAAAATTTGTTGACTTTTTGAAAGCATATACAAAACATTTTGGTGAAGGATTTTAATTATTATTGTTTTAAGCAAAACAAAGCAAATACAAAAACTCTCTCTCTCCCCATTTGCTTGCCATTACCGTGAGCTTCTACAAGGTTAAGGAAGATTGGATTTTCTTTAATCTTTTGCTAGCACATTCAAAGGTTCAAACAAGGTGATAGGGAACCGATCTTAGAGCTTGGAATCCATAAAGCTTGGAGCTTCATCTTCTTCTTCAACAAACCACCTTGGCCGAATCTCAAAGAGGACTTGGAGCAATTTTTGTTGATCAACACATCCTTAAACCGATCGATGTAAGTGTGTTTCCGCCATACTTCTTCGTTATTCATTCGTATTTCTTTGTTCATTATGATTTTGGGACTAATCATAGAAACCAACACGGGTTAGATGACGTTTCTCGACCTCGTTCTATGTAGTTTAAAGGAACATTTTCCCTTTTTATTTCATATTGTGATTTATCATCAGGTTTATTTGAGACTCATATTGGTTGATATTTTCGATTTTGTTATTTATAATTCAAAGGTACATTTTTTTCCCTTTTTTGTATTATGATTTATCATCGTAAATTACTCTTCCGCTATCCCCTAACAAAACTCCCCCCGTCCCCATGCGCAATTCCAAAAATACCCCTCTCTTTGTCAAAAATTACTCTCCTAATTATTATAACTCTTTTTACCAATAATTATATATATATTAATTTAAAAATAAATATAGTAATAATTGTTGGACAATTATGACCCATAGCATCACTATTTGTACAGATCATGGTGTTGTTGTACAAATTAACTATATGACGAAGGAAATTGCCCTTTTATCATTTGTAATTGGATTACCAATATACATAAATGATAGTAGTCATTATGATTAGTTCCGGATTGAGATGATATGAGACAGTATCATCCATAAAGGTTTAATCATTAAATATCCCTAGTCGTAGTATTATCGAGACTGGACATCGATAATGCGGAATAGACTAGTATTGCACTTGTGCGCGTTGTGGGAGCATAACGGCACAGTTCTCATATGTTTAAGTATTGGATACTTATGCAAGTGCGATAGGAGGTTGTGTTTTACCGATGGTACGAAAAACAGCTTCGCTCTGGATAGACCCCGCGGAATCACATTGGTATTATGTCTATGTGTCTATGGGAGTCCGCTTCAGGGTAGGTGTATTTGGTCTTAACCTGAGACTTGCACCGCTAATACTTGCGACAATCAATATACTTTGGTTTTGGTCGTCCAGGGCTTTAACAGGTTCTGTGTACACCTCTGCTGGGTATATTGAGAATCGTAGTGTATTGGGTGTGATGTCAAGATGGAAGTATCACTCCAGTCATAGTGGAGATGATGATCACGTAGGATACAGAACTGGTTCTCTTATATGCTGTAGCTATCGGGATATTATGACTAGGTCATATTTATCCGATTATAGAGACTAGTTACCAGAGATCCGATATTAACTTCGTACGGGGCAGACACATTCCCAGCCCCAGGCCTTACACGTGACCATCCGATACTGGATCAACATACACAATACTTCATATACTACGCCTGATATAGATTATGATATTCCTTTAGAATATTTCTGGAGAATTGGGTAGGCATGGCGCTTTGCTAGAAGCCAACATTGTCTTGTAAATCGGTAAAAATGTAGTACTAGGTACGTACGTATTCGGATAGTCCGATAACCGAATTTACTGCCAACATATCCGGGGATCTCATGGGTCGCTTCCCGAAGATTCACCGATGACGCATGACTCACACTTTATTAATCTGGGATTAATTAGATGAGAGAGAAAATTAATATGGAATTAATTACGAAGATATTTTATCTAGGATTAAATATTATTTAAAGAGAGATAACAATTAATTTGGAATTAATCGGTAAATAATATATTTCATATATTAAATGAAATTATATTTCGACGCGGAATTAAAATCGAATTTTAATTCGGGCAAACGAGTTGATTTAGAATTTTTTCGTAAGCGACGTGAATAGTAATTTTGCTAGGCATAATTATTTAATTAAATTTGATTTAATTACGACGCAACAGAAATTTCATTAATTCGGATTAACGAACCAGAGCCCGAGAGTGTTTGCGGGCCCACTCATATTTCGAATCAAGTGGGGCCCACACGTCACATCACACATCACATCAATCATTCAAGTGATGGATGTCTTGTCACTTTGAGTGATTGACAACTAGTTACTATTCTTGAGTGATGTGAATAGTAATAGATGTTGATGGTTGAAAGACATTTAACATTTAATTTATTAATTGTATTTGGCTTTTTGGTTTTATTATTAGATAATAAAACCAACCAAAATATCATCATCTTCACTCTCCTCTCCCTCTCAAACTTTCGGCCATGGTGGCCTTTTCTTCTCTCAAAGTTTTTCTTCCATGGCCGAATTTCATAGAAGATTAATAGGTGATTTTTGTGGAAAAAATTACCAAGAGCTAGCACTCTAAGAGTCATACAAGGTGATAGGGAAACAAACCCTTGAGCATGGAATCCCTTGATAAAGCTTGGAGCTTGAAGACTCAATAAAGAACACAAAGCAAGGACATGGCCGAATGGCTTCATGGAAAGAGCAAAAGTTTTATTGTTCGACGCATCTCTCATTCGATCAAAGTGAGTATTTCCGCTACTTTAACTTTGTTGTATTCGCACATTTCATGACTTAATTAGTTCTTGGCACCCCTAGAAAACCTAACAATGGTATCAGAGCCTTGATTAAGCATGAAAATGACTTAGGGTTTATATACTTGAATTTGGGGCTTTTGTGTTTTATGCATGATTTCTTCAAATTGAGTGTTTGGTTGAGCTTAGAATGTGATAACTTGGAGTTGTGCATCATTGGATTGTTGAAAAATTGATTGGATCAAATTTCCCCAATATGAATAGCTTGGCCGAATGGTGCCCTTTGTATAGGTCATGGTGATTTTTTATTTTAAGACCATTGGATGTGTTTAAAGACTTGGGTTAAATTGATTGATGATTTAATTGGATTGAAATCATAATCAGTTTCTAAAAACCCTAAATTACTGTGGACTTGGAAGCATGGAAATGATATGATTTTTGATTCAAATGTGTTGGACATGTGTTGATGATGATAAGAATAATTAATTGAACAAATTTATATTTGGAAATGTTAATTTGGTTAATTAATTATGGAATACACTTTAGGTTAATTTAATTATGAAATTTGGAATTTTGGAATTAAATTAATTGGGCTTATTTTGGAATTGGGCTTGTAAAAGTTGTAATTGGGCTTCATGGGCTTGGTTGGGCCAAGTATGGTTTAGGTTAATTGGTTGGGTCCAATTGGGCCCAAAACTATATCCATAAAGTCCAAATATAACAAATGGGCCTTTAAAGTTTAATTGGGCCTAAATTGGTTTCTAGGTAAATAAGGGTGATTCCTTACTTGGGCTTTGGTTACCGAAGCCCATGCCTTATGAAATCAATTGAAAGCCCATTGGACTTTAATTTAAACGACATTGGATGTTAATCGGGCTTGGAAATCTGTTAAGATTAGATTTAGAATCTAAGTCTTTAAGGTTCATTGATAAAGTGTAGTTATTTAATTTGGAATTAAATAATGAATTAGTATTGAATACGAATTAAATTGGATTTAATGTTGTAGTTTGATTTAATTCAAGAATTCGTACTTTGAGTACTTATTCTCTAACGAGTTGAACTCGAGCAAATCAAATCATTGTTTGAACATTGGATGGTCATTAATATTCAAATTAATTAATTGGATTAGATTGATTGATAACATGCTTGTGTGAATATATGGATGTGATGTATGAATAATGTATATCAGATGGATATTAGATGGGTGAGGGCAATTTTGGAAATTATTATAATAAATTTAGAATTTATTAAATTGGACATGCGTGTCCAGCCTATTACCTCTTTTCTCATTGTATTTCTCTTCTCACATATTCCCCTCAATGTAAATGGGGTTTCTTTAGAAGTGTTATGTAATCGGGTAGCAGTTGTGCAGTTGTGCTAGGGGGAGAGAGGAAAGGGAGAGATTTGTTCTAGGAACAATGTGTTTAAGTATCTATCTGCATATCATTATTAAATTTATTTACATGCTTTATTATGTAATTAGAATGCATGTTTAAGGGTGTATGATGATGAGACCTTAACAAAGATAATAAATTGGTTGCCAATTTTCACGCGAAAAACCCTCAAAATATATTAAGCGTTTTTCCTTCCATTGAGTGATTCTTACTCAAGACCCAAGGTTGGCATTGGTTTGTTGGCCAAAGTCAAGACCTTTGTCAATTGAGGATGTGTTTGAATCATGTGAAGGCTTTGTTCCGTATTGGTGTCTTGTCCAAGTTGTGATTTGTTGGCCAAAGTCAAGATCACTTCTTGTCCATTGACATTGATTACGAAGCTTTCCAAGGTCAATGGGTCACGCTTAACTGGGATCATTAAGTTTGTTGTGCCAAAGCTAAAGCTTAGTTGATTCAGAGGAAAAAGGTTAGGGAATATATTGGATATATTGGCATATATAAGATATATGTTTCGGACTTGGATGTCCACCTACTGGATCTAGGAATTGGATTGGATATCTTAGAGATCTAATTAGTTAAATATCATACATTTTGTTGGCCAAAGTCAAGATTATGTGTTATTTAACAGGATCCTAGCCCACTAGGAAACTAGGTTTCCCGAGTACTCAACAGAGGGTTAGAGGCTTGCCGAAAATTAGTGGGAGGCAAGTATTAAATTTATAATTTCGTTTAGATACTTGCCATACGCGCTCATTTCATTATTCGTCAAAATAAACATATTAGTTAGACTAATATTTAATGTTGTTTTAATTAAACAGTTGGACTGTATTCAAACTAATTCAATTTATAATTGATTTTTTAATTGGAATATAGTAATCAATATAATTGGATTTAACTTATTACGAGTATAGTTGGTTATATAGTTGGACTATAGTAATCATTATACACAAATGTACCTCAAATCGTTGATTAAATAGTTGGACTATTAGAATCAAGATAAGACATGAAAGATTGAGCATTTAAAACATAATCTTGGATGAAAATGTATTTAAATGGTTTAATTTTCAAATAGGGAATAATACCTCAAGATAATCTTAAAAAAAGAGAAGTTATTTTATTTGATAAAATGACATCTCAGGCCTAAGCCCGGAGTTAAACAAATAGTAGAGCATGATCTTTGGAAGATTCATGTAATGATAAATTTAGTGCTTAATCCATTATGCTTACTATAATGACTCCTTAATTTCATCATCATAACTAAGGATTAGATCTTTAAACCATGATGTTGGAATTGAAGGATCTTCATAGGTCTATACTTAGATCTTAGAAGCATTAACAGCAATAGTAAACTCTTGGAGAGTAAATGGCTATGCTCAAGGAGATAAAGCCAAAGTTTGCAAAAGGGCAAGAAGCGCAAGGCACATCTTACTTCTATATCCCAGAAGACCAAGGCTTGGCCAAAGACTTCTGAGATGTGAAAAGGGTAAAGGCAAAATCATCTCAGTCTTCTAGGAAGACAAAGGACATATCCCAAGAAGTCTGCTATGAATGTGGCAAACGGGGTTACTGGAAGCATAACTGCCGTATGGACAAGGCAGACATGAAGGAATTGAAGAAATGGCAAGGCTCTGACTTCAAGTATGTTTTTCATAAAATGTTCACTACTAGTATTAAAATTAGATTTTAAATACTAAATAGTGGTACATAAATATATGTACTGATTTGCAGCATCTGCTGATAAGCAGGATACTGACTTCAGACGAGATCGCTCTGCGAGTAGGAAATGGGACGAGAGTCGCTGTTTTAACCGTAGAAACCAAAGTTTAGGAACTATCCTTCGGGTGCGTACTTAAATTAGGAAACTGTTAAATTAACTAGTTTGACTAGAAACATTATCTCTATATCGAGTATAACTCGTTGCGAGTATACCTTTATATTCTAGAACACTAAAGTGTTTTATTTTATAAAGATGATATTGAGATAAACACATTAGACGTGAATAACAGTATTTATATTTTGAATATAAATAAATCTCAAACATATAACATGACAAAACAAGTAGCTCAAAATGATTTGATCAGACAAAGACTTATTTACGGCAGTGTTGTCTAAGACACATTAAACAAGACTCGTATATCCACACTTTTGAAAAGTGGATACTAGTACGGATTTGATTCTATTCAAATGATGTCTACGAATCTAGTTTATTAGGCAAAGTGCCTAAAACACCTTTTACTTGGTAAAAGTGCAAGTGCCATCGATCTGTTAGCCCTCGATCATAGTGACGTAAGTGGACCCATATCTAGCTAGGCTAGAGGTAGATAGTAATACTTCGTAACCTTTACGGATGTGGCATCGCATTACGGTTATGTATTTCTTTTGAAACATAAATCAGAAACTTTCAGAAAGTTTTGACACAAAGTAGACAAACAGATCGGCTAAAGTATTATTTCATCACGGTTAGACCATGATGAAAATACTTAAGCAATAAGTTTCTCGTATGCTTGAAAGAGTATAGCATTCTTTCAATGAGGACTCCTCTCGGAACACGTCAATTTGACGGTGTGTCCAAACGGAGAAACCAAAATTTATTGGACATGATGAGGTTAATCATGAGTCGCTCTGAGCTACCATTTTCCTTCAAAGGGATAAACATTAAACAGTGCAAAAGCTTATTTTGAATAAGGTTCCATGAAAAGCTGTTAGACAGAATTCATATTAGATATGAACAGGAAAGAAATCGGGTTTCTCATTCCTGAATATTTGGGAATGCTAGGCATACGTTTGGATGATACCAAACTAAAACCCAAATTGGATAAGTGTCTATCTGTAACTGGTTATCCTAGGGAAACCAAAGTATAGTACTTATACATCTCATATGAGAACAATGTAATTGTTACTCACCATGCGGTTTTCCTAAGAGGAATACCTATATGCAGTGGTAAGTGAGAGGAAAGTAAAACTCGATGAAAATCGTAGAATACTGTTCCAGACACCGATTCCTTAATGGAACACAAACAATCATCAAGGATAAAATTGTACCATAATCTTCAAATACATAAGAACTGCGTAGTTGGAGAGAGTCAGAAAAAAACCTAAGATGTATGGGTTTCTGATCTCACCTCATAAAGATGTCAATCTTATTGAGAAAACTGACTACGTATGAGGAAGTGATACAAGGTATCAACTACCTATTATGGCAAAGTGCCATAATGTTCGAAATGGATTCCATGTATACCAACCAAGTTTGGACACTGATTGTTGTACCGTAAGACATTATGTCTATTGGTACTATAAAGGCCTTCAAGGAAGACATACATGGATGACAACAAATAAATGCACAAAGTTATGCTTGTACAGAAAGGGTATCGTTATCAACATAGTGTCGATTACGACGAATCTTTTTATCCGTTGCCATGGTTGAATCCATTTGGATAATGCTTGCTAATACTGCATGTTTCATTTATGAAATATGGCAGCAGAACGTCAATATCATTTTCCTTAACGGAAACCTTTTGGAGGATGTTTATCAAACATCCTAACGGTTTTGTCATACCAAAACAAGAAAACAAGGTTTGCAAGTTAATTCGATCCATTGATGGATTGAAGCAAGCATCACGTTCTTGGAACTATATCGTTATTGATATAATCATAATGGTGTATGATTTAATTCAAAATGAATATAATTCTTGTGTATATAAGGAGGTTAGTGGGAGCGCACTGACAATGAATGTCCAATATAATGATGATATATCATTTCTTGGAAATGAAATTCTCATATTATAATCGGTGAAAGCTTGGCTTTCAAGAAAAATTCTCCGTAGAATTCTTGGGAGAGATAACCTTTATTCTAGGATAAGGATCTACTGGGTTAGACCTAAAAGTTATTGGTACTCTCTGAGAACTCGTACATTGAAACAAATGTACGTGACCTGGTGTCTCATATGCTTTGAGCATATGGAGTCACAATCAGGACAATCCAAGTGATAGTCACTGGATTGATGTTAAGGACATACTCTAGTATCTTAGATGAACTAAGGATGCTGTCTTATACTATGGAGAAGGAGAACTTAAAGTGACTGGGTTCACTACTGCAAGTTTCCAAACCGATAAAGAAGACTATAAGTCACAAAACGGTACTATATAGTTTGAATAACGGAACAGTGAGCTGGAAATTTTCCAAACAAGACACTGTTACCAAATAAACAATAATAGCGGAATTTTGCTGCAACTGTAGCAGCAAAAGTATCATTTTGGATCTAAATAATTCTAATTAGATTATATATGGTTCTGTTAGTAGCTGAGCTAGGCTACAGCATAGGCTAAAGAATTAATGGTCTCATCAACGATTCGATATGTACTTCATATGGTTTCATCTGATTCGTCGGATCATACATCGTGGCGATGTGATGATCGAATAAATCGCATCAGATGATAACCTTATAAATCCGCAGAAGAAAGCTGTTTCTCAGTAGAAGTTTGAGCCGCCCGTACATAGTTCAGGTGTAAGACACTTGAGTGATTGGCTATTGGCCAAATGGGAGATTGTTGGACAATTATGATCCATAGCGTCCTATTTGTATAGATCATGGTGTTGTTGTACAAATTAACTATGTGCCGAAGAAAATTGCCTTTTTATCATTTGTAATTGGATTATCAAGATATATAAATGATAGAAGTCCTTATGATTAGTTCCAGATTGAGATGATATGAGACAGTATCAATCCAAAAAGGTTTAATCATTAAATATCCCTAGTCGTAGTATTATCGAGACTGGACATCGATAATGCGGCATACACTAGTATCGCACTTGTGCGCGTTGTGGGAGCTTAACGGCACAGTTCTCATATTTTTAAGTATTGGATACTTATGCAAGTGCGATAGGAGGTTGTGTTTTACCGATGGTACGAAAAATAACTTCGCTCTGGATAGACCCCGCGGAATCCCATTGGTATTATGTCTATATGTCTATGGGAGTCTGCTTCAGGGTAGGTGTATTTGGTCTTAACCTGAGACTTGCACCGCTAATACTTGCGACAATCAATATACTTTGGTTTTGGTCGTCCAGGGCTTTAACCGGTTCTATGTACGCCTCTATTGGGTATATTGAGAATCGTAGTGTATTGGGTGTGATGTCAAGATGGAAGTATCACTCCAGTCACAGTGAGATGATGATCACGTAGGATACAAAACTGGTGCTCTTATATGCTGCAGTTATCGGGATATTATGACAAGGTCATGTTTATCCGATTATAGAGACTAGTTACCAAAGATCCGATATGTGCTTCGTACGGGGCAGACACATTCCCAGCCCTAGGCCTTGCACGTGACCATCTGATATTGGATCGACATACACAATACTTCGTATACTACGCCTGATATAGATTATGATATTCCTTTAAGAATATTTCTGGAGAATTGGGTAGGCATGGCACTTTGCTAGAAGCCAACCTTATCTTGTAAATCGGTAAAAATATAGTACTAGGTACATACGTATTCGGATAGTCCGATAACCGGATTTACTGCCAACATATCCGGGGATCTCATAGGTCGCTTCCCGAAGATTCATCGATGACGTATGACTTACACTTTATTAATCTGGGATTAATTAGATGAGAGAGAAAATTAATCTGGGATTAATTACGGATATATTTTATCTAGAATAAAATATTATTTAAAGAGAGATAACGATTAATTTGGAATTAATCGGTAAATAATATATTCGATATATTAAACGAAATTGGATTTCGATGCGGAATTAAAATCGAATTTTAATTCGGGCAAACGAGTTGATTTAGAATTTTTTCGTAAGCGACGTGAATAGTAATTTTACTAGGCATAATTATTTAATTAAATTTGATTTAATTACGACGCAACAGAAAATTTGTTAATTTGGAATTAACGAACCCGAGCCCGAGAGTGTTTGCGGGCCCACTCGCATTTCGAATCAAGTGGGGCCCACAAGTCACATCATACGTCACATCAATCATTCAAGTGATGGATGTCTTGTCACTTTGAGTGATTGACAACTAGTCACCATTCTTGAGTGATGTGAATAGTAATAGATGTTGATGGTTGAAAGACATTTAACATTTAATTTATTAATTGTATTTGACTTTTTGATTTTGTTATTAGATAATAAAACCAACCAAAATATCATCATCTTCACTCTCCTCTCCCTCTCAAACTTTCGGCCATGGTGGCCTTTTCTTCTCTCAAAGGTTTTCTTCAATGGCCGAATTTCATAGAAGATTAATGGGTGATTTTTGTGGAAAAAATTACCAAGAGCTAGCACTCTAAGAGTCATCTAAGGTGATAGGGAAACAAACCCTTGAGCATGGAATCCATTGATAAAGATTGGAGCTTGAAGACTCAACAAAGAACACAAAGCAAGGGCATGGCCGATGGCTTCATGGAAGGAGCAAAAATTTTGTTGTTCGACGCATCTCTCATCCAATCAAAGTGAGTATTTCCGCTACTTTAACTTTGTTGTATTTGCACATTTCATGACTTAATTAGTTCTTGGCACACCTAGAAAACCTAACAATAATAATTCTCTTTGCCATTTTATTAATTATATATTTTTTATTTTTGTTAATAAATATTACAAATTTCGTATTTATTCATTTAATTTTTTTGATTCATTTTTAATTTAATTAATACTAATTATGTATTAAAAAAATATAATTTAACCAAATAGAATTAATTTATAAAATAAATTTTTTGATAGACTACTTGTTTAATAAATCTAATATATTTATTAAAAGTTATTTATCTTATTTAATTTCATAAATCAGCATGTTATCAAAAAATTTATGTTATAAATTAATTTTATTTGGTTAAATTACATTATTATAATACATAAGTAGTGTTAAATAAATAAAAAAGAATCACAAAAATTAAATGAATAAATAAACACAAAATAAATAACAATAAATATGAAATTTGTAATATTTATTAAACAAATAAAATAAAAAATTTAAATTAATAAAATAAAATAATAAATTTAATTAATAAAATAAAATAATAAATTTAATTAATAAAATAAAATAAGTATATTATATATATATATATATATATATATATATTATATATATATATATATATATATATATATATATATATATAATTGGGATATATTTAATTTATTGAGGAATATAATTTTTGACCAAAAAAAAATATGATATTTTCGAAAATTAAGGGAATACAATGGAAGGTGAGGGTCAATGCAGAGGGAGAATAGCCCTCTTTATCATCGGGTTGAATTAAGGCCCAAGTTGATTGATATTTCTGCTGTGGTTTTTCGGATCTTGTCCGATCCTTGTGTTTTTATTGATTGGTTGATTTTCCCAATCTTATTTTAATTTGGTTGTTTTGGATCTTGCCTGATCCTTATATTATGATTGATTGATTAAATTTTCTCGATCGTATCTCACACGAAGCAAAGGTATTTATATCCTTTAAATTTTTTTGCCATCTGATTGTACTTAAGACCTAAGATTGATTGTGATTTCGTCTCGGTCCATGTATCTTATTTGGGGTCTTTGTTTATAATTTTACTTGATCCATGTTTTGTCACAATTTTGAAACTTGTATGATCCCTGTGATATGATTGATTTGTTTTTTTTTTTTAAATCCTTCTTAATTATAAGACTGGGCATTCCCAAACCGAAATTAACCAAGTCAAAGTTTTAAATTCGGTTCAGTTCAGATTGAATTTTAAAAATTGATCAATTTCAACTCTCCAAATCAATTAATTTATGGTTCAGTTCGGGATCATCCCGAACTGATCATGAAAACTGAAAGATTTGAGAGTTGAAACTTTAAAATCATGCTTTTCAATTTTAAATGCCAAAGTTTTGATTTTAAAATACAAATCTCGTACTTCCAATTTCAAAACCCAAAATTCCAATTTCAAATATAAATCTTGTGATTTACAAGCTATCATATACTCATTTTAAAAAGAAAATTTTATTATGAAAACAATGTTCAAAACCGAATTTGAAAATTGAATCAAAATTAATTAGGTTTGGTTTGGTTCGAAAGCATAAAATCAAATGATTCCAAATGTTTAAACTGAACGGTTTCAAAACCAAATCGAATCGAAACCGAACTCGATTTTTAACTGATTTGCCCACTTCTACCAATTTGGTTTTTTCAATCTTGCTCAATCCTTGTGATTTGATTGCTCGATTTATTTGTTTGATCTTTAGGCTTTAATCAACTTTGGATTTAGAAATTTTTGTGCTTTGATTAATTCTGGTTTTGTCCAACATCTGTGTTTCGATTGAGGACATTGTTTATAATTTTCTTGATTATGTTATTGTGCTCTGAACCCGAACATATGATATTTTCATTAGATGAAATAAAAAATCCTTGATTATGTATAAGCTCGACATCTTTTTGTTGATAGTGACTTTAGGCCTCAATGTCCTCTACAAATTCATAAGGGCGGGAAGGGAATTTCCAATCATGTTCGGTAATCGGGGGCATCTGGCCCAGCGGAGTGGTCGGGTTCGGTCCTAACTTCATCATCGACCCGAGTGTTAGTATTCGTAGAACATGCCAAGGATCTATAAGTCATGTTTCATGTGTGAATATTCAAAGAAGTTGCGGAAATAGACTTACATTGAATGGTAGAGATTTCAAAAAAATTTGAGTGTTCTTTGGAAGCTCGAAGCTTTCTTTGAGTGAATCCAATCCAATGGTGAGTTTTCCTATCACCTCACTAAACTCCATAAATGCTAGCTTTGTTTGATTTTGAAAAAAAATCAAAGAGAAATGGAAGAGAGGCTCACGGCAATACTAGGGTTTTTTGTGTTGAGAGAGATGTGTTTGTTTTGTGTATTAAGTTGACTTAATACCAAACTTGGTTGTTGAGGGTTTTGGTTTCCAAAAAACAAAACTTGGTAGGTGAAAAGCAAGTGATATTTGGTTAAATGCCACCAACCTTCCCAACCACCACCTTCACATGTGTGACATGTGTGAAATGGACCCCACCCCTTTTGAATTCAAAATTCAAATGGTCTCAACAAATAAGTTTTGGGCCCGGATCCGTTTAATCCGACTAAACGAATTTTTCCGCCGCTTAATAATTAAATCTAATTTAATTAAATAATGATGCCTCATAAAATTATTACGAAAGTCGCTTACGAATTAATTCTAAATTAATTCGTTCGTTTTTATTAAAGTCCAACTTTAATTACGTATTAAAATCTAATTTTTAATTAATATATTTGATATATTATTTTAGTCCATAAATAAATTAAATAGAAAAATCTAATTAAACTATTAAATTTATTTGACCGATTAATTCTAAATTAATCGCGTTCTCTCTTCCGCACGTATTTAATCCCAGATTAAATATTACCGCAATTAATCCCAGATTAATTTTCTCTCTCATAATTAATCCTAGATTAATTCTATTCGAGTCAAGTGTCATCATTGAATCTTTGGGAAGTGACCCAAGAGATCCATGGATATGTTGGCAGTAAATCCTGTTGTCGGACTATCCGAACACGTGCGTACCTCATACCACGTTCGTACCGATTTACAAGACATGGTTGGCTTCTAGCAGAGCACCGTGCCTACCCAATTCTCCAAAAATATTCAACAAAGAATATATAATCTATATCAAGCGTAGTATACTAAGTATTGCATATTATGATCCAGTATCGGATATCACATGCTAGGCTTAGAGCTGGAATTGTGTCTGCCTCGTACGATGCATAATCAGATCACTAGCAACTAGTCTCTTTAATTGGATAATCATGACCTAGTCATATATCCCGATGACTGCGGTACTTTAGAGTACTAGTTCTGTATCCATACGTGATTATCATCTCCATATGACTGAAGTGATACTTCCATCTTGACATCACACCCAATACACTACGATTATCAGTACCCTGAAGAGGCGTACTCAGAACTTGTTAAAGCCCCGAACGACCAAAACTAAGTGTACTGACCGTCACAAGTATTAGCGATGCAAGTCTCAGGTTAAGACCAAATACACCTACCTCGATGCAGATTCTCATAGACACATAGTCATACTACCAATAGGATTCCGATGGGTCTATCCAGAGCGAAGCTGTTTCCGTACCATCGGTAAACACAACCTCCTATCACACTTGCATAAGTATCCAATACCTAAATATATTAGAACTATGCTGTTAAGCTTCCATAACGTGCACAAGTGCAATACTAGTCTATTCCGTATTATTGATGTCCAGTCTCGATAACCCTACGAATAGGGATATTTAATGATTAAACCTTCCGTGGATTGATATTGTCTCATATATTATTAATCTGAAACTAATCATAAGGACTTTTATCATTTATATATATTCAAGTAGTCTAATTACAAAATGATAAATAGCAATTTCCTTTATAACATAGTTAATTCGTACAAAACCATAATGTCTTTTACAAATAGTGATGCTATAGGTCATATTTATCCAACAATCTCCCACTTGGCTCATTGCCAATCACTCGAGTACTTAACACCTGAACTATGTACATGTTTGTCAAACTTTTGTTAAGAAATAAATTTCGTCAGCGGATCGCAATGTTATCATCTGATGCGACCTTCTCGATCTTCACATTGCCACGATGTATGATCTCACGAATCAGATGGAAATGTCGAAGTACATGCTTGGATCGTTGATGAGACCGCGGTTCATTGGCTTGCGCTATAGCCTCATTATTGTCACAATACAAAGGTACGGGCTCAGCTGCTAACGGAACTACTCATAATCCAATTAGGAATTTACGGATCCAAACTGCTTCTTTTGCTGCCTTAGCTGCAGCGATATATTCCGCTTCTGTTGTTGAATCGGTAATAGTCTCTTGCTTGGAAGATTTCCAGATTACTACTCCGTTGTTCAAACAAAATATGTACCCGGATTGCGACTTACAGTCGTCTTTATCGGTTTGGAAACTTGCGTCGATAAACCCAGTTACCTCAAGTTCTCCATCTCCATAAATTAAGAAAGCATTCTTATTTCGTTTAAGATACTTAAGGATATTCTTAACAGTAATCCAGTGACCATCACCTGAATCGGCCTGATAGCGACTGCACATGCTCAAAGCATATGATACATCAGGTCGCGTACATATCATGGCATACATGATCGATCCGAGTGCAGAAGCGAACGGGATCTGACTCATGTTGTTTTTCTCATCTTGAGTTTTAGGACACATGTCCTTAGATAGAGAGACGCCATGTGACATAGGAAGTTGTCCCATCTTGGACTGATCCATGTTGAATCTCTTCAACATTTTGTCAATATACGAACTCTGAGAGAGTCCAAACAGCTTTCTAGATCTATCCCGGTAGATCTTTATTCCCAGAATAAAAGCTGCTTCTCCCAGATCTTTCATGGAGAATTTAAATGAAAACCAAGCTTTCACCGATTATAGCATGGGAATGTCATTACCCATAAGCAATACATCATCTGCGTAAAGGACAATGAATGTCAGTGCACTCCCACTAACCTTCTTATATACACAAGGATCATCCTCGTTTTGAATGAAATCATATTCTTTTACGATCTTATCAAAACGTGGTTCCAAGAACGTGATGCTTGCTTCAATCCATAAATGGATCGATTCAACTTGCAAACCTTATTTGCATGTTTCGGTATGATAAAACCGTCAGGCTTTTGCATATAAAGATCCTCTAAAAGATTTCCGTTAAGGAAAGAAGTTTGACGTCCATCTACCATATTTCATAATCGAAATATACAGTAATCGCAAGCATTATCCGAATAGATTTAATCATGGCAACGGGTGAAAACGTTTCGTAGTAATCGACACCATGTTGTTGACGATACCCTTTCGTTACAAGCCTAGCTTTGTAAGTTTGTATGTTGTCATCCATGTCAGTCTTCTTCTTGAAGACCCATTTACAACCAATAGGCTTTATGCCTTCTGATGCATCAACCAGTGCCCAGACTTGGTTGGTATACATGGAATCCATTTTGAATTTCATGGCCTCTTGCCATAAAACGGAGTCGATACCTTGTATCGCTTCCTCATGTATAGCCGGCTCATTATCCTCAATCAGATTAATATCTACATGAGGTGAGATCAGAAATCCATACCTTTCAGGTTGTATTCTAACTCTCTCAGATCTACGTGGTTCTTGTGTATTAGAAGATTATGGTACAGTTTCATCTCTAATAAACTATTCATATTCCGTTTGGGAATTAGTGCCAGGAACAGTATCACTCTGATTTTCATCGAGTTCTACTTTCTTCGCACTTACCACTGCATTTAGGAATTCCCTTTCGAGGAAAACCGCATGTAGAGCAACAATTACTTTGTTCTCTTGTCTGTTGTAGAAATAATATCCTTTGGTTTCCCTAGGATATACTAAAAATAGACACTTATCTGATTTGGGTTCTAGTTTGGTACCATCCAAACGTTTTCCCACTTACCACTACATTTAGAAATTCCCTTTCGAGGAAAACCGCATGTAGAGCAACAAATACTTTGTTCTCTTGTCTGTTGTAGAAATAATATCCTTTGGTTTCCCTGGGATAACCTAAAAATAGACACTTATCTGATTTGGGTTCTAGTTTGGTACTATCCAAACGTTTAACGTATGCCAAGCATCTCTAAATCTTCAGGAATGAGAAACCCGATTTCTTTCCTGTCCATATCTCATACAGAGTCTGTTGAGCATACTTTGACGGAACCTTATTCAAAATAAGTATTGCACTGTTCAATGCATATCCCCAAAAGAAAATAGGTAGCTCTGTGCGACTCATCATCGGCCTTACCATGTCCAACAAAGTTCGATTTCTCCGTTCGAACACACTGTTTAATTGAGGTGTTCCGGGAGGAGTCCACTGTGAAAGAATACCACGTTCTTTCAAGTAATCAAGAAACTCATTACTTAAGTATTCGCCACCACGGTTCGACCGTAATGTCTTAATACTTTTACCGGTCTGTTTTTCTACTTCGTGTCGAAACTCTTTGAATTTCTCAAAGGTTTCCGACTTGTGTCTCATAAGATACACATAACCATAACGCGATGCATCATCCGTAAAGGTTACGAAGTATTCATATCCACCTCTAGCCTGGCTAGACATAGGCCCACATACGTCACTATGAACGAGGGCTAACAGTTCGGTGGCACGTATATTTTTACCGCTAAAAGGTGTTTTAGGCATTTTGCTTAATAAACAAGATTCGTAGACGTCATATAAATTTGGATCAAATCCGTCCAAGTACCCACTTTTTGAAAGTGTGGATATACGAGTCTTGTTAATGTGTCCCAGACGATAATGCCACAGATAAGATTCATCTGTATTACTGAATTTGAGGCTTTTGTTTGTCATATTATATGTTTGAGATTCATTTATAGTCAAAAATATAAAGACCATTATTAGCATTAGCAGAACATATCTCAAAATCATCTTTATAAACAAAGTGTACCAGCATTGGGTCAAACAAGATACATAGATAATATTTCTAGTCAAACTAGATACATAATAAACGTTTGATAATGTAAGTACATGCCCCGATGGAAGTTCCAAAATATAGGTCCCAATAGCCAAAACGACGACCCTAGTCCCATTTCCAACTCGGAGGTTGATCTCTCCTGAAGTCAGTCTCCTGCTAATCTGCAGATCTTTCACATCAGTACATATATGAGTACCACATCCAGAATCAAAAATCCAATTTTTAAAACTAGAAGTAGACATATTTATTTCAATAATAAACATGTCTGAAGTCGGTGCCTTGCCCGCCTTCACTTCCTTCATGTGCGTCTTGTACTCAAGGAATTCACGCTTCCAGTGACCTCATTTTCCACACTACAGGCAGACATCTTGGGATTTGTCCTTAGTCTTCCCAAAAGACCTTGATGATTTTACCTTGCCCTTCGTCTTCTTATTCTTCTTCTTTATACCTCCAGATGCCTTTGGCCAAGCCCTGGCACTCCGAGATGTTGAAGCAAAGTGCGCCTCGCACTTCCTGCCCTTCATAAGCTCTTTCTCTGCTTCTTTAAGCATATCCATCAACTCTCTAAGAGTATCTTCTTGGTTCAACATGTTGTAGTTCATGATGAACCTGCTCCAGCTGTCGGGCAGAGACTGTAAGATCAAATCTATGGAAGTATCAGCCTCAAAGACTATGCCTAGCTGTCCCAGTTGTTCGATATCAGCAATCATATGTGACACATGGTGCTCAATAAATATACCCTCTGACATGCGAGCGCGAAAGAGCTTCTTCTGCAACTCATACTTCTGCGACCTAAGATTAGATCGGTGAAGGTCCTTCAACTTATCATCATAATCTAGGGATCCAATCCCTTATTCTAACAACGAAACTGAGGGGTCATTGCAGCGAGCATGACGGATTCAGCAGTTGAGTTGCCATCGCTATGAGTCTTCCAAAGCTCAAGTTCAAATGGCTGTTCATTTTTGAGCTTAGGCCCAAGAGGCCTCTCTATAGTATAGAGCCACTTCTCGGCCCCCAGGACAATCCTGAAGTTCATATCCCAATCTGGAAAGTTCGAACCATTAAAGACGTTATCGCCATGACGATGTCTCTAACATTCAACTTTCCGGCCATCTTAATTGTAATAGCCACACTATTCAATTAACGATATTTGGGTATAGTCCAATTGTTACAAGAAAATTAATAGAATATTAGTCTAACTATAAATATTTTAAAATAACGAAATAATTTTGAAAGCGCGTATATGACGAGTATTTGAACGAAATTGTAAATTCAATACTGGCCTCCCACTATTTTTCGGCGAGCCTCTAACCCTCTGTTGAGTACTCGGGAAACCTAGTTTCCTAGTGGGCTAGGATCCCGTTAACACACAACCTTGGCTTTGGCCAACAAGCTGTATGATATTTAACTAGGTAGATATCTCAGATCAGTTGGATCTCATCCAATTCCTAGATCTGGTAGGTGGACCTCCAAGTCCGAAACATATATACAATATATATGCCAATATATCCAATATATTTTCCTAACATTTTCCTCTGAATCAACTAAGCCTTGGCTTTGGCTCAACAAGCTTAATGATTCCAGTTAAGCGGGACCCATTGACTTTGGAAAGCTTCGTAATCCATGTCAATGAACAAAAAGTGATCTTGACTTTGGCCAACGGATCACAACTTGCCCAAGACATGCGATATGGAATAAAGCCTTCTTGATTCAAACACATCCGCGATAGACAAAGGTCTTGACTTTGGCCAACAAACCAGTGCCAATCTTGGATCTTGAGAATGAATCACTAAATGGAAGGAAAATGTTTAATATTTATTGAGGGTTTTTCACGTAAATTGGCAACCAATTTATTATCATTGATTAAGTCTCATCATACACTCTTAAGCATGTATTCTAAAAGCATAATAAGGCGCGATAAATAAAATAATAATGATATGTAAATGGATATAGATATGGATATATAACAAACTTTGTTCCTAAAATAAATCTATTCATTTCCTCTCTTCCCCGTTAGCACTATTCTTACTTCTACCCAATTACATAATACAATAAAGAAACCTCATTTACATTGAGGGGAATTAGTGAGAAGGAAATACAAAGAGTAAAGAGATAATAGGCTAGACACGCAGGTCCAATTTAATAAATTCTAAATTTATTACAATAATTTCTAAAATTTCCCTCACCCTTCTAATATCCATCCGATATAGATTATTCATTCAACACATCCATATATTCACACATAGCATTTAATTCAATCAATCTAATCTAATTAATTAATATTTGAATTAATGACCATCCAATGTTCAAACAACGATTTGATTTGCGCGAGTCCAATTCGTTTAAAAATAAATACTCAAAGTACGTATTCTTGAATTAAATCGAACTACATTTTAAATCCAATTTAATTTGTATTCAATACTAATTCTAATTTAATTCCAAATTAAATAATTACACTTATTTATGTGCCTTAAAGACTTGGATTCTAAATCCAATCTTAATGGATCTCAAAGGCCCAATTAAAATTCAATGTCAATTTAATTAAAGTTCAATAGGCTTTTAATTAATTCTTAAGGCATGGACTTTGGCAACCAAAGCCTAATAAGGAATCACCCTTTGCAATAAAATTAATTTTGGCCCATTAGGCTCAATTAAATATTTAAAGGCCCAATTATTATATTTGGACTTTATGGAATGGTTTTAGGCCCAATTTGGATCCAATCCAATTGTCCTAAACCAACTTGGCCCAACCAAGCCCATTAAGCCCAAATATAATAATATTAGCCCAATTCCAAATTGAAGACCAATTTATTTAATTACAATATTCCAAATATCATAATTATTAATTAAAATATATTAGCTATAATTAATTAGTTAAATTAATATTTCCAAAACACCAATTTATCTAATTAATCATGCTTTAACTAATCAACTTATGTCCAACACAAATTGAAGCAAAACAATCAATTATAACATGCTAAGGTTCACGACAAATGGGCATAAATAACATCCAATTTGATTTCAATCCAATTAAATCAACATACAAGATTATTTCATGCTTTAAACTAATCTAATAATCTAAAATCAAAAAATCACCAGGAACACATTTAGGGTACATATTCGGCCAAGGCTAGGATTTTAGGGAAAATTTATCCAATCAATTTTTCTCAAATTTTAAGATGCACAAATCCAATTCATCATCATCCAAGCTCAACCAAACAACTAATTTGAAGAAATCATGCTTCCCAACATAAAAACCCCAAATAAAGTCCATAAACCCTAAAACAAATCATGCTTAAAATTGGCTCTGATATCATTGTTAGTGTTTCTAGAACATGCCAAGGATCTATAAGTCATGATTCATGTGTGAATATTCAAAGAAGTTGCTGAAATAGACTTACATTGAATGATAGAGATTTCAAAAAAAAATTGAGTGTTCTTTGGAAGCTCCAAGCTTTCTTTGATTGAATCCAATCCAATGGTGAGTTTCCCTATCACCTCACTAAACTCCATAAATGCTAGCTTTATTTGATTTTGAAACAAAATCAAAGAGAAATGGAAGAGAGGCTCACGACAATACTAGGGTTTTTGTGTTGAGAGAGATGTGTTTGTTTTGTGTATTAAGTTGACTTAATACCAAACTTGGTTGTTGAGGATTTTGGTTTCCAAAAAGCAAAACTTGGTAGGTGAAAAGCAAGTGGTATTTGGTTAAATGCCACCAACCTTCCCAACCACCACCTTCACATGTGTGACATGTGTGAAGTGGGCCCCACCCCTTTTGAATTCAAAATTCAAATGGTCTCAACAAATAAGCTTTGGGCCCGGATCCGTTTAATCCGACTAAATGAATTTTTCCGTCGCTTAATAATTAAATCTACTTTAATTAAATAATGATGCCTCATAAAATTATTACGAAAGTCGCTTACGAATTAATTCTAAATTAATTCGTTCGCTTGTATTAAAGTCCAACTTTAATTACGTATTAAAATCTAATTTTTAATTAATATATCCGATATATTATTTTAATCCAAATAAATAAATTAAATAGAAAAATCCAATTAAACTATTAAATTTATTTTACTGATTAATTCAATTAATCGTCTTCTCTCTTCTGCACGTATTTAATCCCAGATTAAATGTTACCGCAATTAATCCATGATTAATTTTATCTCTCATAATTAATTCTAGATTAATTCTATTCGAGTCAAGTGTCATCGGTGAATCTTTGGGAAATGACCCAAGAGATCCCTGGATATGTTGGCAGTAAATCCAGTTGTCGGACTATCCAAATACATGCGTACCTTATACCACGTTCTTACCGATTTACAAGACATGGTTGGCTTCTAGCAAAGCACCGTGCCTATCCAATTCTCCAGAAATATTCAACAAAGAATATATAATCTATATCAAGCGTAATATACTAAGTATTGAGTAGTACGATCCAGTATCGGATATCACATGCTAGGCCTGGGGCTAGAATTGTGTCTGCCTCGTACGAAACATATATTCGGATCACTAGCAACTAGTCTCTTTTATCGGATAATCATGATCTAGTCATATTATCCCGATGACTGCATTACTTTAGAGTACTAGTTCCGTATCCCTGCGTGATCATAATCTCCATATGACTGAAGTGATACTTCCATCTTGACATCACACCCAATACACTACGATTCTCAGTATACCCAGAAGAGGCGTACTCAGAACCTGTTAAAGTCCCGGACGACCAAAACTAAAGCATACTGATCGTCGCAAGTATTAGCGATGCAAGTCTCAGGTTAAGACCAAATACATCTACCCTGATGCGGATTCCCATAGACATATAGTCATACTACCAATGGAATTCTGAGGGGTCTATCCAGAGCGAAGCTGTTTCCGTACCATCGACATACACAACCTCCTATCACACTTGCATAAGTATCCAATACCTAAATATATGAGAACTATGACGTTAAGCTTCCATAACGAGCACAAGTACAATACTAGTCTATTCGGTATTATCGATGTCTGGTCTCGATAATGCTACGACTATGGATATTTAATGATTAAACCTTTCATGGATTGATATTGTGTCATATCTTATTAATTCGGAACTAATCATAATGACTTTTATCATTTATATATATTCAAGTAATCTAATTACAAAATGATAAAATAGTAATTTCCTTTATAACATAGTTAATTCGTATAAAACCACAATGTCTTTTACAAATAGTGATGTTGTGGGTCATATTTGTACAACACCGAGATGTAAAAGTGTTCAGAGAAGCATGGCGATCAGGGACCTCAAGTCCGACCTCACCCAGTGGCTCGGCACAACAGGATGGATATTGTTACAACTACCCGACCTGACCCATCAGGTTTGCTTTTGGTTCTCAACAAACCAAATAAATTTCCAATTGGGGGAAGATTGTTCAAGTAACGAGTTTTCAGATTTATCCCTGGATAGAATTGTTCGAGTAACGAGTTTTCGGATTTATCCCTGAAATGAAAATTAGTCGCAACACTTTTATTTGAGGTCGGTGATTATTCGACTAAAAGCCCGATCTCTCTTACTTTGGGTCAGTGGTATTTTTTTTAATTTGAAGACCGACCGCCATTACATTATGCTTGGGTCGGAGGTATTTTCTTATTTGGAGATCGATCACCGTTATAATAACTTGAGGTCATATTTTATTAAAACCAAAATCCATTATATTTTCTTAGGGTTAGAGGTATTATTTGACTTAAAACTCGACCTTTATAATCTCAAGGTCAAAGAGGATTTTGATTTGAAGATCGATCGTCACTATATTTACTTAGGGTCGGTGGTATTTTTTGGAAGCCCAACATTTATATCTCTGCCTGAGGTTGAGAAAATCTTAATAAAATGTGATCATTATTAGCTCCATAACACTCAATGATGGATTTGATGATGTAAAGTGGAAGACTTTGATGGGTATTAACGAGCTTACAAGAAGATTTCGAAGCAATTGGTCGTGAAGAGCATAATGGATGTGATGACTCAAGAGCCAAAATGAAGAAATCTTATGTCATCTTATAGCTTGGGATCAATTCGTAAGTGATTCTATAATCTAAGTACTCTAGGTTCATAGGACTCGTGCACATTCATTTAGATGCATTAGGGTTGTAAAATATTTTTAACCTCTTTATCCTGAGATTTCTGCACTGAGACCGGCATACTGGTGACCCTGCTATGTCTTGGGCAGATTTGCATGCTCTCTGAAACCGGACTACTCCATACCGATCAGCTGGAGTTTATACAGCCACTAGAACCGGGATAGATCATACCGATTCATATACCGTGGGCTAATCGGCATACTGATTTCCATATCGGTCAGTAATCTAGTATTACGCTTTAATCTTGAACGATAATATAACCGTTATTTTTGCAAAATCGGCATACTGGCCCTTGTAGACCGGCATATCGGTCTCAGATAGAGAGCTGAGGCAGTTTTTCATCTTCACCATTTATTTAGCCCGAATTTTATTTTTGTCAAATTTTAACACCTTCATACATTTTCTCTAAGGCAAAAACATTGAGAGTGACTTAAACCTTCATTATCATGCACTCTCATCACAATCAAAGCTCACACACTACACTTTCATTACACTTGAATCTTTTTATCTTTTGTGAGTGCCCAAGTGAGTTATAGATTTTCTTATTCAAACACTTAAGGTTGGGATATTGAATGGGTATATTCAAAAGATTGATTTTTGTAAAAGGTTTGTGAATGAGCCTAACGAGAAAACTCATTATAAAGGTTTAATAGTGAACATAGGGATAAAAATCTTGTGTAAAAGTTTATAATAAACCTAGAGGAAAAAATTCTTGGTTGTGAGTGTGCAACGGAAAATTCAGTGTTAATTGTGGATTCAACTTAGTGGAAAGCATCAAGCGCGGCTAGAAGGAGTGGACGTATACATTGTTGGCCGAACAACTATAAATACGGTGTCAAATTTCTGTAATCATATCTCTTTAATAGTGAACATAGGGATAAAAATCTTGTGTAAAAGTTTATAATAAACCTAGAGGAAAAAACTCTTGGTTGCGAGTGTGCTACGGAAAATTCAGTGTTAATTGTCGATTCAACTTAGTGGAAAGCATCAAGCGCGGCTAGAAGGAGTGGACGTATGCATTGTTGGCCGAACAACTATAAATACGGTGTCAAATTTCTTTAATCATATCTCTTTAATTTATTACAAGCTTTATATTATATTTCATATTATTTAGTATAGTTTGTCTTTGTGGAAATTATTTGTTGGGTATATTAATTGTAGAAATTGATCATTAAATTTAAATGGTAAAGTTACTAACTTAGTACCGTAAAATTGAAAAAAATTATAATTCCGCATAATTAGGTCATTACCCAATTCATCCATCTTCTTTGGTATAAAGATTGCTTGTTTAAGTGAGCTTTTAGGTAATTTCATCATGACTAACCATATTCAGACGTCCAAATTAGAGTTTCACCCGAGGAAAGATAGACAAGGAAACTAACATGCATTTTAAGCCAACCAAGAGATTATTTTTTGAGTTTCTGACATCAACTTGCAAACTCATTAATATCGAGAACTATGGGCTTGCACTGATGGTAGATTTTCGTATAGGCCCAAGATCCTGCCCATTTGAGAAAAATACATAAGCCTTAGCCTATATGGACGTCACAATTCCAGTGCAAAAAGAAGTCCTACTTTTAAAAGACATGCTCAAAGAGGAAACCTAAAAGGAGAAGAAAAACTAAATTAATTAGGAGAGAGAATCATAATCCTCCTTTAATTAAGGAATACAAATCTCATTGTAATTAAGCAACCTACAACTATAAAAGGTAGTATAGGCATCATAATCTCCATCTTCATTATCTCAACTATTTCATTCGAATCACATTTTCTTCTCATTCACCATCAGACTCTATATAGATCATATTTTCTGTAAATACCAAAACATGAGAGGAAAATTCTGAAACTTTCAGAATATGGATAATAACTTCATTAGTAATATAAATTATGTGATTTTTACACTTCAGCCCTAAAAGAATTTTTATTTATAATTTAGTCCTATAAATAATTATATATTATCTCGTTATTCCTAATCTATTAACCCAAAAAAAATATATTAGGTGTGACCAATTTTTAACGATTGTTTAGTACTATAAATTTTACATTATTTACAATCAAGTCATAAAATAATTTTTTCCTTATAATTAGTTTAGTCCGTTAAGCCTAGTCAATTACTTTCATTAGAGTTAACAAATTAGGACTAATGATACAATACTTACTCATTTATAAGACTAAATTATAAATAAAAATTATTTTTATAATTAAAGTGTAAAAACTACCTAACTTATAGGACTCATAGAGTCATTATCCCTTCAGAATATAGCTCTTTGTCTTTTGCACAACACTAATAAACATAGAGGTTGAAAATTTATTTATTTTTTTTAATTTTTTTGATGATAAACAGGGCTATCTAACATTATATCTTCACATACTAAGAATTATGAGATCGATCCTTTATTTTATTTTGGGTGACAAAATGATTATACAATTAAAGCTTTTTTTTTTTTCTAAGGAGGTGGAAAATCAGGTTTTGGTTTCGATTTCGTATGAAATCGGAATCTAATTGAAAAAATCAGTTCCTAACATTTTAGAACTCGCACTTACCCAATTAAATAGGGTACATACCCTATTTATCGGTTCCGGATTACCCTATTTTATATATATTTTTTAAATATATTTTTTGTCTCATAATATAATAATTGATAATTGATCTTGTACCAATTAATTTTCAATATACGTTTAATTTTAGATTTAAATGAAGTGAATGTACATTATTTAAGAGACTTGAACTTTTCTTAATTTTTTTAACCCCAAAAAAATTGATTTTATAATATGAAAATCGGTTCTATAATCTGATTCCGATTCCCACAACATTAAAATCGAAATCGAACCAAAAAATTCAAGTGTATAATATGACTTTTATATCATGTTAAAAATACACCCAGGGCTTTGCAAAATTTAGGACAACTAAGTGCCCCCATGTGTCCGGCTTTTTATGGAAAAAAAAAAATCATTAATAGAATATTAAGAAAATGGTCATAGTCACGGCTATTTAGCTTTTAAAAAAAAAAAAAAAAAAAAAAAAAAAAAAAAAAAAAAAAAAAGAGAGAGAGAAAAGAAAAAGGAAGCTTATGTTGTTTTTTAGATTATGGTTATAACTTGTTTAACAACATTGGCATGAGAATATTAGGATGTCCTTTTGATGAAAGCATATGTGTGTACTGCAAATCACATCACAAGGTCCCATTTGGTTGAGTTCAAAGTCCTTTTATTTTTGTCTATTAATATTTGATTGATATTATCTCAGGATTTCAATAGAATAATAAAAATATAATTCCATGAGTACGTTTTCTTTATAAGCCAATTTTTAATGATGAATTATATTCATGAGTTCGTAATAATTTATATGTTAAAATCAAAAGAAATTTGACATCCACTGAAAGGTGAGCAAAATAAATAAATAAAATATATGGGTGGGTCCCACATACTTAAAAAAAATAATAAAAAATTAAATTCACTATTTATACAGTGAATCTCATGCCTATAAATAAAAACTTCATTTCATTATTTTCTCCATCTCATTCTCAACCAAATCATCTGTATTCTAAGAGAGAAAATATAATTTCTTTTTAAGAGTTTGTGAGAGAGTTATAATTCTCATATTCTAAGAGAGTGTGAGATTGTTCACCTCTTGTGTTTAGAGAGAGGTCGTAAAATTCTTTCCACTATAGTGAAATCCTTCTACTTTTACCCGTGGATGTTTCCCTCACATTGAGGATTTTACCACGTTAAATATGGGTCTCATTGCTTTATTTTATTGTTAAGATTTATGGTAGGCTAAGCCTCTTAATTATTATTGTACTATTATATGGTAGGCAAAGCCTCATGAACTAACAATTATTCTCAATTTCACTTTACTTGCGTGCCAGTTTCAGCCCACCATCCCTAACAGTGGTATTGACGCTTCAGGTTCATGGTTACTGTTCACGGAGACTATTTACATATATGATATGATATTATTCATATATATGATACTATTCACGTATATGATACTATTCACATAAACAATACTATTCATGTATACAATATTTTATACGGTACTATTCACGGTGAAATAATAAAAGTTGGTTCAAGTGAGAAGCTGATCATCATAAGAAACATGACAGAAAAGTTCGAAATTGAGAAGTTCAAAAGGAGTAACGTTTTCCTATGGAAACTTTAAAAAAAATCTTGAGAAAAGACAATTACTTGGCGGTAATTGGAGAGAGAGCAAATGAAATGATTGATGAAAAATGGAAGGATATAGATGACAAAGCTATATGCAGATTCTGTGTTATCCAGTGTTGCAGAGAAGAGGACTGTAAAGAGATTTGGGATGCACTTAACAAATTATACGCGGTCAAGTCACTACACAGCAAGATCTTCTTGAAGCTGAGACTTTACACTCTTCGAATAAGTGAGTCCACATCCATGACGGATCACATCAACAACTTGAATATATTATTTTCCTAACTCACTGTGTTGGATTATAGTATATCAACAAATGAACGTATAGAGATTCTATTTCAAAGTCTGTCTGGTTCGTATGATCAACTTATCATCAACTTGACAAGTGATATTGTCATTGGTAATCCAGTCTTTGACGAAGTCGCAGCTGCTGCTCTGGAAGAAGAGTTTAGGCGCAAAAAGAAGGAAGACAAAATCATCTAGTTCGCAACAAGTAGAAGCATTGGTGACAATAGTGGAGATCAACGGAACATGGCTCAAGTGGGAGTCAAAACCATGACAGATCAAAATCAAGAAGTAAAAAGAATGTTAAATGCTACAACTGTGGTAAGAAATGACACGTCAAGAAAGATTGTTGGAATCTGAAGAATGGTGGGGAAAAAGCTCATGTTGCAACAAAATCTCAAGGATGTGTTACAAGTACTTCTGAAGAAGGTGGCACATTTTACAGTGAAGTATCAATGATGTCCAATGATAGCAGAAAACAGCTAAGTGATATATTGTTGGTTGATTCTGCAGCAACATGGCATATGACCTTTAGGAGAGAATGATACTGTTATTATGAACATGTCGCTGAAGGATCGGTTTTCTAGGAAATAATCATGCATTGAAAATTATTGGGATATGAGCCATCAAAATAAATATATACGTATTGGGATTGGTGCTCAAAGCGCCAATTTCTCGTTATATTTTCTTCAAAATATTGTTGTAAACATTTTATTATGAATAAAATAAGCAGTTTCTATAATATAATATATCTATTTATATGGTAAAGACGTAATTGACCTTAGAATGATTAGTCATGATGCAGTTGCAAAAGCATCGTAACTGATATTGAGTTATATCATGACGTTGTCATTCTTAGACTGTTCCTAGGCAAGGTTTACACTATTTGGTTAGTAAAGTAAACTCGTTGAGACCGATACATGTCGTATATTGGAATATATGATTCCAATGGTTTCTTAATGAACCATGAGTCTTGGAGACTCGTATAGACGTTGTAGGACACAGAAATCGGTGACGCTGCTCTAGGCTCGCGGCCTAGTCGGGAGTACGGAATAGCTCACGGAGGAACTAAACCGGAGAACAAAAATGGAGTCGCCACCCAGTCTGAACTGGGAAAAGGATTTAAGGACGCACTCACCCCTCGCAAGGGAATATCTCAAACCGTTGGGTTCAGAATGGTCTCTTACTTATGCCACTTATAATGAATGGATTTATGCGATAATATAACCGAGTCTACGCAACATATATATTTAAGAATAACCTATGTCTAGTTCGCATTCATAAAAAGAAATCCTATATCTAAGTTTGCATGCTTTAAAAGTAAATCATCATAACGACAAGCACGCAAGCATATAAATGCATCAAATCAACAAACACGACAATATAAATAAATAAATACTTAAACATAAACGCAAATTAAATTCTTATTACGAAAGAAAATAACTATAACATGCATAGAGAAACAACGTACTAATGACTAAATCATGCTTAAGGGATAAATATCATACTAGCAACCTAATCATGCTCGAATACAAGGTTGGATGAACGAAATATGTGTTTCTCTCAAACGGTACGTGGCGTTGTATCCCGAGTGCAGATCGCACTACCGTCCATTTGGATTCGGCTACAGAATTTACGTCCGGATTTCCATCCAATATACCACAAGAGAGAACACACATTTCGTTCATATGGAAATCACATCATGCACCAATCCACAATATTCATGCGAAATAAAATAATAAAATAAATGAAAAAAGCAAAGGATAATAAATAAAAAGGGTGCCCTCAGGTCTAACCTTTTAAGTCATCTCTCGGAAGTGCGTCACGCGATCGTCGGAAGGATAAATGTTCTACAACTCCTCCGGTTCACTGGTGCGTTGGAATCCTTCGTTGCCTCACTGTTTTGTCTCGGTTTCTTCACTGTTTTGGACTGTTTTTGGATCGATTCAGGGGCTGATTTTTTGAACTATTTCGGTGGTAAAACTGGGCAGTTTCGGGGGTCAAACAATGCAGTTTTTGGACTGTTTTCACGGTAAAAAAACTGGACAGTTTAGAGGCAGTTTAGACGTGTAGTGCATGAGGGTTTACGCGGTTGTTTTGGGCAGTTTTGGCGTTAGTTTATATGGCTGAACTGGGCAGTGCAGTGCAGGGATTTATACGGCAGTTTAGGGCAGTTTCTGCGGGGGGTTTTGTGGTTGTTTTGGGTAGTTTTGGCGTTGGTTTATGCGGCTGAACTGGGCAGTGCAGCGCAGGGATTTATGTGGAAATTTGGGGCATTTTCTGCGGGGGTTTTGTGGTTGGACAGTGGGCAGTTTATGAGGGCTGTATGCGTACAGTGATGGGCAGTTTGCAGTTGTTTGTTACGGTGAATGTGAGGCTTATGTGAGGCAGTGAATGAACAGCAATGGAAGGGTGTATGTTGGATGTTTGTTCACGGCAAGGATGAGTGTTTTTTGATGCTTTATGCGTGAACTCACTAGGGTTTGAAAGGTGTGGTGAAGGCTTCTTTTTATAGGCAAAAGGATGGGAGTTATCCTTGTTAGAATAGGAAAGAATATCTTAATGATGGAGAATATCTTCTAATTAGTGTCTCACAAGGAAAAAATCTCTTTAATTTAAGGATGTGATTAGTTTTGATTAGGAAAGTGATCCATGGGATTTCTTTAATTTAGAAATGGGATTTGGCTTGATTTATGCATGTGTTTAATGTGTGTTTTGGTTATTTTGGAAGGCTATAGGCGTGTGGCTTGGTCTCTTGGGCGTGGGCTTGGTCCATTTTGGTGGGCTTGGTCCATTTTGGTGGGCTTGGTGTATGGTTTGATGAGTGGCTTATAAGATTTTGGGCCGAGGAAAAACTTTAAAACAGAGGTCCAACGAGCAAACCGAAGCTAGGCAAACGAATTAAATCCAAGAAAATACTGATTCTTGACTTTTTTCTTCCGACGTCCGTTTCCCGCGACTTCCACAACTAAAAAAGTAATGTCTCCATACGAGACTCATCATCGGGACTTATATGCAAAAATGCAGTGCCTACAAACGTGTAGGTGTTTATAACGGATAAATATTGAACGACTCACTGAAGAATCTTAATTGATGGTACACCAATATCAATAAGAATTTTCTCGGGTTGAGTAGTATTTGTGATTCTTTGACTTGAGATACCACTATAGGCACATGAGACATCTTTCACACTTAGATGGCAGTCACATCACTGATCTATTCAGATCAGACCTCCGCGTATTCGTTGGGTATGGATAGATCCTCAAGGTGTCCTCTGTGTGTCGAGATAGAATCTTTCAGTTCTATGTACAAAGCATAAGTAGTCCATATATGATTAGCAATCAGATAAAAACCATGGGCTCGTGGTACACTTTAGAAGTGAATTCTAAGTATTCTTTTAGAGATTTCTAATAGAGACGTCGATGGGATTGTCCCTATAGAGATTTGACGTTTACTTCTATATCTCTAGGATATATCCGAATACTTGTGATGGAGGAATTAAACATATGTCATGACCTCGACATGTATGATTCAGCGAGTTTATCTGTGATCGTCATAATTTACTGGTGGGTAAATTATGGACACGAATTTGGATTTTATGACAGATATGTCTGAATCTAGAAAGTCTCACTAGTGAAATATACTCATAGAGTACTATGGAAAATTTTATGAATAATACTGATTATTTATAAGTTTTTAAAGGTTAAACAAAAAATACATGCGAATGAACCTAATAGTCATTTCCTAATTATTGTGTACTTGTATTTAATGATAGATTTTATTAAATACACATTAACTAAATGTCAAATTGAGATATTTGACATATATCATAAATATATATGTATTTGGATATTTAAAGTAAATATAATACATATATTTAAAATATTTATATTTAAATAATTATTTAATTATTTAATTGTTAAATAATTAAATTAATTAAAAATATAAATATCTTAAGTTTTGATATTTTTGGAGATGCTTTAAGTTGCTTTATTTGACTTGTTGAATTTCATTAGATGTGTAATGATAAAGTTGCAAGTTGATAAAGTAAGCTTTAATGAAACAAAAAATAAAATATCTAGATATTTAATATATACATAAATTCGGCCAAGGCAATTTGGTATGAGTATATAATGTTTTATTTCATTTTATTAGGTTAAGATTAACAAGTTACCCAAAACAAACACAAAAGAGTTGATAGCAAAGTTGAAGAACCAAAAAGAAAAAGGCTTGGAAATATTTGATTTTTGTAAGTTTTTCTTTAAACTTTTCAACTAAGAAAATATTTCTATCATGCTTAGCTTTAACATGTGTCGCTAGGATGTTGTCTTTACACTTTTAGTTTGTGTTTTAATTGGTTAAGAACTTGTTTGAAAGATAAAAGCATGTATGGTATCAAAGTAAGCTTGAAATAGTTCAATAAGCTTTCTTTTGATTATTTGATATTCAAGTTGCCATTCTAGAGTTGCTATGCCACCCATTGATAACCTATAAATGTTCTTGAGTTGTTTCATGATGGTAAGACGGTTAGGGTTGGTGCTCGGAGTGTCAATCCGGATCATATTTATGTCCGATTCATGAATATGAACAATGTCTTTTCCATAATATTACTTATTTAATGGTAGTGCCTCTTGTCTTTTATATACATATTCAATCTAATTATGATTAAATATATAATTATAATAAGATTGAAACTAAATCTGATTTAGTGATATTTGTATATTAGACAAAGACACTAGGATTTACAATATAGTGTGCAGTTACAACGTAGTTTGTAATTGACATTGGGAAGTGTCACTATAAATTATATATCCTTAAATAAAGTTCATGGTCAAGATTTACTAACACGGGTCGGTTAGTAAAATCCACTGAGACTAGTACATGTCGTATATCGTGACTTGATTCGATGGTTTGTCCCAATGAACCATGAGTCTTGGGAAACTTGTATAGACATGTAGGTATTTACTTGTTAAACACTGAACGACTCACTAAAGAGTTCCTAATAGATGGTACACCAATGTCAATAGGAATCTTCTCGAGTTAAGCGAGCATAATGTTCATTCGACTTGAGATACCACAGTGGATATATGAGTTATCCTCCATACTTTGATGCTAGTCACGTCATCGATCTATTTAGATCAGACATCCGCATATTCGTTGGATGATATTATTATAATATTTGTTCAATTTGATCATTTGATGATATGTTGTCATTCTAGAGTGTTATGGCCACTCTTGGATATCGAATAAATATATTTAGGTGAAATATAAATGAATTAGTCATATTGGATATTGAATAATTTATTCGGTAATTTAAAATTTTTAAAATTACGATTTCACCCGAACCACGGGCTTCTGCTGCGCCCGTGCCAAAACCCCAACAGAGACTTGTTTGGTGTGGTAAAGTTTAGTATTGGAATTAATTGATTTGGTAAAATTTATCAATTTGAAGAAATTATAAAATTAGGGTTCTTAACCCTTTCCAAATTTGGGGCTTTTCGTATATGTGATGTATTATGGTGTGCATATGATGCATAATAACTTTTGAGTTGATTGTATTTGATATTGACATGTTTTGAACAAAAATTGACCAAATTACAAAAACTGAAAAATGAGGGTGTGTTCGGTAATTACAAAATTTTTAGGGATTTTGTCGCAATATGATTTTGATGTGTTAGACATGTTGGAATTCATTTTAGAATTGATTTAGAAACATCCAAAATTATATTTGACAATTTAAGGACTAAAATGATCAATTTGTAAAGTTTTAGGCCAATTCGGCAATTACCAATAAATTTGGTTTCTTGTGTAAAATTTCAGTTTTTAAGTATTGGGTAATTAAATAAATAAGTTTATTTAATTGATCCAAGAAAAATTATTGAAATCGAAAAATTTTGATTTTCCACGTTTCCGCTGCGTTACCGGATTTTCGCCATAAAACCCCTACAGTACGATGGTACTATTCGCACTTTATAAGATGTTCAACATGTTTTGGGAATAAAGAAAAATCTTCTGTCAGTTGGACAGTTAGATGACCTCGGATACAAGACCGTTGTTGAAAACGAGATATTAAAAATGGTGAAATGAGTACTTACAATCTTGAAAGCTGAAAAGATTTCAGCAAACTTGTATATGCTCTTGGGAGACTTGATTCAGGAAGCAACTGCATCTGTAGCATCACTAAATTCTGGAGAGGAAGCTTCTATGTTATGGCATCAGAAACTATGCCACATGTCAGAACAATGAATGAAGATTTTCGTCAATCGAAAGCTACTCCAAGGCTTGAAAATGGTTAGTCTACAATTTTGTGAGTATTGTGTTACAAATAAGCAAAACATATTAAAATTCAACAAGTCAAGTGCTCAGAGTAAAACCATTTTAGAGTTGATTCACTCTGATGTTTGGGAAGCACCGGTTCAATCTTTAGGGAAAGCAAAATAAGTCAGATGTGATGCCGATTTTTCAGAAACTTCAAAGTACAAATGGAAGTAGAAACTGGAAAAAGAATCAAATGTTTAAGGACAGATAATGGAGAAGAATATTACAATAAGGATTTTGATATATATTGTCAGCAAGAAGGCATCAAAAGGCATATTACTACACCATACACTCCTTAACAAAATGGTATGGTAGAAATGATGAATAGAACGCTGCTGGAAAGAGTAAGAGCTATGCTCAGATCAGCTAGTCTACCAAAATACTTTTGGGCAGAAGCAGTTCATACAACATGTTATGTTATAAATAGATCTCCATCAATTGTCAATGATTTGAAGACACTGATGGAGATGTGGAGCGGAAAGCCAGCTGATTACTCATTTTTTTTTACATTTTTAGTTGTCATGTGTACGTGATGTACAACGCTCAAGAAATAACAAAGCTATATCCAAAATTTAGAAAATATATTTTATTGGGTTATGCTGATGGAGTAAAGGGGTATCACTTGTGAGATCCTACTACCCACAAGATCATCATCAGCATAGATGTGATTTGCAGAAGAACAACTTTAAAAAGAAAAAAATGACATCATTTCAAAAGAAAGTACATAGACTACAACAGAATTGGTGGAAAATAATCTAGAACGAGAAAATTCAGATTCTTCTGAAGCAGAACCAGAGCACGAGGTACCAAAACCAATTGAGTTTGAAGCTTTTGAAGTTCATCGATCAACTCGAGAAAGAAGCCCTCTAGGTTGGCAATCAGATTATGATACGGAGAGTAACATTGCATACTGTCTTCTAACAGAGGATGGAGAGCCATAAAATTCCATGAAGCCACAAAAGATGTAAATACATCTTTGTGGATGATAGTAATACAATAAGAAATAGAAGTTTTGCACAGAAAAAATACATGGGATCTAGTGCCATTACCACGTGAAAGAAAAATTATTAGTAATAAATGAGTCTACAAGATCAAACGAGATAGCAATGATCAAGTGCAGTGGTGAAAGGATATGCTCAGAAAGAAAGAGATTGATTTCAACGAGATATTTTCTCCGGTGGTTCGACTTACAACGGTTAGAGTAGTCTTGGCTATATGTGCTACTTTTGACCTACATCTGGAACAGTTGGATTTAAAAACTTTTATCTTCATGGAGAACTTGGAGAAGACATTTATATGCTCAAACCAGAAGGTTTTGCTGAAATAGACAATGAGAACTTGGTTTGCAGGTTGAACAAATCTCTATACACAGCTAGCTAGGGAGTTATATGTGGACGACATATTAATAGCAGGCCTTAACAAAGATCAAGTCCAAGAATTAAATACACAGTTAGCTAGGGAGTTTGACATGAATGATCTGGGACTAGTAAACAAGATTCTAGGGATGCAAATACACTGAGACAGAAATAACAAGAAGATTTGACTTTCTCAGAAAAATTACTTGAAGAAAATCTTACTGCGGTTCAACATGAAGATTGTAAGCCAATTTATACCCCACATTCTGTTAATTTCAAGTTATCATCTTTATGTGTCCTAACAACGAAGTTGAGAGGAAGGAGATGTCTCCAGTACCGTATGCATCAGCAGTGGGAGCTTAATGTACGCCATGATTTGTACAATACCAAACATTGCACAAGCAGTGGGAGCAGTCAGCCGTTTTATGGCGAATCCTGGTAGAGAGCATTGAAATGATGTTAAGAGGATCCTTAAATATATCAAATGAACCTCATATGTTGCATTATATTATGCAGGATCAGAATTAATTATCAGAGGCTACGTGGATTCAAATTTTACAGGAGGTCTTAACAAAAGAAAATCCATTGCATGTTATGTGTTTGTACTTGCAGGAGGAGTAGTAAGATGGGTATCCAAGTTACAGAGTGTTGTGGCTTTATCTACAACAGAAAATGAATACATAGCAGATACACAAGCTTGCAAGGAAGTTATTTGGTTTCAAAGGTTACTAGAGGAGCTCGGGCACAAACAAGAGAAGATTTCATTATTTCGTGACAGTGAGAGTGGTTTGTATATTGCAAAGAATCCAACCTTTCATTCAAAAATGAAACATATAGAGATACAATACCACTTTGTTCGTGAAGTAGTGGAAGAAGACAATGTGGACTTACTAAAAGGTACACACCAATGAGAACCTTGCAGACGTAATGACCAAACCTATCAATATAGACAAGTTTGTATGGTGTAGATCCTCTTATGGCTTAGCAGAAACGTAAGCAGCTTGAAGACGACAAAGTAGAAAGGATGGTGTGGAAATTGATTAGTTCTCAATCAAGTTTCCAAGTGAGAGAATTGTTAAAATAAAAAGAAACTTGACAGACTCGACATCCACCGAAAGGTGAGCAAAATAAATAAATAAAATATGTGGGTGGGTCCCACATGCTTAAAAAAGAAAATAATAAAAAATTAGAATTAATTATTTGCACAATGAATCTCATATCTATAAATAGAGGCTTCATTTCATTATTTTCTTCATTCAATTCTCAACTAAATCATCTATATTCTAAGAGAGAAAATATAATTTATTCTTAAGAGTTTGTAAGAGAGTTGTAGTTCTCATATTCTAGTAGAGTGTGAGATTGTTCATTCCTTATGCTTAGAGAGAGATCGTAAAATTCTTTCCACTATAGTGAAATCCTTCTACTTTTGCTCGTGGATGTTTCCCTCACATTGAGGTTTTACCACGTTAAATTTGGGTCTCATTGCTTAATTTTATTATTAAGATTTATGGTAGACTAAGCCTTTTAATTATTATTGTAATGCTATATGGTAGGCAAAGTCTCATGAATTAACAATTATTCTCAATTTCACTTTACTTACGTACCAACATTGTTGTTAGCCGTAGGGTCATGATTATCCTGTAAACTAATATTTAAACTTGCACTATTTTCAATAATAAGTAAAGTACCAACAACGTTTGAGAAATATGAGCTCTCTCGAGAATCAATCCATTTATATACTCTTGTGTGTATCTATATTCCATAGTTACTAACAGCTGTCCTTGCAATCACTTGGGAATATCGAGTTAAAAAGACATTTATGGGCATTTCAGTGGCTTGCTCAATCCTCACATCAAGGTGCTTCCTGTTTGATGCATAATAAGCAGGCTCCGCTACAATTTGAAGCCGAATCGGAATCGAAATCGTCTTAAAAAATTAAAAAGTGGACCGATTCTTATATTCTGTAATATTTCAAGTATCTAGAAAATTAGAATGACGATTTTAGAGATTGAAAAGAGTTTAATTTATTTAATTTTTCAAATTAACACTAATTTAAATTAAATTTTATTAAAAAAAATATGTGATTCGGACTTCGGAGGATTTGATTCCAATTTGAAACCCTCGGTTCCGGAACCGCGACCACCCAAAATAATAATTCTTCAGGTATTTTAGAATGGAAAATGATCAAGATATTACTCCAAAAAACATGTCGCCACATGCTTTATGTTCCAATATCTATATGTAATATAACTACCTAAGATTATATTCTATCCTCAGTCCCTGAAGATGATCCTCACAAAATATCCAGAAAAAAACCCATTTTTAACAAATTGTGAATTGCTTTTTTTTAGGGTCAACTATGATTTTGATTAAAAAAAAATAGGGGCAACCAAAAAATTTGAAATTGAGAAAACAGAATCGAACCGACAATTGTTTTTTCACTTGATAAATAGTTAGTTTGATTTTTTAATTAAAAACAAATTAAACCGAAATAATTCAATTTTTTCTCACACAAAAAAAAAAAAATTTAAAATAAATAACTGAATAACTTAATTTTATTAATTTTTTAAATCGCATCATGTTTTTTTTTTAGTAATTTTTCTTTGTTATATTATTAATTTATTTGATATTTAGTAATGATTAATTTCATGAAATCTTTTTATTTTGATTACGTTTCTTTTTTATTTTCCTATATTTTAAATTATCAAAATGATAAATATATCTTTTGAAATGTTTATATTTCTATAATTGAGATAGTTATAAAAGTATATAAAATTTAAAATAAATATTAGATTTAATGAATATTACTAATTTTTCAATTTTTATTGTTATTAAAAAAAAATTGAAAAAAATCGAATTGAACCAATTCACACTGAGCTAAAAATAATTATAATTTTTAAACAGAAAAAAGGAAGGTTATTTTTATTAAAAAAATAAAACCAAATAGTTGTAATTACTAGTTTTTTGTAATTATACGAACCGAACCGTGCCCCCTTAAAAAACAATATAAAATGTAATATTATGAAATTGGCAATAATCAATTATTATTTTAGTAGTAAAATGTAAATAACACTGAATACTAATAGGCTAATACAAGACCCAACAACTAAAACATCCATTTCTCTACTGTATTTACTGCTATTACCAATGACGTGTTCTCAAATAAATAACCACCACTACAATATTATACAGAAGTAGTAGTCATTTTGGCAGATAAAGATTTTATCTACATAACCCAAGGGAAGGGAGAAGCAAATTCAAGGCAGCAAGCAAACCACTCACCTTCTACTGCTACAAACGTGTAATGACCCATGAGTACGAGTGTCCAACTCGGTATTGGGAAGCGTTTCCTCGACTCATCATCACATGTTCCGCCATCCCCCATAAATGGTGGTTTTGGACAAATCGGAAAATGGTAGAAAAGGAAAAAAGGAATCCAGAATAGTAATGGTCAGAGCAACTTCAGGTACATGAAAGTGAAAAGCTCATGTCTAGAATATTATACATCAGTTTCTTGATAAACCAGTGCTATATCATTGGGAACTAAACAGGTATTTACTGACACTAACACCGAACAAGAATCTAGGAACTGGGCATGAATTTCGTATCATAGAAGAAACAGCATTTCCAGGCAGTTATAAAATAAATCGTGCAAGGCAATAAAATGATTTTGTGTCATAAGGGTTAAGCATAACAAGAAACGCCTGACTTTTCCTAGAGTCGATAGACAATGACAGTTGATCAAAACTTTGATTACAAGTGTAAAAGAATATCAAATTGTATATTTTCAGGAAACAGATGTTAATAAGATGATGCATATCTCTCAGACATTGGATTACAGGCCAACATTCATTGAAATTGAGTTCAATTTATGACCAGGAATATTCAGCTTGCATTGTCAAGAAATAAGCAGATTTTATCAAAATCTTGGTAGAACACAAAACAGAAAAGCAAAGTTGAAAGATCTCTCGACCATCTTGGAACCATTTTTTGAATAAATTTATGGATATCATAGAACTGCAACTATCCGGACAATTTGGGGAAAGGAAATCAACAGCAAGCAGAACGCATAATTAACCACATTGCCCTAGTAACTGACACAAACAGAACACTTGACTCAAAGGTATAGGTCCACTAACGTTTGGCGGAGAGTAAAAATCTCATAGTTGGGAAACTGAAAATCCCTAATTTATCAACAGCAAAAAACCAATTAACATCAGGAGCACGTAAAAAGTATGTACAATGACAGCTCTTCAACCATGTTACAACCTCTCATTCCAGTACAAGGTCCACAATCAAAATTATTTACACCCAACTTTACAAGAAGCTATCATCCTGCCCAGACAAAGGGTCACCACATATACAGAAGACACTGCTGATACAGTTGAAGAGGAGAATGAAATCAAGCATCTCACACTACTAAAATGACACTTCATTTCTCAAAAAGCAAAATGGAGCACCAACCAATGCACAGCAATATCCTAACAAGGCAGGATGATTCAGCCGCATACACATTCTTCCAGATCATAACCAGCATCAGTTACATATCAAACTTTGAGACAATCACTGGAATGCAATTCTTTGCCGCTCTAACAAGATAAAACTTGACCAGCATTCATGCAACCACAATGACCAAAGGATCTCTAGAGCCTCAAGTGAAGAAAACAAGAATAATCTACAACCAAGGGACCTCTAGAAGCCACCCAACACAGCGACACACAATCCATCTTATGAGTTGAAATACACATACAAGTTATATATTCAAAAAGAGGTTACTGTACAACTGTTGATGTTACTACAACTTGTATGTATGAATACATTCACTGCAAAACGACCACCACCATGCTAATACCGAATATCTAGAAAAGACTTTGGACATGAAGGAGATATGTCACAGCATAGAGCATAGCCAGAAAAGTTATTTCAGATAGCACCACAAGAAAAGCTTAAACATGAGAATATTGCAAGGAATGATAAAAGAGCTAAATGTTCCAGAAAAATTACAATCCAACAAACGCAGAAGGAATCTCAGACACGAACAGACAATTATTACATCACATTGTCAAAAAATAAAATAAAAAGAAACTACATGTTTGGATTCGTAATTACCTAAGCTTTCATATCATTACAAATTACTATGTATATGCAAATGTTATGTGAAGCCTGTCTTAAAACCATTTGAGAAAGCTCAAAATAATTAGAGATAAAAATTGTATCATCCACTATTAAAGAAAATCTAACAAAATAGTAATTAGCAATTACAGCAAACACCATACGTAACTGGTTCATACAACGAAATATATGATTTGAATACTCGTAAAAAGTATACCAGTACTTGAAAAGCCCAAATGGCAAATAGGTTCTCACATAAGTACAAAGACTAGTCTAACTCAGTCACTGAAAAACCACCAATTAGAAATAAACCATAACTTAAAAGGTGCAGATCAAGACATCAAGCGAAGAAGTGGCCTTAAAGCCAAACTAATACATTCATAAAGTCCGCATTATGAAATCACCAGAACCACAAAAAGCATCTGCGCCATCAAGCTGTCAAACACCTGAATCAAACACCCATTCACAACTAAATTCATCATTCCACATCATCAACAAAACAAGGTTCATACAAATCAAAGCAAGTGACCAAACAAACTAGTACAAACAAATATTGGAACAATAAGAAACTACCTGGCAAAAAACAAAATAGTTGAGCACAACAATGCTTATCACATGACAATGCAACTCATAATGGAACAACTTTCAAGCTGAATACAGCTTATTTACGAAGACCCCATTTTGGTACCTTTGGGTTTGGGACATAACAATGTAAAGAACCAGTTATAGCTTAACCATATATTGTTAAGGGGCCAGTAAATTGTTTTGGCATGTTAATTTAATCTTGCTATGCATGATTAGAGAAAAACAAAGATTTCAAAGATAAATTATCCAGGACTCGAGTTGCAAACCATCAACATTCCCACAAACTCAAAACATTGAAACTCCACAAGGAAAGCGGTAGCATTGCAGCATAAAACAAGCACTATATGAAAAAGGTTTAAAAACTCGGTATGCGGTGCGAGGCGATCCCTCGATAGAGGCGAGGCAGACAGCCTCCAAGTGGAAGCCGCAATCCAAGAACAAGAAAATTTTAAAATATTAAATAAAAACATGAAATCATCAAACTCAAAGCATCCATACCAACTAAACATAAATAAAAATCATCATCAAAACAAAACAAGTTCATAATAAAGGAAAATGATAATGAATCTCTAAATATGTTATCATTAGTGTCTAATGGCCTGAAAAGTTCATCTAAGGTGTCATTACTTAAGAATCAACTACCAAAACCTAATGTAAGCTTAAATATTACATGAGAACAGAAAACAAAAAAATATAAGAACAGAAAAACAAAAAACAGATAAAACAAAAAAAAAAAAAAACAGAACAGCAGATATAGAAATTACAGAACATGGAAAAAAAAAGATCAAAAAGCCCCAAAAAATATCATAACAACTGATGTAAATATTACAGAATAGGGAAAAAAATTAAAACAAAACAAGAGAAAAAAAAACAGATAAAAAGCAACAAAATGCAGATTCTCTTGTCCAAGAAATCGAAAACTAACCTTAAAGAAGAAATTGAAGATGGCATTGATGAAAATAAGCTTGATAGACTTGGTTGAGTTGATAATTGATGATTTAGATGAAGAAATTGAAGATGGTTTTGATGATTTAGGGTCATGGTTTGAAAATTCGAGGTGAGGTGGCTACCTCGAAGGCCTCACGGCAGCCAACGCTTCGAGGCAGCCACCTCACCTCGAATCCTCGGCAACGTGAGGCGGTTTCAGGGCGTCTTGAGTCTATTCAACTTGAGAACCTCGATCCAAAACGTCAGTTTTAAAAAAAAAAAATGGGGAGCTGAAGTCAGGATTCTCACTCCCAAACTTTAGCTCTCATATTTTCAAACACCAAATAAAACAACACAAACTTAAAAACCCCATAGAAACTCTACACTAAATCATCAAGTCCATATTCAGTTTCTTAATCTAAATCATCAATTATCAACTCAACCAAGTCTATCAAGGTAATCTTAATCAATTCCATATTCAAGGTTAGTTTTCAATTTCTTGGAAAAGAGGATCTGCGTTTTGGGGCTTTTGATATGTTTCGATTTAATTTTTTCCCTGTTCTGTAATATTTACATCTGCTATTCTTATTTTTTGGGGCTTTTGAGTATGTTTTTCCCTGTTCTATAATTTCTACATCTAATGTTTTGATTTTTTTTGTTCGAATTTTTTTATCTGTTTTGTTTGTTTTTTGTTTTTTTGTTCTAATTTTTTTTATATTCCCTTATATAATATTTAAGTTTAAATTACGTTTTGGTATTTGATTCTTAAGTAATGACACTTTAGATCCACTTTTCAGGCCACTAGACACTAATGATAGCATATTTAGAGATTAGTTGTCATTTTCTTTTTATTATGAACTTGTTTTGTTTTGTCGATGATTTTTATTTATGTTTTAGTTGGTATGGATGTGTTATGAATGCTTTGAGTTTGATGATTTCATGATATGTTTTTATTTTATATTTATATTTTTTCCCGTTCTTGGATTAAGGCTTCCACCTCGAGGCTATTCGTCTCGCCTCAATCGGAATGATCGCCTTGCACCACATATCGAGTTTACGAACCTTCTTTAGGGTTAGGGTTTCTATGAGTTTTAAGTTTATATGAGAGCTGAAGTTTGGGAGTGAGAAGCTCGACTTCAGCTCCCTATTATATATTTTTTTAATTTTTTTAAAGCTGACGTTTTGGATGGGCTCGGGACGCCCAGATCCAAGGCAACGTGAGGCGGTTCGCCACACATCGCCGAGGCATCCCACCTCAAAATTCGAGGTGAGACGGCTGCCTCAAGGCTCCGGCCGCCGTGAGGCGCGCCTCAACTCAAATTTTCAAACCATGCTATATGAGTAGCAGAGCTAAAAATTCACACCGACAACAAATATGCAAAAACAGTATTAAAAAGAAAGTATGAACACATTTCATTGCAAAACAAGAGGTCAGATACCTCGAGAAATTTTGACTATTCTATTCTTCGCCACAATGCCATATAATATTATTTTCAAATAATCCATATTCACACAAAACATTCACATCATGTCCTTTAGGTTAACTTCTTTCAAAATAATTCAATTGAAGCAGTACATCACAATATAAAAAATAACTGCCAATAATTACGTCAGTTAAAATAGTACAGTAATTGATCTAGAAATCAAGAGTATTACAAACAAAATCTATTTACAACATTAAAAAAGATAAATGTATTGAGAGAATATTCAAAACACATTATAATAAACTTATACATCTTTTTTCCTGCTAATCTTTGTGGTTTTTCTTTCCCCCTAAGTATTAATTTGAAAAGAAAGCAGAACAACTAAATCTATAAACCTTTACATACAAAATTTCTGACACACTGCCAATATAACAATAACCGATGAACACATTTCTTCTATAAGAGCACACCATGAACTTATACAGCTCCACACTGTTCTAAAACGCGGCACTTAGCATTCCCTAGGCGCCATGTTTATGCTACCCTAAATCATTGCGGTAGGTGCTCGGTCGTCTAGTCAATGTTTTCTGTTTATTTTCGGCACTTGAAGAGTTGAGCCGCCGATTTTTAGGGTTTTCAAAATTAACCCTAAATTGGCGCCATTTTTTGACTTATCTTCCCATTTTAAAACTTATTTTCTTCCTAATTTCACAAATTTTCGAAAATATCTAATTTTCCTAATTTTCAAAAAATCCCAACTTATTCAATTCTTTTTGTTTTTCGTCAAATTGAACATCTAGAAACCTTACCCATCACTCAAGCAATATTTTCCTAAGATTAATTTGTCCAAATTCCAACAAACCTTACCTAATTTCATAAATCCCCAATTTAGGCGGAATTTCCTAGGTTGCGATTAGATGCCATCTAGCTATAATGTTAAAGGCACAACATTGTCAGTCATGACTCCTTAGATAAAATTCTTCATATTTGACTAGCCAATCCAACTTTTGACTGGTCAAAAGCAGCGCTTGGGCGTTGCTTAGACAGCTCTTGGGCAGTTTGACCTACCAAAATGCTTTGCCCCACCTACCGCCTTTGACAACACAGTCGTCTAGATGCCGGACCGCCATCCTACTAGCGCCTAGCGTGTTTTAGAACATTACACCTCCATCAACCAAAAGATGAAAGATTTGGTGCATGTAAACACCGACTCATGTGAAGACAATAATCAAGTAAAAACTAAATATCAACCAGCACATTCTATAAGACAGTATATAACATCATTGCATCAAATATTTTTCTCATTGTTCCATCAAATTTAATGAAGAATGCATGATAAATGGTATGAGGTTGGGACACAGACGTACAACTACCACAATATTTTCATCGCAACAGGTAGTTAAGGTGCAAAACCAAATGAACAGTCAAATTTGTTTAGTACCAATTAAATGAATGAACATTAATTACAATGATAATAACAGCCATTATCCATGATATGCTAAAAACCAAGAAGAAAAAACACATGAAAAGGCGTAAACTGGGAGAACAAGGAACTAGCATACCAATAAGATGAGAAGCATCAAACAAAACTTCAAACAACCACAAACAAGCAAAACAAGACCACACATACCACTCAAACAATTCTACTAAAACTCCAAAAGTAATAAACTACCACATCAATCAATCAGAAGCACAAAATAAAGGAGTACCTCAATAATAAGGTGGCACATTTGGGTACATTCCTCCTTGAGGAACTCTAGGCACTGGAGAAGGCCCTGTTGCTTGGTGATGCTGACTTGGATAAGCAACCGAGGCGGATGACGAGCCATAATGCCCGGCTTCAGGATACCCACTAGTTGGCACTCCAACAGAACTCGGTGGCAACCTGTACACAGAAGACCGATCACCCAATCCTCCAGTAGCACCAACACCACCTAGTGCCCCGCCTGCTCCAGCACCAGCACCAGCACCAGCACCATAACCTGTCGAACTAGGCCCACCATAACCACCATAAGGCCCACCCAACCCAGCACCATACCCACCAGAACCAACAACACCCAAAGAAGATGGTACCTGACCCGGTCCACCTAATGCAGGATTCAGATATTGACCCAATCGAGACGGGGCAGAAAAAGGGTACCCAGGGCCGCCTAGCCCACCATATGATCCACCAGACGGCGGAACCATTCCCATTCCATCGCCACGATTCATGTTAACATTCCCAGGCCCTCCTCCATCCGGCCCCACTGGCTTAGCCTTTTTATTATCAGCCAGTCTACAATTCAGCTGCTTACCATCAACCGTCTTAATCGGATCCACAAGTGCCGCTTGAGCTCCTTCTGCTGTCTTATAAACAAACAAAGCGAACCCTTTAGGCTTTCCCGTTAGCTTGTCAAAACCCAACGGGCCCTCTTCAATTTCCCCATAACAAGCGAAATGTGCTAGCAATTTATCAGCCGACATGTCGTTCGGCACGTTCCCCACAAATATCTTCCTCAACGACACATCCACCGGGTTATTAGTACTACCCCCCGAAGTTCCCGCCACCGCCAGATTCGTGACCGTCACGCGCCCGTCTATTTCCTTACTCGGCTCTTTCAAAGCCAATATCGCACCGTCGATGTGTTTAAAAGTGATAAAGCCATAACCTTTGGATTTTCCAGTGCCTTTATCGAGGATTACAACGGCTTCTTCGAGTTCGCCATAGGCGGAGAAGATGCCGCGGAGGCTCTCGGTGGTAGTTTCCCAGCCGAGGCCGCGGATGAATAGCTTGCGCTGGGTGGGATCAGCGTCGGCGATAGATCGTACGGACTCTAGAACGTCCGCGTGGCGGGAGACGGCGGAGGAGAGGATATCGAGGAGTTGATCGCTGGTTAAGCGTTCGATAATTTTACGGCCGTCTTGCTGGGTTAGCTGATGGAAGAGTCAAGGTGATCGCCCAAAACGGAGCCGTTTTCATCCAGCTTTCGTTTCTTAATTGGATCCATGAAATAGAATTTGGGAGCAAAACCCTAACCCTACTGAGAAAGTTATCAGTAAGTGGGGGAAAAAACAGATATTGCGAATTTGGAGGGAGTGGGAAGTGGTGCTATTGCCAAAGGCGGTAAGAAGAAACATTTTCACCCTAGTTTTTATTTGGGCCAACCCAGTTAAATAAATTTTCAAATTGACAAAGAATTCATGACGATTTATTATCCGAATTAGAAAAACGGGTCAAGATTTCATGAATCTATAATATAACTTATTACATTAAAAATCTAAAATTCAGAATCTCAAAATTTGAAAAATCCGATAGAGATTCGAAATGATTTTTCATCCTAATTACATATCGTGTGTATAAAATGTAACTATTTTGGATTGGGCAAATAATTATTTTGTAACTTTAAATTTAAAATTTGCAAGAAAAAACATAATTTTTTTATTTCTAGTGAAATTGAACTAATATAATGAAATAAAAGTATCACGTCACTACTATGGTATCCAAAGATATCAAATATCATTGGGTATCCAAAGATATCAAATATCATTGGGTACCAACTTTTAACATTGAACATGCAACTTAAATTATTTAACATACAAACTCTATCAATAAACATGCAACTAATTTCATGTTTTGAAAAGTTTCATATTTATTGGTAGAAGTTGCATGTTTAATGGTAAAAATTACATGTTTAACCCAAGAGTATCAAATACTATCGGGGTGTTGTAGATTGGCCTGTAGACGTTGGTTTTCGCCCGAGGTCCACAATCGAGATTTTCGTAGGAAGGGTGGGCCCTAGCAATCCTGCAAAACAAGAGGTAGAGTGAGCATGGAGAGTCTTCCCACCGGTGTGGTGGGTGTCATAGGCACTCCGACGCTCAAGTCAGTAAGAGAAATGAGTTACAAATACAGTCAGAGACTACCTTGATCCTTATGGGCTGTCGTGAGGGCGGTGGGTCGGAGGTTCTGAAGGTTCCGGTGAGAGTGATGATGCTTAGAGTTGTAATGTTCTCCCCTCATTTGTAGATCACCCCTTCTATTTATGTGCATTTGAGAGGCGTGCACATTTAACACATTTAATTGTTTGTCCATTGGGTGCTGGAAACAGCCGATCCATAGGGGGAGTTATGAGTCTAAGCGTTTCGTCGGTTGGCAAATGATGAATTATGATGCCATTTTGGTAAGAAATTTTCTTGGACATGGGCTTGTGAAACATTTTGGACCAATATAGGCTTACAAAAATGGACTTTCTCTGAGGGTTTTGGGTCATTTAGACTGATAGGTGATGAGTATCGGGTCTCTCTTTATGCGTGGGCCTGAGAAGGCTTATTAGAGCCTGAGTCTATTCTGGGAACTGTAAGGGGGGATTGAGGCACATTTGATATTGGGCCTAAAGTGAAAAGTCAAAAATGGTCTTAGCCCAAATTAGGCCCGTACAATTTGTCTCATACTCTCTAAGTCAATGAGTTATTGGCTTGGAGAGTATTCGTTGGTCATGTCGTATGAAACAAAACAGGTAAGACAACTTACTGTGAGTATGGATTAAATAAAAATCTTAGTACGTACTTTGATTTTGACGCGTGTTGTCGTAATGTCTTCGTGGAACGTGATTGAATGTCTTCAATATCGTCTGGATAATGTTGTAAAAGTCTTGAATTTGACTCGACATGAGTCAAGGGGAATGTCCCCAGCGGACAGAATCAGATGATTGTGTCGGATATACTCTATACGAGTGGTCAGTAGACCAATGAAGACTTCATGTCGTATGGACTGAGCATAGTTCAGGTCTTTAACTTGTTTTGACATGTCCCCAATGGACATGAGCATATGATGGTTCTGAATGTACTTCATACGACTAGTCAGAGGACTATTGAAACTTTCATGTCGTCTGGACTGAGTGTAGTCCAGGTCTTCTTTTTGACTTGACATGTCCCCAGTGGACAGAATCAGATGATGGTCCCGAATGTAATCCATACGACTGGTCAAAGAACTATTGGAACCTTCATGTCGTCTAGCTGAGTGTAGTCTAGGTCTTTAATTTGACGTGACATGAGTCAATGAAAGTGTTTCTGTCGAGTGACCCAGATAAGGGCCAGGAAGTCATCCACTCGACTGGTCCCAAATGGGTACCTAATCGAGCTGCTTAGTCGTTTGGACCATATGAAGGTCCAAGTCTGAACGTGACTCAATCATGAGCCAATAGGGGAAGGGTCTCGTCGACTAGATTTGATGAGGGCTAAGAGATCATCCACTCGACTAGTCCCGAATGGGACCCAAATCAAGCTATATGTCGTCTGGACCAGATGAAGGTCCAGCTATGAACTTGATTCAATCATGAGCCAATTGGGGAAAGGTCTCATCGACTGGAACTGATGAGGGCCAGGAGATCATCCACTAGAGTGGTACCGAATAAGAACCTAGTCAAGCCTACATGTCGTCTGGACCAGATGAAGGTCCAGGTATAAACTTGACTCAATCATGAGCCAACTGGGGGAGGGTCCCGTCGACTGGACATGATGAGGACTAGGAGATCATCCACTCGATTTGTACCGAATATGAACCTAGTCGAGCCTGCATGTCGTCTGGACCAGATGAAGGTCCAAGTCTGAACTTTGCTCAATCATGAGCCAATTAGGGAAGGTTCTTATCGACTGGACCTGATGAGGGTCATGAGATCATCCACTCGACTAGTACCGAATAGGAATCTAGTCGAGCCTACATGTCATATGGATCAGATGAAGGTCCAGGTCTGAACCTAACTCAATCATGAGCCAATTAGGGAAGGTTCCCGTCGACTGGACCTGATGAGGGTCAGGAGATCATCCACTTGACTGGTTTCGAATAGGAACCTAGTCAAGCCCACATGTCATCTGGACCAGATGAAGGTCCATGTCTTGACTTAACTCGACTTGAGGCAACGCATCAACCTATGGTGTTAATATTATACCATTGAATGGTTTTGTCATGCGAGCCAAGTAAAGGAACCTTCATATTTCATTTGGACATGGGGCTCTTCGTGATATTATTTCAGGTGTTCTCAGCTGATAGTGTTATTATTGGGCTTCGAGTGGTTCTTGCTTACCTCGATTTCCTAAATCATAATAAATGCAGCGTTAATATCGAGGCAGTTTTGGCGAGAAAACGAAGCGCCAAAATGAGGAAGAGTATAAAGAATCTTGAGGGGGTTCATTTGCTTCATTGCAAAACTCCTTCTCAAGTCGTAAGGTTTGGAGCGCTCTCCTCAAATTCAAGGTATTCTTCATATATGTCCCCATGTTCTTCAGTTCTTCAAGTTTTTCGTAGTGTAGATTCAACTTGTTCTCGGTTAGAATATGAGCTTGATCTTTAACTAGTTTGGGGATTTTTGGGTTTGTGTTTGTGAGAAATTAGTGTTTGATCTTTTGCCATATTGGTTTTAGGTTGATTCGTTGTTTGTAGAGTGAATCGATATATCGTCTGAGGGCTACTCGAGCTCAAGTGATACGCTGATGGAGATGTATATAGACTCGTCATTGCGATTATCCCCTCTTATAAGATGTATGATAGAGAATGATTAGTAGGGATGAAGATATTCTGATTGTCGAGTCGGTAGAACCCCTTTTAGATTTTCCTAAGGACATGCCACCACTCCGAGTAATTCCAACCTAGTCGAGTGGACAACCCAGTACAAATGAGCTGACCAATATACTGACAAAAAATCCACATAGTTAAGTGACTGAAATGACTTTGAGGGAGATGAAGATGAAATATCATTTCCTGAGTCGGTCTAAGTGAGATTGGCCTCGTCGAGCGAACATATAGATTATAAGGTTCCCGGGTAGATTGGGTTCTATGAACACCCCTTCGCAGATAGGTTTAGGTTTCCTATCCCTAATCTCGTATGACATGTATTAGATTACTACGGAATAGCTCCTTCCCAACTAATGCCAAACACAAACGTTCGAGTTGGGGTTAGATTCGGAGTAAATGATCTTCTGTATACATACTATTTGAATGAGCATGTAGTCGAGAATGAGAGGTATCATTTGTTCCTTCGACACAAGTGGGAGCACCTGATCACTGGATTGACTACGAATGATCGAGAGGGATGGCAAAAGACATATTTCTTTGTGATGGGAGATGGTGTATTTGGGTCGATTGGGTCTGGTCGAATCCCAGTATATTGGGATATAACGAGTGAACATTGTTCTTAACTTCTTCATTTGATTGTATACTCATTGTGGTTATAACGTCGTTTGATTGATTCTTTTGTAGGTTCGGCTCGAAATCGTAACTTCAACATGACACCCAGGGTTATAGCAAATACGAATTACTTGTGGAGTATTCCTCCGCCTGAAAAGAAATGGAGGGTGGTTTTCGAGGAGAAACGATTGAGGTTGACCCCGCTATGGAATGAGGTATTTTACCCAAAGGTATCATCTTACCTCTAACCAAACATATATTGGTTGTCCTTCTCACTACTTCGGCGTGTCGGCTTCTCATCGAGGAAACTTACTTTTTGCGGACTCTAAACCCTGAAGAAAATTTGTGCGCAGCAGAGAGGATGTCGAGTCAGTTCAAAATCCTATCAGTTGAAGAAATACTCGAGATGAGAAAGAAGAAAAAGGCAAAGGGGAATGAGGTCGAAGTAGTCTCTGTGCCCCCACAGTCAAAAAGGGATGCTCCTCCCATTATTCCACTATAGGCCACCCATAAGGCGTTGGCTGGGTCAGGACTTTCTTCTAAGAAGAGAAATCAGCTAATTGACCCTGAAGAAGATTTGGAGAATGTAGTCATCAAGATCCAGAGGAGTGCTACTCTGATGTCGGACCCATCCAGTGTGTCCGGATTTGCTGAGGGATTATTACTGGAGAATGATGAATGTCGACTCTTGACATAGAGGCCACTTGAAGTGGCAAAAAGAGTTATCGCTCGAAGCTATGAAGTAACCACTTATTGAGTATTTTCATGTCTATTTGATTATATCTATTGACATCTCAGCTTTCTATTGTAGACTCTAGAATGTGCCATCTTCCAAAAAAGTATGCGGAGGTCAGTCTGAGGAAGTCGATGGATATAGAGAAATCAAATGCAGCATTGCAAAAAGAACTGGCCGAAGCTAAAACTGCTCCGGATGTTTTAAAAAAGAAGGCGAGGGAGGCCGAGAACGAACCCAAGGCCATGAAAACCAGATTAGAAATGACGTCGACTGAGTTGGAGGCCTATAAGGAGAACGTTAAAGAGCTGGAGGGTCAGAAGGCTGAGTTACTGGATAGATTGGAAGGAGCGGCCATGGAAGCCATTGTAACAGATAGGTGCACCCTCATGAAGCAATACTTATCTGGAGGACACAACACTTGGAACCCTGAAAAATGGATCATGTTGGGTGAGAGGCTGGAAGCTGGTCTCTCTTTGTCGATTAAGGACACCGAAGTTTAAGGAGGGCAAGAGGTTAGTTCCAAAGAAATTGATGTTGAAGAGACTGAGGGGGTTGTTGAGACGATTGAAAAGGTTCTGACGGCCGGTGATCCAGTCAATAAAATTACTGAGGCTGCTATGGAAAAGTCTGGACCAGAGCAACCTATGGAGACTGATCCTATCACTCAGCTGGTTGATCCAGTCGATCCTATCGAAGGCCAAAAAACTTGGTGTACTTTTGTCTTTTTGGCTTTAATTTTTGTAATATTGACTGAAGCTTTGATGTATAAACAATCTTCTTCTTTTCAATATAAATTTCAGTTGTCGTCTGGTAGAGATGTATATTCTATCTGTCATTTGAATGAAGTCAGATTAAAATAATGTTCAATTCAAAATCAAACTTAGCGGAATTACAGAAAATAAAAATAAAAATCAAATGATATGCAAGCCCCTTAGTTCTAGGATCACGATTTGTCGAGTGATCCATTAGTCACCAAATATGATTATTATCTGTGGAATATTCTAAGGTGAATAGAATTTCAATTGGTCTGGATAGATCGACCATCTTTTGTGTTCAGTTTGTAGGCTCTATGACCTATAATTTTTGTGACGATATATGGACCTTCCCGATTTATCGAGTGATCCATTAGTCACCAAATATGATTATTATCTGTGGAATATCCTAAGGTGAATGGAATTTCAATTGGTCTGGATATATCGACCATCTTCTGTCTTCAGTTTGTAGGCTCCATGACCTATAATTTTTGTGACGATATATGGACCTTCCCATGTAAGACCGAGTTTCCCATCTTTAACTTCCTTCGTATTTTGAAAGACTTGCCGTAGGACCCAATCTCCTTATTTGAACATTCTACTCATATTTTTGTTGAAGTATTTGGACATCCTCTATCGGTGTGATGTAAGTCGTATGGATGCATTCTCCCTAAGTTCATCAATGGTGTCGAGTCTGTTAGTCAAGAGCTGTCTATTGATACCCTTGTCTATCCACTGGTATCGAGGCGAATGGACATTATAGTTAGTTGGAATGACCGCTTCAGCTCCAAAGGTCAGAGAGAATGAGGTTTCACCGGTGGAAGATCTCACACTCGTTTGGTATGACCATAAGACCCCTGGGAGTTCGTCTGCCCACATTTCTTTTGCTTTCTTCAATCTCTTCTTCATGATGTTCATTATGGTTTTATTGGAAGACTTGGCTTGACCGTTGGCTTGTGGGTAGCGTGGGGTGGAGAAGTTTAGTTTGATTCCCCAACTTTTGTAAAAATCTTAGAAGCGATGATTGATGAATTGGGAACCATTGTCAGTAACGATCTCTCGGGGTAGTACGAAATGACAAATGATGTTCTTCCATATTAAGCTATATATTTCCTTATCCTTTATCCTTGCGAAGGCTTCTGCTTCGATCCATTTAGAGTAGTAATCTGTTAATGCCAATATGTAGACTCGTTGTCCCGAGGCGACGAAAAGTTTCCCAACAATGTCCATTCCCCATTTCATGGATGGCCAATAGGATAAAGTATTACTGAGTTTCTCTAGTGGGAGATAGGAGACTGGGGTGAACTTTTGACATTTCACGCTCTTACGAATACAATCAATAGCGTCGGCTCGTATTATTGGCCAATAGTACCCGATAGTGTGGGCTCGACACGCAAGATTTCTTCCTCCCGAGTGATTTCCACATTCCCCCTCGTGTAGTTCGAATAACACATAACGCGCTTTTTCGGGAGCAAGACACTTGAGGTAGTCAAGATAAGGATCTTCTCAAAAGTTGATTGTCGTAGAAAGTGAACCGTGTAACTTGTAATCGAATCTTTCGAGCGTCCACCTTATCTGTCGGAAGTACGCCTTCATTCAAGTACTCGATCAATGGAGACATCTACGAGTCAACTTGGTTGATGGAAGCAATGACTTCAGCTTTTTCTTTGGAAATGGTGGGCCATCGTAGATACACTACCGGTATGACCTGAATATTATCTCCTTGTATGGTAGACCCGAGAGTAGCCAAGGCATCTGCGTGGGTGTTCTCTGTTCTGGAAATTTATGAGATTGTAAAAGATTCTAGTGTCAACTGGATCTCTTTCACCTTCGATAAGTAGGCTGCTATTTGGGACCCGCGAGCTTGGTAAGACCCTTGGAGTAGATTTTCTCACTAATTGAGAATCTGATGTCGCCTCAACCCTTTTCGCTCCTAATTCCTTAACCAGTGTTAATCTGGTATCAAGGCTTCATACTCAGCCTCATTGTTGGTGGTCTTGAAGCCGTATTTTTTTTGCTTGCTATATGGTGTCGCTTGTAATAGTAGTGATCACAACTCTTAACCCGGATCTACATCTGCTGGATGATCCGTCGATTGCTAGTTTCCATATATTAGTGGTCTGGATATAATACACCTCTTTTTCAGTGTCGGCTTGTAGGTTGTGACTGAAGTCTGCCACGAAATCTGCAAGAGCTTGGGATTTGATGGTGGTTCGCAACTGATACGTGATGTCATATTCTCCAATTTTAACAGCCCATTTGGTTAGTCTACCAGAAAGTTCGGGCTTGTGAAGTATGCTCATCAGTGGGTAGGTGGTGAAAATGGTGATTGGATGACCTTGAAAGTAGGGACGTAGCCTCTGCACCGCTGTTACTAGGGCAAGAACCAGCTTTTCCATTTGAGTGTAACGTGTCTCCGGATCAAGTTGAGCTTTACTTATGCAGTAGACTGAGAGTTGTTGCCCTTTTTCTTCCCTAATCAGTACAGCGCTGAACACTCGTCCCAAGACTCTAAGGTAGAGGAATAACCTTTCACCGTCGACTGGTTTGGACATAAGAAGTGGTGTGGTCAAGTATTCTTTGAGTCTTTTCAAGGCCTATTCATAGGCTGGGGTCCATTTGAAATTCTTTGCCTTCCTGAGGGTGGAGAAAAATAAGAAACTCTTATCAGTAGACTTGGAGATGAATATGTTTAGAGTGGCGATCCTCCCTGTAAGTCGCATGACACCCTTTGGGTTTGTTGGGGAAGGAATATCGAGGATGGATTTTATCTGCTTTGGGTTGGCTTCAATGTCGGTCGAGTGACTAGGTATCCAAGAAATTTCCCAAAGGCTACTCCGAAAGCGCATTTGGTGGGATTCAGCTTCATTCCGTACTTCCTCATCACGTCGAATGCCTCCCCCAAGTGTTTTAAGTGTTGTCTGGCTTGCAATAATTTTACCAACATGTCATCAATTTAGACTTCCATAGTTTTTCCAATTTGGTGGGAGAATATTTTGTTGACAAGGCGTTGATAGGTGGCCCCTATATTCTTAAGTTCGAATGACATTACCTTATAACAATAGACTCCCCTATTCGTGACAAAGGCCATTTTTTCCTGGTCATTATGGTGCATGAGGATTTGGTTATAGCCTGAATAAGTGTCCATGAAACTTAGTAATTCATGCCCAGCTGTAGCATCAACCATCGAATCGATATGGGGGAGTGGGAAAGAATCTTTCGGACAAGAATTGTTCATGTATGTGAAATCAATGCAGACTCGCTATTTTCCATTCTTCTCACGTACTACCAAGACGTTAGCGAGCCATGCCCGGTACCGGACCTCTCTAATAGACCTATTTTCCAACAACTTTTGAACTTACTCGTCGATGACTCGGTTCCTTTCTGGAGAGAAGTTTCTCATCTTTTGTTTGACAGATGGGTAGTCTGGATCCACATGTAGCTCGTGGGTAATCATCTCCGGGTCTACTCCTGTCATATCTTCATGGGACCAAGTGGAATAGTCATGTCACTCTTTAAGGAAATCAATCAATTTGGCACGTAGTGTGGGATCGAGGTGGGCCCATACTTGGGCTTTATGGTCTGGGTAGAGTGGGTGGATTTGGACCTCATCGAGCTCATCCACTTTGGGAGAGTCAGGGTTGACTTGACAAAATCCCTCATGTAATTGCTATGCTGATTGGGATTTCACTTTCAAGGTCGTTTAGTAGCAACTTTTGTAAGAAAGTTATTCTCATTTGATTTCTTGGACACCCCACTTTGTGGAGAATTTCAACACCTGGTGATAGGTAGATGAGACCGCCCTCATGTCGTGAATCCATGGTCGTCCCATTATCAGGTTGTAGGCCGAATGGCAGTCCAAGATCAGAAATGTGGTTTTTTTGTTGATCTCGCCTGCGTATACTGGAAGAGAGGTTTCCCCCAAAATAAATTTGTGTTCCCCGCTGAAGCCAATCAAGACCGTCGACTGACGATTTATTTTCTCAAATTCTCCTCCTATGTCTGTGAGGGCAGTTAGGAAGATGATGTTGGCTGATGACCCTATGTCGACTAGTATTCTCTTGATCATAAAATTGGCCACTTGTAATGATATCACCATTGCGTCATGATGAGGATTTCTATGACTGGACTTTCTGTCTTCATTGAATTCAATTGCCAAGTCAGTATAGTCTCCTACTATCATCATCGAGGAATGCGATGTGGCGGTAGTTGCCATCATGGTGTCGCTTCACCGCGAAATAAGAGATCCCACTGACTTTTGATCCCCCTGAGATAAAATTGACAGTATTATTTATTTGTGGGGGTGGCAGTGGTCCATCTTTTTTCTCTCATCTGTCGTCTCTTCTTGCTACAATTGTTTTCCTTTCTCCGTGAGCAGGTCTTTCAAATGCCATTTGTTCAGCAACTACAAAACTTCTAATCTTAGTGCTACGCAATTGGCTGCTGTATGGCCAAAAACCTGGTGGAATTTGCACCACCTACTAGTATCTTTCCTCGCAGAGCCTTCCTTGGAGCATGGAGGCCATTTTACTTCACTTCTTATCTTCCTGAGGACTGAGACTAGTTCACCTGGTGATATGGTGAAGTTATAATCTGGGAGCCTGGGAGTGCCATATGAAGTCTTCTCTCTACCGTTGAATGAGGATGATCTGCGACTAAAGCCCCTGTCTAGAGGACGAAGATCTCTTCCACGATAAGTTCTTTATTTGACTGACTGCTGGCCTCTTCTACCAAATTCTTTCGGTTGTTTGGATGGGTATGTTGTCTTCTCCCTTTATAGACTGGATGAACTCTCTCTTTTTTTGTTCCTTTTATCTTCTTCACATCTAATTTCTATTTGAGCCTTGACCATTGCTTGATCCATGGTGTAGCACTGCTTCTTCGTCAACTTCTTGTAGAGCCCGATGTCAGCCATCAATTCATTCCAAAATACTTCCACAGCCGCCGACTGATGGAGGTCTGGGATATTGATTCTTTTCTTGTTGAAGCAGGCGATGTAGTTTCATAGAGATTCTCATATCCGTTGTTGGATGGCATTGAGGTCATCTATGGTCTTTTTGAGTTTTCAGGAACTAGCAAAGTGTTCCACAAACTTGTCAGTCAATTCTTGGTAGGACCCAATCGATCGATACAGTAGATTGATAAACCACGTGAGGACTGGGCTTGCCAATGTCTCACCGAACCCTCTACACATGCTAGCCTCCCTTTGATGAGGAGCCAGCCTGTGAACATCATCTTATACTTATAGTGAATTATATGGTCATCTGGATCAGTTGATACATCGTACAATTTCATATCGGGTGGACTGAACTTTCGTGGAAGTTCGACGGAATTGATTGCCCCTAGAAATGGAGTATCTGATATTGTATCTGTTCTTCTTTTCTTCAGAGGTAGCCTGACGTCTGGTAGGCTAGATAGAATTACCTCATTGAATTCCTCAATCTCCTTGCGCATGGATGAAATGGTATGCTGTATCTGATCGACTGGCGGAAAGTATTAAATCATTTCCTGATTGAATGGATGATCTTCAGATGGAGGAATGTCATCTTCTTCATTGTTACATGTCTCCATCAAATTGGATCGGAAGTCTGGATGTTTGGGCGGTCCGAAATTCCTCTTTGTCTGGAGGTGGAAGAAATAAATTCCAACTGTCTTTGGAGGTCGGTATTAGAACACTTCATGGCCGAATTTTCTTCTTCCAAAACTCGCAGTCGTTCTTGGAGGATGGCTAACTGGCTAGCTAGATGTTCTGGTTGCTCGTTGCTTGAAGTCATAGTTATGTTTGCAAGACCCGTAGACTGAATAAACGATTGTTTGCTATAAATCGATAAGGCCCCGGTGGGTGCCAAATTATAGACGCTAGTTTTCGACCGAGATCCACAATTAAGAATTTTATAAGAAGGGGGCGCTAGCGATTCTACAAAACAAGAGGTAGAATGAGTGTGAAGAGTCTTCCCACTGGTGTGGTGGGTGCCGTAGACACTTTGACGCTCAAGTCAGTAATGAAAATGAGTTACAAATATAAGAGGAGGAGAAGCAAGGTCAGAGACTACCTTGATCCCCGTGGGCTGCCATGAGGGCGGTGGGTCTGAGGTTCTGAAGGTTCCGGTGAGAGTGATAATGCTTAGAGTTGTAATGTTCTCCCCCCTTTTGTAGATTACCTCTTCTATTTATATGCACTTGAGAGGCGTGCACATTTGATACATTTAATTGTTTGTCCATTGGGTGATGGAAACGGTCGATCCATGGAGGGAGTTATGAGTCCAAGCATTTTTTCGGTTGGCAAGTGATGAATTAGGATGCCATTTTGGTAAGAAATTTTCTTGGACATAGGCTTGTGAAATAATTTGGACCAATATATGCTTACAAAATAGGCTTTCTCTGAGGATTTTGGGTCCTTTAGACTGATGGGTGATGAGTATCAGGCCTCTCTTTGTGTGTGGGCCTAAAAAGACTTATTAGGGTCTGAGTCTATTCTAGGAACTGTTAAGGGGGATTGTGGCACATTTGATATTGGACCTAAAGTGAAAAGTCAAAAATAGCCTTAGCCCAAATTAGGCCCGTACAGGGCCTAAATTGTCAACTTTTTTAAAATGAAAGTAGAATTGTGCTTATGTATGTCAACTTACATAGTGTATGTGTCGTTTTATTAATGACTTCACACTTCCAAAATAAAATACAAATACTATATAATAATACGTGGAAATGAATAATGAACAGTTACAAACATGATATTTTGAATACTTTTCATCGAGGCAATTAGATTTTTTTTTTTAACCTCAAGACAATATCAATATGCCTCTCATGATATAATGATTTCTTCTCTAAAAATATAGCACTCCAAATCTTAGAAAATAATGAACTACTATTGATTTGGAACTTTCACAATTTTACTAAAGATACGAAGAAAATAATATGTTACCATATTTTTTCATTCTAATGACGATATTGGAAACTTACCCCTCGAACAAATCACCCCAACTGTGAATTTATTTGATTGTAAGATTCACACAAATTTAGTTAAAAAATAAATTATCACAGAAGCAAGAACTTACGTGGTTTGGTGGAAAATGGCTACAATCTAAGTCCACATGAGAAAATAGATCACTTTAATTGGCTCGAGGTAAATGCAGACTTGAGCACCTAACAAGAGATTTATTCAGGTTTACAACAAATAACCCATTGAGTTTCTATGTGGTCGGGAACACAACTCACTTTCTCACTCTATCGCATAGTTTGCTTTACAAGCTTTGTTATCAAATTATAAGTGTTGGAAAATGTAAAAGTTGCTAATCATTTCTAATGTGGTTTCTACCCATTTATATAGGTCCTCAAATACATTATTACTATTGATCTTGACGTCAGCTCATGTCACTGAATCGTCATTAAAACCCTTACTCATTACTTCCATCATCTTCTCAACCAATCATATAAGCTCATTTCCATGTTATTGCACCTACATATGGCGGTCTGTGGTAGCCTATGGCGGCTGCTGCTCTTCCACTGCACTAGACTATAGTAGCTGACAGGGCCTACGACCACTGTGAACCACTAATTTATCTCATTCATCATTAGCCTTATAAACGTACCTCTTCCCAATTAGAGCATACATCATGTTGTTTTCAAACTAATCAGCCATCATCCTATCTTCGTTCCACAGGTCGGGTTACCAAGACAACTAACAATCTTTCAAACCTAGACTCTCAAAATCATCGGGTCATATCCATGCTGGTGATGCTTCACGGGTCGGGCTATCCAAACTCTAAGAGCACCCCAAAATCCTTATTTAATGTGGTCAGATGGAGTACCATCATCACCTGTCTTGATCTAGAATCTCTCCCTATGGAGAATCTTCACACTATGGTCTGGGTCATGCTGAACTTAAATGGATTGAGAATGCTGGATGAGTTTTACGTTGATAGAAACCTGCCTGGAACAAAGCCAAACAAACCCCTCCACGTGTTCTAAGCCCCAAGAACTGCGAATCTTGATTTTGTAAGAACAAAATCCTTCCAAGATCAAGTCCAACTCTTAAGAAACATTACCCTTAAGAATTTTTCTTTATTTCTTTGGAGAATCCTGAACAGCGATATAGTGCCACAATGTTTGCCACATGTTGATAAGCTTTTGTTCCGTAGAATCAAGGAAAAATCCACTCCCTTAAGATGACAGAAGTCACTTTATTTTGTAAAAAGATATATTCTTGGTTAATTATCACTTACAATGAATAATGCCCATTTAAATAGGTGGCTAACCCTAATTATACCCAAATATAATAAAACCCTAATAAAATAAACTCAATAACACATAAAATACTTGAAAATTTCGTCCATGGGCTTTTTAATTTAATTAATTTTCAGCCTAACACTTAAACAACACATAACTTAAAAAATATAAAATATAAAAACTATAAAGATACTTTGCGTTCTCATTTTGACCATGAAGGAATCCGAACTGGACTTTGATGAAAAATGTAAAGTTGTAGCTCCACAAGTCCTCTTTCCAATGCAACTTGAATCACCAAAATCAGACATCCGATGAGAAAGTTACGGGAAAAATATGAAGGCTACGCAAATCCCGCCACTGCTAATACACTGTTAAGAGATTAAGCCAAAAATCAATCAAGTCAGCCCATGCACGTCCAAAACCCATTTCATTCATGCTTTATATATAATAAAGCCTTTATATAAAGTCTCATACATGATCCAAACTCCAGAACCCAAAGAATCTTCCAAATCCACCAAAATGGCCTAAATACAACAATCTGATCAAGCCATGCAATCAGCCATAATTTCAAGTTCACTTGACCCAACAAAAAGAGCTCATTTTGGATCACATCATACGTCATTTGGAATCAGAACTGTTTTGGTAAGCCAACTATCCAAGAACTGAAGTGGTTATACCGTCTGAATGCAACCCAAATATGTATAAGGGTTAATATTACTTATATGCGTATTTAATTGATAAAGGCACGATCACTAAGCTCCCCGTCACTAATTAAAATTTCAAGGATAAATGGCTCTGGGTTGCGGGCATCTGGGGGCAAGAGAATATGTATGACGATGAAAGAATTTATGTCCCATATATTTTTAGGGCAAAATGTAACAGCCCAACCCTATAGAATTTATTTACTTAGAAACTTTTAAGATAAAACTCACTAACATATCCATCCATCTTGTAACTTGTGGGGGGAACCCGTCCAAGGTGTATCACCAAATTAAGATGATAATAAAACTGACCACCCATTATGCATGCCACTATCTAGACCTGGTCAACAACTCATTTTTAGATGAGGCATGACTTATACTAGACACCCCTCATTTAGTTGGTAGAAAGCCTGGTAGCCACTAACCAACCATTTCCTTATTTTATTTATCGTAATTTATTGTCTTCTATTACTTTTTGCCCGACCTAGTCTTATTTTATTGGATTCTAATCTGATATTTCCTCTTTTTATACAGCTATGTGACCAATGTCATAAAAAAGATCAACCCATCTGATGTCGCTGATGCTAGAAAAAGCCCGACTCGGGAGGGGGGGAGCAAAAGCTTTCTAACCTCGACTTACTACACCTCAGCCGCCATCTTCAAGGTAACAAATAACAACACCACCACCACCCCTAAGACAACAATATATAAGGTTACCACACCGGTGATAGGGTTGGTGCTCGGAGCGTTAATCCGATTCGTATTTATATCCGATTCATGAATATGAAAAAAATTATTTTTCCATAATATTGCATATTAATTGTTGCATCTCTTATTTTTATATATGTATTCAATCTAATTACGGTTCTATTGCAACTAAATCTGATTTAGTAATATGTATATATTAGACAAAGAACCCAGGATTTACAACGTAGAGCGCAATTACAATGTAATTTATAATTGATATTGGGAAGTGTCACTATAAGTTGTATACTCTCAAATAAAGTTTCTAGTCAATATATACTGACATGGGTCGGTTAGTAAAATTCGTTAAGACCAGTACATATCGTATATCGAGATTTAGACTGATGGTTTATCCCAATGAACCATGAGTCTTGAGAGACTCGTATACACGTGTAGGTGTTTATTTGATAAACACTGAATGACTCACCGAATATTTCCTAATAAATGATACACCAACGTCAATAGGAATCTTCTCGAGTCGAGTTGCATAATGGTCCTTCGACTTGAGCTACCGTTGTGGAAATATGAGATATCTTCCACATTTTGATGACAGTCACGTCATCGATCTATATAGATCAGACCTTCACATGTTGTTGGATGTGGACCCATGCTCATGATATCATATGAGTATTAGATAGAATCCGTTAGTCATGTTCGTATAATCCCCCCGTCACGAGCTATCAATGTTATTTAGAGATCATAAATTTGAAAGTCAACTATATTATACCGTAAGATTTGACGTTCATATCTATATCCCCGGTATAATATTGATATCTCGCGACAAAGAGATTATATGTATGCAATGACCTCGACTTGCATAGTTTACGAGATTATATGTGGTCGTTATAATTTACTAGTAGGTGAATTATGAACATGAAATTTGATTCAGTGACGGATAAACCTAAACTTAGAGAGTCACACAATATAAAGTGTACTCGTTGAGCACATGGAAAACGCCTTATAAATAATACAGATTATTCATAATACTTTATCGGATTAAATAAGTTAATAAACAAAAAGATACATGTATAGGGCCCTTTTGGTCATTTCTTAATTAATGTATATTTGTATTTAATATAAAATTTTATTAAATACGCATTAATTAATTTTCAAATAAAATATTTGACGTATATCATAAATATATGTATTTGGATTATTTAAAGTAAATATATACATATATTTAGATATTTATATTTAAGTAATTATTTAATTGTTAAATAATTTAAATAATTTAAATATAAATATCGAAATTTATGATTTTATTTGAAAATGATTATATTGTAAATATTTGACTTATTTATATTTAAGGATAATGTTGTCAAATTGATTTTTTGCTTCTTTAATTTGTTAAAAAAATATAAAATATCTATTTCTTTTTCCTTAGCACTTTCGGCCAACCCTAGCACATATATAAGAGTTTTATTTTTCATTTGCTTCCATTAGGTTAATCCTCCAAAAATACACAAAAGAAAGGTTGAGAGGAAAAAAAAGAAGTGCTAAGAAGAAAATCAAAGAAGACTTGAAGATTAGTAAGTAATTTCATCTTTTCTTTATATAGAAAAATATTTTTATTGTTCTTAGCTTTAACATATGATATTCACATATTTTTCCACTCTCTTTATTTTATGTTGAGAAATTTGGAAGTTTGAATGAAGGATACATACATGTATGATAATTAAAGTAAATTTGTTAATAGTTAACAAGTACATTTTTGGTCATTTGATAACTTGGTTGCCATTATATAGTGTTATGATCACTTTTTTTAATATCTTGATTTATTCTTGAGTTCTTCATTGGTGGAGACTTTGATTGATGTTAATATTAATATGATTAATGTTGAGAAAATTGGATTTAAAGTATGAAAAATAAATATTTTTGCATCCAGATCAGATCTGGAAATCTGAAAATTTGGTGATGAAAAATATGTGATTTAAATGTATTGAATGTATATTGAGCATTAGAATAATTACCGGAAATGGTTTCAGATTGGTATTGGATACCAGATCTTCCGTCTAATTATTTAAAATATTATTAATGATTATTTTAATATTTGATATCAGAACTTGTGACTATTGCATCGTTACTTGTTCTTTATAAAGAGTTGTTACATATTTAATACGACTAGTAGTGTCATTGACGAATAGATAAATATTAAGAAAAATATTCGGATAAGTAAATAACTTAGAACAATAGTTTATGAGATTTTATCACTTAAGCATTAGATGTTTATTCTGTATGGTAAATGATGGTCTGATAGAGATCACACCACATATTCTTATCCGTTTAATGAATATTGTATTCGGGAATATGATTAAATCTCATTTAACCAATGATACTCATTGGACCATAAGATTTATTAAATTGATACATTAGATGTATGTAGTTTAGTGAATTTTAAATTACTTAAGGTAGTTTTCATTACTTCGTAACTTAGTCAATGCGTTGTCATGACTTAGTTACATGTTTCCGATGAAACTCGGATATAATGTTTTGACTGGTTCAAATATATTCGATATGAAGTTTTAAAAAATGTATCTTTAAAATTCATCATGAATCTTTTAATTGTTCAAAGATGTTTGATACGATCAATCATATTAATTTATGGAAATTAGTTTTAAGATTATTTAATGAATATGGTTCTTACTCAATATTAGTCTTTTACGTTTCCATCGTGATGGAATTGGTTAGTGGGAGGAAACGAATCTTATATGATTTGATTCGTTTGATATTGAATGTTACCGAATTAAGTTTCGATACTCTGGGGGATATGCTATAGTAATACTAATTCATTATTTTAATTAAGGTTTCATTAGTTTCTACAGTTACATACATGATATGTATAAGTAAAAATTTCGAATATTAAAAAGTTTGAGATTTGAATATTTCTTTTATATAATGGTTATATAATTGAAAGTACTTGCGCCTCAGAGGTACAAGTAAAAGTTTATTATTTATTCTATTTTAATAGAATATTGTATTCCATTTGATATAATATCTTTTCTATGATCCCGAGTAATAAAATTATTTTATTACTTAATGTGTAATATCAGATCTTGACCATTGTAGAAAAGACTCGACTTATTGAAGTCAAATGTGAGAGTGATAAACTATAAATGAAACTACATAATTAATAAGATGAAAATACCCTTAGACATATTCCATATAAGTCCAATAGGATGTCAGAATCATTTTCAAAATATTTGATACTTAATGATTCTGTCGTTTTCTTATCGAAGAAAATTATCATATAACTTATAGTGAGAGTAATATTTGATATCGATTATAGAAGTTAGCATTAAACCATAGATCTAAGATTGTTCATAGCTATGATCAAGTTTTGAACTTGATTAAACTTTTGTTATGAATCGTCATAAAATGTGCAAATGGTTTGCGCAGTAAAAGCAAAGTGAGCTTATCAAAGATTTGACCTCTATAGTATGACGGTGAGAAAGGTTATACTCAGCAATCTATTGTAGATTCTGAGGAAACTTGTCTCCAGTCATACTAATTGAACAATTAAAGATATGTTGGTTAATGTTAATATTAAACTGTGTATTTAGCTAAGAATGCAAAGTGGCATTCCGTTCTGGAATGTCCTTGCATTTTGTATTATGCTAAAATTACAGTTTGGTATACTAGATTCAGATGAGTTTTCGGGAAATATGTGTTCTCTAATTTTGATATCAGTCAGATTGTCTGGTTTTATCAAAGTATAGAGAATACATATTTAGGGTTAGTGGGAGTGTACAAATTTCTTTATAATGTAATATATCCTAACGACATCATCATTATTAAATTAATAATAAGATGTTTGTGAGGTAAAAAGTTTACCTAAGTCTTATTTTCTCCTTGAAAGTAGTGAGAGTAGTCTTTGTTATATTCGATATAAATTTTTATACATGATATAAAACTAAGAGACTTGTGAGATACTCTCATTAATTGTGCATTAGATATAATCTAATAAAGGACACAACAAGAGTAGCTATGTGGCAGTTAGTATAATTGTTTGACAGTTAGTGTGTTTCTTATATATAGTATTAATCCTTCGTAAAATGATGATTCCTTTGTCCAAAGAGAAATTGATTAGAATGTCTAGTTAATATTATGCATCATAGGATGATGGCATAATGAATATTATGTTATGTGTGATTAAAAATATCGATTTAATCGTAATTGTTATGAGCTATTTTGATACGTTATAAACCATAGAACGTGTCTTGAAATATGTTCTTTGTTATCTTTGAGATATTAAGAATGAGTTTCTTATTCATGGAGAATATAGTTCGCAACCATTAGGGTCAGATTAGCTTTAAGTCAAATTATAACGTCAGACGGTCTATATCATATAGAGTCAGAAAAGATGTAGAGGAAGTCATATATGATTCTACTATATGAGTGGAATTAATTGCAACTTTTGAAGTATTGACTTATGAATTTGCATAATGATCTTGAAGATTCAAAGTTTTGATATTAGTGTTGTACTTGCAGTTGTCTGATAGTATTTTGGATTTAATCCCTAAATAATTGGACAACTCAGTAGTTGTAGTACAATTTTGATATTGCATCTGATTCATATTGATGTATAACTTAGGTTCTACAAAATATGAATGATGCTGGCTAAAGGAAACAATTAGTTTTGTTGGTCAAACTCAATATGTTATAGCGAACCTACTTGTTGTTGCCCACCTTTTGAGTGTTAGGTGAGCTCTTGAAGGCCATGCTTATATGATACACATTTAGATGTGTATATGATACCGTGGATTGGCATTAGAGTAAGTGGGAGAAATTGTTAGGGTTTGTGCTCAGAGCGTCAATCCGAATCGTATTTACGTCCGATTCATGAATACGAACAATTCATTTTTCCATTATATTGCATAATAATAGTTGCACCTCTTATTTTTATATACGTATTCGATCTAATTACGATTATATTGAAACTAAATATGGTTTGGTGATATATATATATAAGACAAAGACCCCAGGATTTACAACGTAGTGCGCAGTTGCAACGTAGTTTGTAATTGACATTGGGAAGTGTCCCTATAAGTTGTATATTCTCAAATAACGTTTCCGGTCAAGATTTACTGACACAGGTCGGTTAGTAAAATTCGCTGAGACTAGTACATGTCGTATAGCGAGGCTTTATCTGATGGTTTATCCCAATGAACCATGAGTTTTGGGAGACTCGTATAGACGTGTAGGTGTTTATTTGATAAACACTGAACAACTCACCGAAGATTTCATAATAGATGGCACACCAACGTCAAGAGGAATCTTCTCGAGTAGAGTGAGATACCACTGTCGATATATGAGACACTCTCCACACTTTGATGACAGTCAAGTCACCGATCTATATATATCAGACCTCCGTCTATTTGTTGGGTGTGGACCATTGCTCATGATATCATGTGAGTATCAGATAGAATCCCTTAGTCCTGTGTATATGGCATATTTATCATCTACGTATTTGCGATCTAGTAAATCCATGGCCGTGGTATACTTCAAAAGTGAGTTCCGAGTGTTATTTAGAGATCGTAAATTTGAAAGTCGACTATATTATACTTTAAGGATTTGATGTTTATATATATATCTAGGTATAATATTGATAGCCCGTGACAGAGGTATTATATGTATGCAGTGACCTCGACTTGCATAGTTTAGCGAGATTATCGGTGGTCGTCATAATTTACGAGTGGGTGAATTATGTGTTGGGGTTTTATCAGAGCGGCGCAGCGGAAGAAGCGCGGTACGGGTGAAATTGTAGTTTAAAATTTTTAAACTTACGAATAATTTATTCAACATCCAATATTAATAATTCATTCATATTTCACCTAAATATATTTATTCACTATCATATAATGATATAAATAATATAGAAACTCTGTGAAACTTTTACGAAAATATTTTTCCGTAAAATAGCATAAAATGCTTTTCCCACCGAATTGACCGACCAATGCACATGGGGCTGCCCAAGTCAACTCCAAAAATATTTGGACAGTTCGTGAACTGCCCGAACAGTGACCAATTCAATATTGGGTAGTTGTTATCTTGTATCCCTGTTTTTCGCCATTTTCACGTAATTTCACTCCGTAATAATTTTCGGTAATTATTTTTCTTGGGAAATTAAAATAAATTAATTTATTCTAATTACACAATACTCGAAAAAAATTTATCACAAAAATCAGATTTTTCTCATAATTACCATGAGACCCAAATACTTTGCATTTTGATCATTTTAGTCCTAATTTGTCAAATATAAATTTGGATGATTCCAAATCAGTTCTAAAATGATTTTCAACTTGTCCAACACATCAAAATATAAATTACAACAAAGACCCCAATAAATTCTAAAATTACCGAGAGCATCCAAAAAGTTTCCAAATTTTACAATCTAATCCAATCTTGTTCAAAACAAGTCAAGATCAAATCCAATCAATCCCAAATTTAATATACATCATATATACATCATAATACATCAATACGAAAAGTCCCACAATTGGAATAGGTTAAGAACCCTAATTTCTCAAATTACTCCAATTGATCAATTTACACTAAATTGAATAAATTCAACACTTTAATCAATTCTTTAACAAACCAAACAAGTCTCACCACTTTGAAACAACTCAAGAACAATTCTAGGCCATCAATGAGTGGTTTAATAACTCTAGAATGACAACAAGATCATCAAATGATCAAAAATGTGCTTATACACCATTTATCAGCATACTTTATTAAACACACATGCATACATCTTTCATTCATGCTTCCAACCATCAAAACACAAACATAAGAGAGTAGAAAAACTTAGGAACTACACATGTTGTAGCCAAGAATAAAAGGAACAAGTTTCCTTCTAATAGAAAGTTGGAAAAACTTATTTAAATCCAAGCTTTCTTCATTTTTCTTTTTGTTTTCTTTTCTTTGTTCTCTCAATAATTTTATTTTAGTTTTTGATGGCTTGAACTCGTGTGAAGAAAAATGAAAAACAAAACTTTAAATACTAGGTCATGTTGGCTGAAATTGGTGGAAAAATAAAACAAATTTTTCCAGATTTTCCAAACAAATATCTAAGAAGACATTTTACTTTTTTAACAATTAAAGAAGCAAAGATTATTTTGATAACCATTTCAATTAATGTAAAAGTCAAAATTATACACTTTAATCATTTCCTTTAATCAACTTAGATATTTATATTTTTAATTACTTTAATTATTTAACAATTAAAATTTAATCAACTAAATAATTATTTAAATATAAATATCTCAAATATATGTATTATATTTATTTAAATATCTCAAATATATATATTAATGATATATGTCAAATATCACAATTTGACATTAATTAATGTGTTTTTAATCAAATAAAATATTAAATATAAATACACATTAATTAAGAAATGACCAAAATGCCCCATATCCATGTATCTTACTTTTAACTGTTAAATAATTTATAAATAATTAGTATTATTCATAAAAGTTGCCCCAGTACTCTACGTGTTTATTTAATTAGTGAGACTATCTAAGGTCAGACATATCCGTTACGGAATCAAATTTCGTGTCCATAATTTACCCACCCGTAAATTATGACGACCACAGATAAACTAGCTAAACTATACAGGTCGATGTCATCGCATAAGTATAATCCCTCCGTCACAGGTATTCGGATTATTCCAGAGAAACATATATTAACGTCAAATCTCTATAGGTATGATGTCGTCGACTATTCTATTAGCAATCTTATAAAACACATAGAACTCACTTCTACAGTGTACCACAGATCCATAGATTTAACAGATTGCCAATCCTATAATGAATACCTATGTCATGTACACAGGACTGACGAATCCTATCTTGATACACACAGGATATCATGAGCATGATTCCACACCCAACGAAAAGGCGGAGGTCTGATTTTAATAGATCGGTGACGTGACTATCATCTAAGTGTGGAGGATAACTCATATATCCACAATGATATCTCAAGTCAAAGAATCACTATGCTATTTAACCAGAGAAGATTCCTATTGACGTTGGTGTACCATATATTAGGTAATCTTCGATGAGTCATTTGGTGTTTATCAAATACACACCTACACGTCTATACAAATCTCCCAAGACTCATAGTTCATTCGAGTAAAACATCAGACCAAGTCACGATATACAACATACACTGGTCTCAGCGGATTTTACTAACCGACCCGTGTCAGTAAATCTTGACTATGAACTTAATTTGATAATATATTTCTAGTAATGACACTTCCTAATGTCAATTACAAGCTACATTATAATTGTGCACTACATTATATATTATCGGGTCTTTGTCTAATATATGTATATATATCACTAAACATGATTTAATTTCAATCTAATGAATTAGATCGAATATATATAATAAAAGACATGAGGTGTAACCATAAATAAGTAATATTATGGAAAAATATATTGCTCGTATTTATTAATCGGACATAAATATGATCCGGATTGGCACTCCGGGCACCAACCCTAATAATTTCTCCTACTTTCTCTAGTGCCTATCCACAGTATCAAATGTAATTCTAAATATGTATCACATACGCATGGCCCTCAAGAACTCACCTAGGGCTTAAGAGGTAGGCAACAACGAGTAGGTCCGCTATAAGATATTTAGTTTTTCTAACAAACCCAATTGTTTCCCTTAGCCATTATCATTCATATTTTTGTAGAAATTAAGTTCTATATCAATATGACTCAGATGCCTCATCAACATTGTGCTTCAGGTTCTAAGTTGTCTAAGTATTTCGGATCAAATTTAAAATACTATGCAGATAACTACAAACACAACACTAATATCAAACTTCTAATATATAAAGTCACTATGCCACTTCATAAGTCAATACTTTATAAGTTACAACTAACTCCACTCTCAAAGTGGAATCAATTGTGACACTCCCACTGTATCTTTTCTAACTCTTTATGATGTAGACAATCTAATGTCATAATTAGACTCAAACTTAATCTGACCCTAAGGGTTGTGGACTTTATTCTCCATTAGTAAGAAACTCATTCCTTAATATCTCAAAGATAATAAAGAACATGTTTCAAGACCCATCTTATGGTCTACATGGTATCAAAATAACTCATAATAATTACGATTAAATTGATATCTCTACTCACACTTAATATAATATTCATTATGCAATCATCCTATGATGCATAAGATTGACTAGAGATTCTAATCAATTTCTCTTTTGACAAATGAATCATCATTTATGAAAGATGAATATTTTATACAATAGACACATTAACTGTCAAACAGTTATACTAATTGTCACACATATAGTCTCACTGTGTCATTTATTAGATCATATCTAATGTACGACTAATGGGAGCATCTCATAAGTCTCTTAGTTTTATATCATATACAAAACTTTAAATCGAATATAATAGAGACCACTCTCACAGCTATTACGAAGAAAATAAGACTCAGGTAAACTTTTTACCTTATAAACATCTCATAATGATAATGTCATTATAATGTAAAATACTAGAAAGATGTTTGTACGCTCTCACTAACCCTTCTATTTCATATGTATTCTCTATGCTTTGATAAAATCAGAAAATCTGACTGATATCAAAATTAGAAAACACAAATTTCTAGAAAGCTCATCTCAGTCTACAATAGGCTTTATAAGCTAATATACCAAAATGTAATCTTAGCAGAATACAAACTCCAGGGCCATTCCAAAATGACTCTTCAAACTAAGAAGTCACAATGGATCTCTTATCTGAAGAAACCATTTAGAAACGCCACTTTATATTTCTAGCTAAAATACATAGTTTAATATTAACATTAACCAACGAATCTTTAATTGTTCAATAAGTGCGACTAGAGACAAGTTTCTTTAGAATTTACAATAGATTGCTGAGTATAACTATTCTCACTGTCATACTATAAAGGTAAAACCTTTAATAAGCTCACTTTACTTTTGTTGCACAAATAATTTCCATATTTTATGAATGATTCATAATGAAAGCTCAATCAAGTTCCAAACTTGATCGTAGTAAGCTATGAACAATCTTTGATATATGGTTTAATGCTAATTTCTGAAATTGATATCAAATATCGCTCCCACTATAAGTTATAGGATAACTTTCTTTGATTAGAAAACAGCAGAACCATTAAGTATCAAATACTTCGCAAATGATTATGTCATCTTATTGCACTTATATGGAAGATATCTAAGGGTCCTTTCATCTTATCAATTATGTAGTTCCATTTATAGTTTATCACTCTCACATTTGACTTCAACAAGTCAAGTCTTTTCTATAATGGTCAACATCCGATGTTACACATTAAGTATATTTTTATTACTCGGGATCGTAGAAATGATATTTTATTAAATAGAATACAATATTCTATTTAATAGAATACAATATTCTATTAAAATAGAATAAATGATAAACTTTTACTTGTACCTCCGAGGCATAAGTACTTTCAATTATATAACCATTATACAAAAGAAAAATTCAAATCCTAAACATTTCAAGATTCGAATTTTCTACTTGTACATATCATATACGTAACTATAGAAACCAATGGAACCTTAATTAAGTGGATGAATAAGTGTTTTTGGAGCATATCCCCAAGAGTATTGAAACTAATTCGGTAACACTCAATATCAAGCGAATCAAATCATATAAGATTTGATTTCTCCCACTAACAAATTCTATGAATAGTATTCATTCAATAACCTTAGAACTAATTGCCTTAAATTCATATGTTTGATCATATCAAACATATTTAAACAATTCAAAGACTTACGATGAATTTTAAAAATATAATTTTCAAAACTTCAGGTCGAATATCTTTGAACCAATCAAAATATTCTATCTGTGTTTCATCAGAAACACGTAACTAAGTCATGACGATTCATTGACTAAGTTACGAAGTAAAGAAAACTACCTTAAGCAATTTACAAATATTAAAGTACATACATCGAATGTATTAGTTTAATAAATTTTCTGGTCTAATGACAATCATTGGTTAAATGAGATTTAATCACCTTCTCAAATACAATATACATTAAATGGATAAGGATATGTGGTGTGATCTAGTATGAGACCATCATTTACCATATGGAATAAACATTTAATACTTAAGTGATAAAATCTTATAAAATATTATTCTAAGTTATTTACTTAACTGAATATTTTTCTTAATGTTTATCTATCCGTCAATGAAAGTACTAGTTGTTTTAAAATATGTAATAATTATTTATATAGAACAAGTAAATATCCAATAATCGCAAGTTATGATATCAAATATAAAAATAATCATTCAATAATATTTTAAATAACTTGACGCGAGACCTGGTATCAAATACCTATAGTTTTTATATTATGAAAATTGATATTTTCTACACACAACCATTCTCATCTCATTTCTTTAGCTTTATTATTTTGCGTTCAACTATTTACAATAATTGTAAATAATTGAAAAGAAAATAGTGTCGGACACATGACCTCTAAATGTCATTAAAGCCAACAAAAGTCATTATCTGATAAACAAATACCTAATGAGATTTTTTTAATGCCAGTGAAGAATCTCGAGACATAAACCAATTCATGTCAATCTTTACTACATAAGAAACTATCTTCTCTAAAATGATTTGTCATAGTCTATTCTAATTATGGAGGCTGATTTCGGTCGAGGTCCACAATCAAGAAAATGAGTTGAGGGGCACAAACGAATCCTGCAAAATAAGAGTAGAGCGAATGAGGAGGTTACTGCCCACCGGTGTGGTGGAAGCCGTAGGCACTCCGACGCTCAAGTTAGCCAAAGGGCGAATGAATTCCAGATGTAAAGGTTAAGGTCTATGGTATACCTCAACCTCAGATTTGCTAGCCGTGAGGGCGATGTATTAGATTTGTGACTTGATGATAAGAATAGTTTCTTTTTTCCGATCCCTTCTATTGTTTCGTCTTCTTTATTTTATAGATTCCTAATGCGTGGTCCCTATTCTGCCCGTTGGAGTCCTCTTCAATGATGGTTTATTTCAGGTGATTTATGCATGATAATTGATGGTCGTATCTCTCTTTTTTGTAACTGTCGACTTCATGGTCAGATTTATGACCTGATTTCTCTCTTGATTCTTGTAACTGGTGACCGTTGGTTTCCTTCATTTTAATCAGCTTGAGCCCCATGAGGTCTCTGGTATGTGGCATTCTTGTTGATGGGCTGAATCTGCTAGTGGGCTCAAGGTCAGTGGTTGGTCTCGAGGTAAATGTCGATTTAACCCCTGGGCCCAAATTTGGCCCGTACAGTTTGTCTCATACTCTCTAAGTCTGGGAGTCTTAGACTTGGAGAGTACCTTTGAGTATGTCGGATGAATATGGATACAGATGACTACTTTACTGATCTTAGCAATGGTCTTGAAATAATCCGTATGCCGCCTTGTCGTGCGGGCTGAGGGAGAAAGAATTCTGGTCTTCTTTTGCTTTCGACAATAGCTTTGGAGTTGTCCTAGAAGGCTTTCTGGGAGTAAACCTTGATCGACATATCGCATTAAGTAAGGGGGAGCATACATCTTCAACTTGCCAGCCATGTGAACCTGTGGGGGAATGTCTAGTGTGGACTGATTTAGACAATGGTTTAGGAGATATTTCACTTGGCATGCTGTTCGGACAGTAGAAGTCCAAGTTCCACAGTCGACGTGTCGTATGGATAGGGCATAACATCTGATTAGATGTAAGTCGTTGGGGGAATTTTTAAGTTGACTGAAGAAAGATGGTGGTTCAAGAGTAATCCATCTCGACATGTCGTATGAGAGGAGCGGATTACCATAATTCTCTGACTCGACATGAGTCTTCATGGCGATGTCACCGGTCGACTGAACTAGATGGTGGTTCAGGAGTAAACTCTCCCGACATGTCGTATGAGACAAGTGGATTACCATAACTCACTGACTCGACATGAGACTTCATGGGGATGTCCCCGGTCGACTGAACCGGATGGTGGTCCAGGAGTGATCCCTCTTGACATGTCGTATGAGACGTGTGGATTACCATAATTCACTGACTCGACATGAGTCTTCATGGGGATGTCCCCGGTCGACTGAACCGGATGGTGGTTAAGGAGTGATCTCACTCGACATGTCGTATGAGACGAGTGGATTACCATAATTCACTGACTCGACATGAGTCTTCATGGGGATGTCCCAGGTCGACTGAACCGAATGGTGGTCAAAGAGTGATCTCACTCGACATGTCGTATGAGACGAATGGATAACCATAATTCACTGACTCGACATGAGACTTTATGGGGATGTCCCCGGTCGACTGAACCAGATGGTGGTTCAGGAGTGAACTCACTCGACATGTCGTATGGGACGAGCGGGTTACTATAACTCTTTGACTCGACATGAGTCTTAATAGGGATGTCCCCGGTCGACTGAACCAGATGGTGGTTCAGGAGTGATCTTACTCGACATGTCGTATGAGACGAGTGGATTACCATAATTCACTGACTCGACATGAGTCTTCATGGGGATATCCCCGATCGACTGAACCGGATGGTGGTCAATGAGTGAACTCACTCGACATGTCGTATGGGACGAGCGGGTTACCATAACTCTTTGACTCGACATGAGTCTTCATGGGGATGTCCCCGGTCGATTGAACCAGATGATGGTTCAGGAGTAATCTTACTCGACATGTCATATGAGTCGAGTAGATCACCATAATTAACTGACTCGACATGAGTCTTTGGGGGATGTCCCCGGTCGACTGAACCAGATGGAGGTTCAGGAGTTGTTTCACAC